>OZ024797.1:16472862-16950362 GCA_964017045.1 Omphiscola glabra
GGATTTTACCGCCCATCAGTCTCTGTATTGTTCTATCTTTCAAATGTTGGGTCATTTATCTGGGTTGTGAACTGACTTCTCGACTTGTTGGAAATTGATGGAAGATGGTGATGGTTTGTGTCTATTTTAACAAAAACATGCCATTATTATCAGGGCCGGATTTACAATTTTTGGGGCCGCAGGCCAAAAAAAATTTGAGGCCCCATTTTGAAAAATAAAAAATATTGCTAAGTGTTTTTAAATCAAAAATATATATTTTTTATATACTACTCCCAATTTTGCGGCCCCTTATTTTGCAGGGCCACTAGGCCACGGCCTAGTTGGCCTGTCTGTAAATCTTGTCCTGATTATTATGGAGGTGGATTTGAAAATGGTTTTAATTTACATTCCTCAATATTTTGTTTATTTACATTGACAATATAGTTTTACTTTTGTGTGTGTGCATTTCTCAGATGTGAATTTTTATTAACTTGCATCTTCAGTATAGTTTTGTCTTGTCCATTTTTATTCCCAGTGATATTTATATAATACATTAAAATATTTATTTTATTTCTATCTTGAGATTCTATAGTGTGTTTTATTTACACTACAAATGATTTGCATTTTATAAAAGAATCTGTATTTATTTCCATGACTGGCAGAGTTTGATTTTGAGTTATGGGATGCAGCTGCACTGCTGGAAGGGGGGATAGCTAATTTAAACTTCCGTCAGGCGCGCTTGATCAGATTGATACAAGCCAACCGTTTTTGTTTGGCACACGTTAATGAGAGATGACAGGGAGCTCTGCTTATCAGTATCTTAATGTTTATAGGCCAAGGCCGTTTAGTGTGTAGAAAACGCTGTCAGTGTGTAGATTTTGGCTGTTTTAAGTGTTTTGTTCAAATTGATACACAGCGCCTTTGCACGTTACTTTGACCATTCTATTATTTTCTTGCTCTGGGAAGTTACTTTTTTCAGATTAGTATACATACTGATACGTTATCTTATTATTAAACATTCCAAATCATATTGATACATTGCGCAAAATGAGATATTTAAACTGATCCTTATATATTTCAGGTTACTTCTGCTGTCCATGGCAGGTAGTAGGAAAATGTTTTATTTTAAGAATCTCAAGGGTATAGAGGAAATTCAACAAAATAATTACTGGGGATGAATTTTATAGTGTATAATGGGTAAATTACTTAAAAAATTAATTATTTGACAAAATTTCAATAAAATAAACTAATTAAACCAATCACACATTAGCAATATCAAATTGATACACTGGCCCGGTCTTGTTGCGAAAAAAGCGTGCCTGCCAGAAGGTTAAGCAGACTTACATTCATCTTTTAAGTTTGGGTAAAGTTTTAATTGTTGTTATTGTGCACTAAGTTCTATCATGGAAGGATTTCTATTTCATAGTCATGTCTGTTGAGATCACAGAAATTATGTTCTTGTCTCAACCAAATTATTAACATTTCTTTGATAGATAATACAGTGTTTAAAAATTCTGGGTAGAATTTTATTTGACATCCTCTCCATTCAACTTGCTGCAGTGCAGTAATGACAACCTTGTTTGATGTATTCATTTTATTGGGATATTATATTACAATACAATAAAATTATGACAAGAAAACTTGACATTAGATACAGGCTTAAAAGACAATGCGATAAAGTTATGAAAGGAAAACATGACATTACATACAGGCTTAAAAAGACAATTCAATAAAAGTATGACAGGAAAACCTGACATTAGATACAGGCTTAAAAAGACAATGCAATAAAATTATGACAGGAAAACCTGACATAAGATAGAGGCTTAAAAGACAGTGCAATAAATTTATGACAGGAAAACCTGACATAAGATAGAGGCTTAAAAGACAGTGCAATAAAATTATGACAGGAAAACCTGACATAAGATAGAGGCTTAAAAGACAGTGCAATAAAATTATGACAGGAAAACCTGACATAAGATAGAGGCTTAAAAGACAGTGCAATATAATTATGACAGGAAAACCTGACATTAGATACAGGCTTAAAAAGACAATTCAATAAAATTATGACAGGAAAACCTGACATTAGATACAGGCTTAAAAAGACAATGCAATAAAATTATGACAGGAAAACCTGACATTAGATACAGGCTTAAAAAGACAATTCAATAAAAGTATGACAGGAAAACCTGACATTAGATACAGGCTTAAAAAGACAATTCAATAAAAGTATGACAGGAAAACCTGACATTAGATACAGGCTTAAAAAGACAATTCAATAAAATTATGACAGGAAAACCTGACATTACATACAGGCTTAAAAAGACAATGCAATAAAATTATGACAGGAAAACCTGACATAAGATACTGGCTTAAAAGAAGCCTCTGCCAATTTATGTCCAGAAATTTTTATGTTGGAGCACAATGCATTTGATCTAACTTTTAAAACTTTTTTGTATACCTTAGTGAAAACTATGCACACTATAATGTTAATCAATTTGGACTTACAAATATACATTTTGTGCAAAGCTCAAACATTTATTTGAATACTTTATTCACTTTTAAAATCTATCTGAAGCTTAAGAAAGACATTACCAAAATGTTTCCACATGCCAATTTTCTGCACACCATGACAATAAATATTTCTGCAGTTTTATCAGTACAGAAGTTGTGATGTAAGGATATTCCTAAAGCTGTTTCAGTAAAGAAGTTGTGATGTAATGATATTCCTAAAGCTGTTTCAGTAAAGAAGTTGTGATGTAATGATATTCCTAAAGCTGTTTCAGTAAAGAAGTTGTGATGTAATGATATTCCTAAAGCTGTTTCAGTAAAGAAGTTGTAATGTAATGATATTCCTAAAGCTGTTTCAGTAAAGAAGTTGTGATGTAAAGATATTTCTACAGCTGTTTCAGTACAGAAGTTGTGATGTATTTTTTTGGGGGGTTTGTTCACAAATGACAAACTTTACTGTTGCGTACTTAGTGCAACTGTTGCATACTGAGTGCAACATGACTGTACATTTAATTAAATGCTTATTTTATTGACATATTCACAGGGCAAATGAAATTATCAATTACTGATTCCTTTTTATGATTGCTCTAAGTGGGTGTTTCTCAAACTGTTAAAAATTTAGTCAGTGTAACTATCTGATGCCCAAGCAATGAGAACATGGTGTATAAATGTATTGAGTAAATAGAATTGCTGTGGGAAGCTTAATTATACATGCTTCATTACCAACATGCATGAAATGTTCAGTTATGCTGGTACAACACAGGATAAGAAACATATCTTCTGGGTTCCTCTCAACTATTCCTCACTCTGTCATACAGTCATAGTTTTGTTAGCATGACAGTATTGCCATTTGATCAGCACTAACTCTATCATGCAGGCATAGTTTTGTGTGCATGACAGTATTGCCATGTGATCAGCACCAACTCTATAATACAGGCATAGTTTTGTGTGCATGACAGTATTGCCATGTGATCAGCACCAACTCTATAATAAAGGCATAGTTTTGTGTGCATGACAGTATTGCCATGTGATCAGCACCAACTCTATAATACAGGCATAGTTTTGTGTGCATGACAGTATTGCCATATGATCAGCACCAACTCTATAATACAGGCATAGTTTTGTGTGCATGACAGTATTGCCATATGCATATCAGCATATTTTGATGTTGTAAAGGTAACTTACTTTCTTACTTTCTATTTGAGAAACACTTTCCTCGGAACTGAGGAGAAATAAAGACAAGATATCAAAACAGGGATTCAATAAAACCAACCTGTTAACTTAAATGTCTTGAGAATTAATTTTTGAAAACTATCAAGTAATAAACAGCATACGATAAAAAATCTATTCAATTATTTTCTGTTTTTGATTCCTAAAATGAACCAATGATGTATCTGTGTTTTAAACCTTCACCTCAGACCTCCTGATGATGCTTTTTGTTTGTATGTGTATGTCGCTGGTGAAAGCAAGGTATGAGGTTATACCTTCTATCTCTGTATGTGTATGTAACTGGTAGTAACAAGAAGTAAGGGCTATATCTTCTCTATCTCTGTGTATTTATCACTGGTAGTAACAAGAAGTAAGGGTCATATCTTCTCTATCTCTGTGTATTTGTCACTGGTAGAAACAAGAAGTAAGGGTCATATCTTCTCTATCTCTGTGTATTTATTACTGGTAGAAACAATAAGTAAGGGTCATATCTTCTCTATCTCTGTGTATTTATCACTGGTAGTAACAAGAAGTAAGGGTCATATCTTCTCTATCTCTGTGTATTTGTCACTGGTAGAAACAAGAAGTAAGGGTCATATCTTCTCTATCTCTGTGTATTTGTCACTGGTAGAAACAAGAAGTAAGGGTCATATCTTCTCTATCTCTGTGTATTTATCACTGGTAGAAACAAGAAGTAAGGGTCATATCTTCTCCATCTCTGTGTATTTGTCACTGGTAGAAACAAGAACTAAGGGCCATACCTTCTCTATCTCTGTGTATTTATTATCACTGGTTGAGATCACCTGCCCCTATGAGCCTGTATACATAAACACCTTTCAAACATAAATGTACAGA
Source organism: Omphiscola glabra (assembly GCA_964017045.1). Lineage (NCBI taxonomy): Eukaryota > Metazoa > Mollusca > Gastropoda > Lymnaeidae > Omphiscola > Omphiscola glabra. Next base: position 16,477,414 of record OZ024797.1, read on the forward strand.
AATCTTCTACTCCCTGCTAAACAATTCTTAAATTGGCCAATGGAATTATTAAATATAGTGCTAACTAATTTTAACATTAAATTTTTCGGCAAAATTGCTTTTGGAAGAATGTATAATAAATGGGGAGGGGGGACGACTTTGTTCAAGCCGTCCCGTGTGAACTAAATATGTAGTGGAAAAAGATATGTTTAGGCTTGTTAAAAAAAAGACATGGCAATTAAACGGAAGTTTCTGCTTAATGCCTTCTCGGCAGACAATACACAACAAAAATTAAAAATTATTTGAAATTTAAAAAAAAATTCCGTATCCAGATCTCAGCGTAGCTCAATTAAAGGTGGGAGCTAACATGTATACAGTCATTTATGTTAAGGAGAGATATGATCAAATCTTCTAGTACTAAATACACTGTGCCTTGAGACCACGGCAGCGTCCCCGAGGAAACTTGGGGGCGCCCACAAGGGGTTTGCCTCTTCGTGGTGTGGCGGATTAGTAGGGTGAACTTGTCCACCCGAAGCCAAAAACCCCGACCGACTGCATGACTCCCAACGCAGCGGGAATAGCAGTGTCTAACATGATTACTTATTGCCGTTGATGGATATGAGGCTTGGGTGGCGAATAAGCCCATGCCGATGATTATAGTTACGCGGCCGTGAGAAAGCCGCTCCTAGGCAACCGTTTCGTTCCAACTTTCCGTCCCGACCGAAAGACTCCATAGGCGGTGGGGGTGGTAACTCAATACCTTCCCTCCGGAGTGGAAGCAAACCCACCCAGACTCTTGGGAGAGTGGACTGCGAACGCTTTAAACGCAGCGTTCTCGGTCGACCGGACGTCCCCCAGCCGGGGTGGGGGAGGTTCTCAGCGTGCCGCCGCACGGTCTGTCGGCGGGGAGACTCGGCGTCTGGCCCGTGTGGAAGTGTGCCGGGGTGGGGGAGGTTCCCAGCGTGCCGCCGCACGGTCTGTCGGCGGGGAGACTCGGCGTCTGGCCCGTGTGGAAGTGTGCCGGGGTGGGGGAGGTTCCCAGCGTGCCGCCGCACGGTCTGTCGGCGGGGAGACTCGGCGTCTGGCCCGTGTGGAAGTGTTCCCGGGGTGGGGGCATTAAAAGCTCAAGCTCGACGGCCCATCGACGCCATCTCCTCTGTGGAAAAACAACTTGCAAATTTAAATGTTTGAAAGTCAAACAATGACTGTCTTTTTGATAAAGACTAAAACAGAAAGAAATCACGATGTTTATGAAGGTTGGGCTACCCCGCAGCAAAGAAATTTAAAGCACAATTTTAACGTGTAAACTAAAAAAAAAGATTCGACCAAATTTCCTTTCGATCAAATTTCCGTCGATCAATTTTCCGTCGACGAAATTTCTTTCGATCAAATTTCCGGATACGGGACAAGTACAGATCAATATTGTGTAAAATATTAAAACTCGAGTTTGAAGACCTATTCAAATAATTAATTTGATCAAACTGTATGAATGAAGTGCATTAAATAATAAAACGACTCGAATTTGACAACTGAAAATTAAATGATAAATGCAATCACTTCATAAATTTCGATTTACCAGAATCAGAGAAATAAAGAACCAATCTACAATATTATAGAGTTTATCTCGTATTTTAGTTTCTTTGCAACAATATTAAACATGCTTTTAAATTATAATTCTCTGCCGTTACTGGTACTCAAAACTCCGAATTTCAAATACAATATGCATAAAAAAGCAAACTATTGGACATGGCTGGCATGCTTATAATTGAAAAATTGTGATTTTTTTATCGGCCTTAATAAAGCCATTTTAGGCCTTATACTTTCACTATAATCTTTCTTTAAAATTTAGTTTTTAGCTTTCTTGTTTTCAAACGTGAAAGTGTAGTCTTCTTCAACAATAACATCGGAGAATGGCTCAAGACCACGGTTTGAGTACTACAGGGCTGCTTGCTCTCCCCTACCCTGTTCAACATCTTCTTAGAGAGAATTATTTCAGATGCACTGGAATCGCATGTAGGGACAGTCAGCATTGGTGGCAGAACAATCACCAACCTACGATTTGCGGATGACATAGACGGACTGGCTGGAAGCGAAGTAGAGCTAGCCAGTCTAGTAAAGAGTCTCGACAAGACTTCATCGTCCTTTGGTATGCAAATCAGTGCAGAAAAGACAAAAATGACGACGAATAGCACCACTGGCATCACCACTGAAATTAAGGTCGGTGAGACAGTTGGGCAGCTTCAAGTACCTCGGAGCAATAGCCTCAGAAGAAGGCTCCAAGCCCGAATTGATGGCCAGGATTGCACAGACCACAACAGCACTAAAGAAGCTCAAGAAAATAATAATATGGAACGACAAAAATATAGCCCCCAGCACCAAAATTAGGCTCATGCGCTCATTAATCCTCTCCATTTCTTATATGTCTTTGAGTCCTGGACATTAACAGCAGAACTTGAACGGAAAATAAAGGCGATGGAGATGAGATGTTTCAGAGGCATTCTTGGCATCTGCTATAGAGACCATATCACCTATGAATCATGAACAAGTGAAAGGAAGGATTCGTCAAGCAACTGGGAAGTACGATGACCTCCTGGTGTCTGTAAAAAAAGCGCAAACTTGAATGGTATGGCCACATGACCAGAAAACAAGGGCTCGCCAAAGAAATCTTGCAGGGCACTACTAGAGGAGGAAGAAGAAGATGAAGACAGAGAAAAGATGGGAAGATAATATCAAAGAATGGACGGGAAAAAACTAGGCGATGCTATGTGTAGGGCAGAAGACCGAGAGGAATGAAGAAGAATAGTTTGCATGTCATCTGTGGCGCCCCAACTGTCGAAGGACTACGGGACATGATGATAATAATGATGAAATGTAGCAATAAAATTATGTGGAGACCTTAATAAAACAATTTTAACAAAATAAAACTTAAAATAATTAACCTCCTGGTTTAGAAAAAAAATTGACGAAAAGTTAATTTGAAAAGCTACTGCTGCCGATATCTTGGTATATTTAAATACTTCATTTTATTTTTAAACTAATAAAGCGGTAGCGATAAAATTTTCCAAAGTAACAGATTCAGATAGTGTTCCGCTGAAATTAAAGACATCTTATTCATTATTAATTATCATTAAAATAACTAACCTCCAAATTTAAAAAAAGAAAACATTGACGAAAAGCCACATCGACCGATATAGACATAATGATCATAATGGTACAATTAAATCGAAGGTATAAATGCTTTATTTATTTTAAAACTAATTAAGTTATTTACTATTGTCATAAAATTTGTCACAATAACAGATAGTGTTCCGCTGAAATTTAAAGTAAAATTTTAATTATTTTTCCCCATTAAAATAATTTACCTACTCATTAAAAAAAAAAATTGGCGAAAAGCTACTGCGTCCGACAAATTGGTATATTTAAATACCGTTTTTAAATACCGTGATGTGTCACCGTTTTTTCATTTTTTAAACCTTAAATTATATAATAAAATATTATCATTCGAAGAAAGAGCAAAATTATGATATTTTTAAGTAACTGAAAAAGCTCATGAACTGAAGTAATGTGCTTGAATAGTGTCATATTAAATATTTAGGGGCTATGATAGTTTTCAAATTGAGGAGCCATGGTATGAATAGTCAAATGTTTCGTATGCCTTTTTATTTATACCTCTTCCTGTTCTCTCGGATACTACTTTGCATTTAAATGTTTATTTTTTTTATTTGAGAGCCCTTTTACTGTTGTTTTTTCAATGAAGAAGGCGTTTAGCCGACACGTTCCTTGTTTTGTTGCGTTCTTTTATTTCAGGTTTTCTCATATTTTGTTTCGCTCATTTCATTTTACCTAACCAGATTGCTGTCTCTCCTCTTTATTTCCTCTTTTAAATTTAAACAATACGTCTCGTGATTGTCGTAATAAACGAAATTATTTCTATCCTTAAATTGTGAGAGATGACAGGAGCAGTATTAAGGCTTTATAAAAGAAAGCGACCAGTGACAGTGTGCTGTCTTTTCTTTGTGTGCATATAGCCTAAGCTTAAGTGCAACAACTATGGTGATCACATTCACATACACACTTTTTGTTGAGTTTACGAGTCATTTCTTTTTGGGACACTGCAATTAATAGGCCTACTTATTCGTCTCTGGTGTGTGTGGGGGTGGGGTTGTGAGGGCAAGAGGACTCAAGGGGAGTAACAATCGCATTGTTAGATTTAACAATAATTATATTAATTATGGTAATATAATTTAAATATACACCGTCAACACGCAAAACCGAAACTGGTTTCTTCAGTTGTTACTTACTACTAAAACGGAAGCTAGAAAGACGCATGCGTAGAAGCAATTATTCACCGCCATTGAAAAATAACTATAGCATCAGCCGATGGAGTTTAATACATCGTACCAGAAATGATAAAAATACTATTGAATTAGCACAATAACCCAATGTCTGGGACTCTGGCCTTATTTAGGAAGACTGCCGGGCATGGCGATATTAAAAAGTCGGCACAGAAAGTGGCCGACACGAAAAAAGATACGGTTACTCGTCTAAAGCACCTTCGTCTTGTTTTAGGTAAACTCAACACAACTCAAATTGTAAACAAGCCGATATTGTTCTTCAGCTCTTTTTCAACTGTCTTTAGTTATGTATTGTCATTGTTTTCTGTGAGTCCCATTTCAAAAACCGAAGTTCAGACCTTTCTGGAATCAAATTCTTAGTCTTACTAAAGGTGCTAAGATTCAGTCTGACTCTAGATTAGGCTAGGTGACAACAGGTTGTGATTTCTGGTTTGGCTTTGGTAGATACTTTGGTAAAAAATGTAACAATTTTTGTAAAATAAACCAATGGCATAGTTGAATAGAGCTAATTTTTAACAGAATTATAACACCAAAATCATATTTTTAGCTGTTGTAGTTTTAAAGTTATGAATTTTTAAAGTACGACTTAGTTTGTCATTTTTTAACATGGACAGCATCGCCACATTCTGTGACCCAATTCTGCTGTTCGCGTCACGAGCTAAATAACTCTCGTTTTAATGATAATTTTATACGACTTTTATTTTCAGAACTAATGCTGTATTAAAAAATAATGTTATACAATTATAATTTATCTAACTATGCACTTTGTATACCAGTAAATTTAATATAATGTATTAATATAAGGCTTTTCTGTTTACCAAATCTACAGCGTCCATTATACCACTATAAGTATAAGTATAAGCCAAGCTATATAGTCTATACTATATAAGGCAATGCATCCCCTAAAATACTGTTTGGGATCTACTTATTTTGAACTTTCAACTTTGGCACATGACTAATTATTTAAAACTTTCTCTGACCAATTGTTGAAAAGTTTTGCACACGGCAAACTCTTATGAATGAAACTCTGAGGTAGTACTGCCATTATGCAAGGGCTGTGAATGGTGGCCCATGACGACCTTTTGCACACGGAGAATTCTGATAGCTAATAATATGGACTCTACCGGGTTTTTAAAACTCAAATTAAAACCTTCCAGTTTAAATCTCTTTCAAATGCATTCTGAAACACAAGTTATCAAATATTTTGAAGTATATAGTGGTAATAATTGAATATTTCCTAAGCTAAGTATCGGCGTCTTCCGCCATTTAAAAGGGGGCGTGATCACTAATCCAAAATGGCCTGGGCGACCTGTGCATAATGAGGTCAACGTTGAGGAGAATTGAGAAAATGTGATGTGAGCTAGCGCAATGAAATTTTGCACACATATACTTCAATATATTATGCAGGCCTACATTTAATATGAAAAACCTACCCTGAATATTTAGACCGAATTTTTTAATGCAAAGATGCCTTATATTAACATATGATTTTCCTCACTTAAAGTTGTTTTAATGAAAAAAATAACTTAATAGGAATGTAGGTCAACATTTCTCCTAACGTGAATGGGCGGAGTTTGACCTTAATTATGGACCAGAAGGACGCCTGATTTATTCTAATTACATGCACATAAAAAATTAAAAACTCGGATTTCATTGCGCCGACCCCCGTTTCCGATACAAATTTTATAGGAGTGTTTCTTGCTTTGGCGAAGTACCTAGCTTTAGTAGTTGGTTGGACTTTTAGTAAGTAAGTAGACCTTAGGGGGCATCCATAAATGATGTCACACAAATTTTGCCGATTTTTTTAACCCCCCCCCTCTTCTCCATTGTCACTAAAAGTTAGACCCCCGCCTCAAATATGTCACAAATCTCTGCACCTCCCCCCTTTTATAAAAATTCCCTGTAGCCTGTGAACACTACTGCCTTTACAAACCCTTAAGAAATTCACCTCCCGTGGATATCAAATTACTGCACCTGTATCAGAAACATTTCACTAGAACAGTTGTTCTTAACCAGGGGTAAAATGTACCTCCCCAGCCCTGAAGTGTGAGTGTGGAAGACCAGAAAATTGTATTCAATGGCATAGCTATGGGGGTGCATACCGCACCGGGTGACACCATCTCAGGGGGTGACAACAAAAATTAAAAATTGCATATTTACAGAGCAGGCAAAGCTCGTTCTGATTTTCATAACAGGATAACCGACGACACATACATTTTCCACACATATAACCAATCAAAATGTGTGTTCTAATAAAATTTCAAGGTTGATGCGTCAGCATTTAAGCTACCTTATTATTAGGTCAGAACATACCTTTTTGACCATGATTCAAAGCCAAATGAAGTGTTTGGTAACTATTGTGACAGGAACCTATATTTATCTAAATTCTGAAAAATAAAGCTATCCTTTGATAACAATGGGCGATTCTAATACATTTCACATTTCTATAATACCTCCAGACCTTCAATTAATTTGTTTTTGTTCTTGTATTTGTTATACTTATAATGTGGACTAAGTTTAACAAGAAGAATTACATCGTTGTCGCTGCTTTTATATTTTTTAAAATCGTTTTTATGGCAATTTATGCATTTTAATTAGCAGCGGTAAATGGTTTTCTGGTGAATTTTGTTGGCGTATTTCTTGTATTGGTAATTTTTTCCACTGTTTTTGATTAAAGAAATAAAACTATGATAACTAAACTATTTAATTATTTTAAATTTTATTACAATATAATTTATACAGTTGGTGGGAAGGGGGATCTTTAAAGCGGAGTGGGCCTGCAGCGCTGCAAAAATAAGGTTAAAAATCCCTGCCCTAGAGCATATACTAAGATTCCCCCCTACCTCCTGTCAGCCATTTTTTTTTTGCTCCATCCCACATGGCAGTCCTAATTATATTACCCCTGTATCCACATTTAGCCATAAATTCCCACGACAGTCATTGTAACTACATCCCAATTGTCCTCCTCCTTGGCATCCTGTGAATTGATCAGAGGCCTTTTTCGGACCTCGCGTACCTGTACTGATTCTCTCAGTGATCGTAGTTAAAAAAAAAAAATAATTATAATTTTTGCATAAAAGAATAATGTTAAAAATATCTGTAATTTGGGGTTATTTAGTGCAATTCTTTACTACAATATTCCGCTTTTCATGTGATGTCACATTACTTAAGGGCCCCCCGTCACACATCGTCACTAAAACCAGACACCCCTGCCTCCTAGATGCGTGACGTCATTTATGGATGGCCCCTTACCCTCATTTTGGGACCATTTGAAATACATTGTACAGAGAACTTTTCTGCATTTTTTAATTTAAATGAAAACACACGTTATCGAACTTGATAAATTATGGCAATGCATGGGGATGGAGTAAATGCTAACCAACTTACTAGGGACTTCGGTTTTGCCTGCGAAACATAGAAAATCTGTAACATGATTTCATTATCAGTGGTGACCTCCAATTTTTAATTTGGAGTGTGTATTGTTTCAGATTTGTTTTCTGATTATGTTTTCTTATTAAACAGTTTTGTTCTAAAAGAATTTGATGTCTTTTTTTGTGTGGACAGTATATATCTCTTAGACAAAAAGACATCCATAGATGATAGATAACTGCATTACATCATATCCAAGATTTGTTAGCTTAGGCCCAGAAGTTTGGTCAGAAAGGGAAACATTTTAGTCAGGTCATCGTGTGTATCAAAATTACCAAATATCCATTTACACTGTCACTGGAAATTCATCATACAACCACATAACTCATTTTAAAACAAAATAAAATAATTTAATAGCATCATTAATTTGAGGAGTGGGATTAATAGCCCTTATTGCAACTAATATATTTATAGTATTTAAATATAAATATATATAGATATATTATATGCCCAATAGAGTATATAGATAGGCCTATCCTCACCACAGCTTATTATTTTTAGGACCTATTATATGTAATGATATTTTAGACTATGTAATCATATTTTAATGAAAATTATAATTCTTAAGTATGACATAAACTGAATAATAATGTAAAATATAATCAGGGTTCCCACACAGACAGGAAATAGTGGGAATTCATTGAATAATTTTCCTGGTCGGGAAAACCTGGAAAATTGCCCTTCTAGTAAGGAAATTTTCTGGCTAGTCTGGAATTTTTCAATTGTAAAAAATTATAATAAATCTGAATTCCATGAAAATCGACGTTATTCGCAGATCTCATCTAGTTTTAGCCTTTCAAAAGCCAAATGCTAGTGGTTTCCTCTTAATTGCGCTGTGATCGAAACTTTTATTCATACCATACTACTTTGATAGACCAGAAAAATTTATTTTATGTTCTATATATATATATATATATATATATATATATATATATATGCACACTCAAAAAAAATATATATTTACATATATATATACATATATATATATATTATACACACAAAATATGGTATATAATATGGTACAAATAAAAAGTGTAATCATCAATTTTAATTAGATTTCTATATGAATCAATTAATCCCACACAGAAAAGTTGAAATAAAAATGCAATAAATATTATTTTTATTATTGGGAATTTTTAAAAAAATATATATATTTAAAAAAATTTAATACAGAGTGTTGAGACAGCATATTTTATACATTTTTTATAAGGTAAATTAAAGACATAACAAAAAAAATTGTGGGTATATTTATTAACAATAACTAATTTTATGCCCTTATTTAGTAAAACTTATATCAAACTATATTCACTGTAAATATAAATATAATAAAGTTATAGGTGTGTAAACAAAAAAAAATTATTGCTCACTATATGTGGAGAAAAGACCATAGCAAAAATGTGGTTTTGAGGTCCTTACTAAAAAATTCATAACTTTTGAACTACTTGAGCTATAAAGTTGATCTTTGTGTTTTTGTAAACCATTCTCTAAGCTATATACAGCACAGCTGTGGTATTTTTATATTTTCAAAAATGTCTTGAAATTTTCACCAAGTGTTTAATGTTTACTAAGTGTACAATAATTATATTATTAAAAGGGTTATCTAAATTAAAATTTTGAAATTTTATATAATTTGGGTTATCTATATTGCAGCTGAGTAGAATATGCACTCATATTTATTATGATACAGTAACAGGAAGTGGCTAATTTTGTAGATAGTTTATTTACCACGTTAATCAAAGCCAAGGAGCCTTTCAAATCTACCTGTCAGTTGTTTTTTTTTCGTTGATGGATATACGCCTAAAGAAGTTTTAGTGATTGCAGATCATTCATGAACAATTTATTTTTTTCAGAAAACTATGACACTATAGAGGCCAAGAAGTTCTTCTCTGACAATTACTCTCATATCTATTATATCTTTTATGATAATTTTGGGACAGTTGAAGCTGACTTGAAACAAAGAGGTCAGTACATTTTTCCTATTTCCTCAGATCCTGCTTAACGTTAAATAGAAATACATTTTCCTTTTGGACACTTTTTTTGTCTCATGTATCAAAATGTATTAACCATAATTAATGGCCTTGATTTTATTTACTATTATTTTTATATACTGTATATTAATGCATAAATGCGACAAATTTAGGGTAAAAAATGCTACTTAGTGCTAGGATTTCATATTTTATGTTTGTAAGATTAAATAGACACGAATAATCTGTGTCGATATAACAATAATATATATTAAGCCTTAATAATAATTTTACATTACAAATAAGTAAACGTTTCATCACATGCCTTCATCAGTTCAACAAGACATACAAATAAGTATTAATCAAATTTACATAATATATATATAGAGAGAGAGATAAATCCTACCTATCCATCAATGTCTATCACCGGACTTTGTATTTTCCTGAGGATTTTCCTCTCCCATGTGTTGAGCAGGTTCTCTGCTTTTGTGGTAAGGGACCAAGTCTCACTTACATAAATTGCAACTGGTCTTATAATAGAAGGGGATATTGCCTTCTTTGTTCTCGCATTACATATGGCATGGCATTTTAGGACTTTTTTCAATCAAAAAGTTATATGTGATAATTGGTTACACTCTGTAATATATAGTAAATCTTATGAAATGAGGAACCAGGCTGCTATTATGAACATTAAGATTATTACATCAGTTGGTTTGAATTGATACAGCTTTAGACAAAAACACTATAGCCTTAATCTTGAACTTTCCCTCCCACAAGGCATAAGTAGTGTCTCATTGGAAACAGAGTTCTTTTTTAGAATTATGATATTCATTTTTTGTGTCTGTGATTGGATTCACTATCACAACAAATTTGTTTTAGTTCATACTAATTCCTTAAAAACTACACACTACTAAGTTGTGTTAAAACACAATTTTACATGAGATTCATACGTTATATCCAAAGATAAATTTGTTATTTTTTTCAGCTAATAAAGCTCACAGGGAGGAATTGGAAGGAATTCTTTTTATTTTTGAAGTGAGTTTTAACTTATTTTACTAAATCTCTTTATAAATTTCCTATGAATATGAATTTTATTATATAATAATTATTGATTCATTTTATTATTGTGTTAAAATCCAGCTAAAAAACGTAAATGAGAAGCATAAGTCCTGTGCTGCAAATGTTCCTAGCGAATGAACAATGAAAACAATCTTATTTTAATGCTGGATGCTTTGAGAAAAAAGGGTCGTAACAAATAAATAAATTGCATCTTAGAAATTATTTTATGGATCTAATTATATCAATCTGACAATCTGGTTCTTTCTACAGAAAATCCTATTTCTTTTACCGGAAATTGTCCACAAGCGATGGATGTTCCACAGTATAGGTTTGTCCATTTTTAAAACATATTTAGATGCTTATCACGATTTTGCATTCATTTTATCAAGGATTAAAGATTACTACTAAAAAAAGTTGTTTTTCATTTTGGTCTCTCCACTCGCACATACATTTAAATATCTTAGATGTTGAGTTACTTGTCTTTCAATATAACTTGTTTTATCATTTAATTTGCAATGTTCATTTTTCTCCAGGGAGGATTATCAAAAAGCTCCTGCATCCGGGAAACAGTTTACAGGTAATAAGTAAATCTGTTTTGACCTGTTTAGCTTCTGGATCTCCATTAATTTTTAAAAAAAAAATAAAGATTTATCTTCTCTTCCCCATTGTTGTTTCATTGTCTTGAATAGCTCATCAAAAGACATCAAATAATTAAATTCATACATTGACATTTTATCATGACAGCTTGAACATTTGGGTTTCATCCACATAATATTTCTTGTCAACATCTGATTTAGATAACTTATCAAATTTAAACATCTTTTATTAACTAAATGTAGCTTCGGAGACAAGGTGTAAGGTTCTTCCTGGTCTGGTATCAGTGCCTGCGGGAAAATGCCAGCGAGGAGTGCCATCAAATGTTCCTTAACTTGGTACCAGGACTGAAAGAGGAATCAAACAATGATTTGAATACGTCCACTCCTGACTGCTCTGGGCTTGACAGTAAGCTAGAGTTTTTGGTCATTTTTGTTGTCATTTTGGCTACTTATCGATTTGGAAACTTTTAAACCTGAAGTAACAATTTAGTGAATCATAATGTTCTTGCGCGTAACATGTACTTCTGTTTTTTTTGCGTCCAGTTCTCAACATCAGTCCAACTTTAAAGTGACTCCCTTTGTCTCTTTTCCAGCTGGTATGAGTGGAATAATATCAGCAGGTGAGATTACAGCTATACTACCAAGTCAGTCGGAGAAGATGCCAGATAATTTAACCAAGTATTTTCTAGACAGTTTGCTCAACTACATGGTGTCAGAGGTAATTCAGATTTCATTCATAAAGATTAATTACCTGATATTTACTAGTAATTTTTTTTTCCAGTAACTTTAAAACAACATTGCTGGAAATGGAGCAAATGTAATGTTCATATCAGTAGAAAAGTTCATGAAAGGCAAAAAAATTGGGAAGAATTTTTCACATACAATTATATTTTACAAATATCTTTTTGCCTAGTTTTTAAATACTAGATACATCATTTGGTAAAAGGGTTGAATGTAGATCTTATTAGGCCCATTGAACATGCATGGAGAAAGTAAACTGTGTTTATAATACAGGAGTTTCCACTTATTTAGGTATATTGTTATTAAGGGCTAACATATATTTGAAGCAAACCTCAGTGAAAAATAACAATTAAAATAAATGACACCAATGCTTAAGTTAAATGAGGCACGATGAGGATTAATCAGGATGGATGATCTTTCTTATGAGGGTGAGAAGTTAGTCACCTTACCCTTTAAAACTGATTAAAGATGCTACTAAAAGTGAATATGGACAATTTGGAATTTTATGAAAATCCATAGACAATATAACATTTGAGAGCACAAATTTAATTTTTTAAAATTGCAACACAAATAATTGTCAAAAGAAAAGGAAAATGGAGCTGAATATCCAGTTTTGAGCTTGAGAGAGTGACTAACTGCAATGGTAACAATTTTTTCTTCAGAATTAAGACATTTTTATTAAGGAAGACGCCTAAGTGTGTAAGATATTTCTGTTAAAGAGGATTTGATTTTTTGCATAATCCTTTTACTATTTAGAAATGACTGAAGATACTTGTTTATTACATCAGCCACAATTCTTAGCTACAGATTGTCTTGCTAATGTAAAATCAAAATGCATCCTTTTTTTCAGGTGATAAAAATTGAATGGTTAAACAAGGAGATGAGGGAACAAAGTTTTGACTTTTTGTTCTCCAAGTTCAAGGCTAAATACCTCCATTGGTTGCTTCCAGATTTTACATATAGGGATATCTATGATCCCGTTCAAGGTACATCTAGAATCTAAATATTTTTTTTCCTCGCAAAATATGATTTAAAAATTGATGGCTGAAATAATGATTGATATTAACTTAAGAGCTAGTTAGTGCTGCAAATACATGTTTTTAGAAGACTAAATTAATTTTTTCCAAGACCTTCCTGTGGCCCGTGGGAAAGAAGTCATGAAGAAAAAAGATGAACCTCTGGCTGTCTCAGAATGTCGTGATTCTTTTTTCTTTTGGCTGGCAAACTTCACCATATCTAGTCATAAACCAGACCCTGATATACACAAGTAAGTTTGCCATTTATTTATCTTTCTTATATGTATAACATATATATCAACAAATGGGAGATCATTGCCGAACAACTTTCCAGCTGGCGATCAGCAATGTACGAAGGAGTCAAAAAGGCAGAAGATGTATGAAACAAAGCCCTTGCAACAAAAAGAACAGCACGGAAGGCCAAAATTAACCAGGAATCAATATTCTCCTTCGAGAAATGCAGACGAGATTGTCACTCCAGGATTAGCCTAGTGAGCCACTCGTCGAGGTGTAGGACTACAATATAGCTACTCCATTGTCTCGCAAAGATGGAAGGATGCCATATATATATGTTATATGTTATAAAGTTAAGTTGACAACTTGATGACTGTGATTGCTCCAGAAATAGAATGTTTAGGTCATAAGTTCTTTTATTTCCTACAGGTGACAAGAAAAGGTTCACTGGATAATTTTGTATGCATGCTATCCTCACTTCTTCCACAGGGGCCTCTCCTGCACTCTTCTAACTGAACCCTCATCACATCTTGGAGAAACAAGAGATACCGGCAAAGGGGCAGGTGATGAGGATGAAGGGATGTCCTCTCCACAAGCAGCCAACAAGGGGAGCACACTTTCCTCAGACTTTCCCCCCAGTGACTCCATGTCCAACTTTTGTGGGGAAACACACACAGATGCAGAGTATCAGATTGTCCGTGCTGTGCTTTATTCTACAAGGGAAAATGTCAATACTGTGCATGAATGCTTCCGCCAGGTCAGTTGATCAAATCATTGGACAGAACCCTATAAATATCTGTGCGTCGATAAGAACTTTGATCTAATATCAGATGGTAGTACAATATTTATAATAAAATTTAGTTTCCCCTCAACATTTATCTTTTTAAAAAAAGTTAAATTCTTTATTTTATTTTAGATTTAAACAGTATATCTATAGTTATGTAAATATTTATGTATATAATGCAACTTGCACCGTTTACCTCTTTTAGGCACTTCTTCAGTCCTTCCGTCACACCAATGCCATTAGGAAGGTTATTGGAGTCTACAAGGACTGGTTCCAGGTGAGTAGAAATCTACGTTCTCCATGTCTGGCTTTCTTGTTCAGTTAATGGTCTTTTTTTTTAAAAATATTCTTATTCATACCTGTTTTCCATAGCACTTAGATTTTATTTTGATTTTAAGGTTTGAGTCTTAATTTAGTTTTGGTTATTGTAATCAGTTTACTTGGTTACCTTTTAATTTCTACAACAGTGAGTAGACCCACCAGTATTAAAAGAACTCTTTAGATACCCTCATTTAGCACAGATTATTACAAACACTCTAATCACATTGGCTGCATTATGCCCATTTTTGGTGTGATTTAGTTTGAAATCTCTGCATGGTGCTTGCGGTAAAGTTAACCAAATAAAAAAAAAATTAATTAGAAAAGAAACCACTTATGCAGAAAGTAACTTCTAAGATATTAGAAGAACACATTTTAGAATAGCTGCAGGTATAGACTGCAGTATTATTACATGGTGTAACCTAAAATACTTCATTGCAAATGTCATTTACTTTTTTAAAAATGTATTAGTTATAACTCCCATAATTGTGAGTTTGATGTAAATGACACTGGATTTGATAATAAATCAAACTTAAACAAAGTCTTGTTAGTAAAAGACTTAACCACAGCATGAATGTAATTACAACTAAAGAATTATTATTTTCAGCCATGTATGCACCATTCCCATAATAATTAGCTCAGCATACTGAAAATTTTAAATATCGCATAATGTAAACTTTCACACATATACCATACTGTTTATCCATAATGATAATATTGGTGGTAAATAGTTGAGCTTGACGCTGGATAAAACATATTTACAAAATTAGAGATTTCTTGTTTGTTCAAAAGTAAAGTCTATTGAAATGAAATATCGGATTATTTAAAGAAATATTATGAAAATAGTGGTCAGTCCTGTAAAAAATATCTTTAATGCACTTTCAGTGTTTTATTTTACTAAGCACATTTGTTGTGCAGTTGATGTGGCACACCTGTCCTTTCACTAATTACAAAGTAAAAATTGTTAGCTTATAGCACATAGCTTATTGCTGTCAGTGTTCTTGTCAATAACTATTTTCAAAAAATTTAGTTTTAGGAACTAGCGACCAAAAATAGTAAATACTTTATTAACACTTTATATCCACATGATACCGATCTGCATCTGTATAACATAGCAGAATTTTTTTTTAATGAATACTCTCCCCTTAGATATGTCACATTCTGTGTTTTCTTACTTCCTTGAAGCAGACCTTTTAAATGAAAATAGCTTCTTCTAATAAGTCTGATATTTGTCAAATTTTGATATATTTTTTTAAAGTTATTTGCTTTACTGTCTTATAACCTTATTTTTCAGTGTATCTGAGAGGGGTGGGGGAATGCATGAGGATAGAATGGTTATTTTACTCTATGCACTATATGGATATAAAGTGTTATCTAGTTTTACAACAACAACAAAAATGATAGCAAATATTTCCTCAATAATACATTTATGAAAGATGGATTGCTACACTTGAAAAGCCCATTTAAAAAAAGCACCTCTTTTAAAATTCTTAATTAAAATAAAAGTAACAAAAATTAATGTTTCCTAAAACTTTGCCCTGCAACTGCTGCCACATGATCTCATGTAGAACTCTCCCAATTAAACTAATCACATCTAATCATGCATGTTTGTCAGCCTACTAATTATCACTTGAGCAGAATCAGGATGAGCGGCCTGTCTTTATGATGGAGCCAGCCGGCAACGAACCCAACTCGGGGGCCGCTGTGGGCCCCAATGGCCTTGACAATGGTGAGAGGTCAGAGTTCTGCCACGGTTCCCTTTCAGATATTGTGGAGGAGGATAGAAACTCATTTGATGTATGTTTGACTTGGTCACATGTTCCATTGTCTGTAGGATCATCACCCTGTCTTGTTCTCACAATGTTGTTTGCTGTCTTGCCGTAGGCCGGCTCCTTCATTTTATCCTTCATTAGTAGAAGCTCATTCATTTGCCATATGTTGTTAATTCATTGCATCATTTGTTACAAGTAGTTTTATTCACTGTGTTTCTGCCACTGAATTTAAGGGACATTAGTCTATCATTGTGAAGGACGGTTTGTGTCTGTGAGAAGCTCATTTATCAACTTGCTGATAGCCTCTGTTTGGGTCCATATTTTCAAGAAAATTCTGTTTGTATTATTTAAAAATTGTGTTTTCACTTTGAGTACGATAGTAATGGAAACTAGAAATAATAGCAGTCCATCATTAATATGTTTGTTTTGTCCAATAAATTGATGGGTTGTCCTTTGTTTTCAGTGCATAAGTAGATCACTTGTTCTATGTTTTTCTGCTTTGATATCTTGTAAATTTATATTGTGATGTCTTAAACCATCTGATAAAGTTGTTGAAATGATCACTGTTGTTTTGTTCTATCTGCCTGGTCGCATTCATTCAATTTCATTAATTGGGATCTTGATCATCGCTGTCCATCACACTGTTGTTTAAAATGTTGCACCAATCACCAGGTTGTTTGTATTGTTATGCCAAGCACAAGGTTGTTTGTATCAGACCTGGTTACTCTTACAATTTTGGCTTACAATGTACGATATTGAGATGTCTTTTACCATTGCACATCAAGACCTGTCAGAACTATAATTTTAAGAGGCCAAGTTTAAAAAATATATTTCTGTAGTTTTAACAATTAAAAAAAAAAGTTTAGTTTTTAGCTCCTTTCTACATCTGGCGGTGAATGGACCGAGAAATAAAGTTTGTTGGGGACAATGCATAACTATATGACTTACACACCGAGAGGGGAAAAATTGAGGGGGATTAGTCTTAGGAATGGGGGGATTTGGGGGGGTGTCTAGATATTTTTAAAGGCTATGAAATGACAAAGCCTCGTTTTGTAATGATGTTGATAATCATCATATTGTTGTTTTGTGTTTTCACAATGAACTCATTTGATATGGCAACTCATGTTAATGTAGTCACCCTAATGACAAATGTATCAACATTTGCTTTTGTTTGCATCAGAGCTGTGTGACATATTTGGGATATAGTTATTTCGTTCTTCGACTGAACCATTGCAGTTGCAAAAATGAAGAAAACTACATATTTTTAAAAATCAAATGCATTCTCAACTATTCCTCTCAGCAGCGTTAGATTTTGACATATTTTATAAGATCTAGTAAGTGGTATTTGAAATCTATTTAAAGAAATCACTAAGCAGCCTTATAATTTGAATACCTCAGCACTCCTCATCCATTCTCCCAATGCGGCTTGTGGTAGTTATTAGACTATAATATGTTATGGAAAATAAAATCAGGATCCTAGGCTCAGTGCAGGGTTGGCAAACCCGCAGTCCTCTATGTTTGTTTCATTTGAGATGTGCAAGATGCAACTTAATTATGGTGAACAAGCGATAACGTTTCTATGCATATACAGGCCACCTCCTAATAAGCGAAATAAGTTGAAGATCTGTCAGTTTACTGCTGACTTTCTTCGGCTTCTGGAAACGTACGCCTCCACAAACAAAAACGTCGTCATAATCGGCGACACAAACTGTCATTTCGATTCCACCACCGACAGCTATGTCAAGACCTTAAAATCAGCTCTTGACACACACGGAATGACTCAGCTTGTCAGTGTCCCGACACAAAAGCGGGGTCACATCCTAGATTGGCTGGTTGTCAGAGAGAGTCGTGCAGCTATGATCTGCAACCTCATAATTGAGGACAAACTGATCTCTGATCATTTCCCAGTAACCTTTGACTTTGATTTAAGGAAGCCAGGGCGCCTTCTGCGCACAATCACATCCCGTGACCTCCGAAGGATAGATCGGGCGGCCTTTAGATGTGACGTCGCCGCCCTCAAGTATAGCGAAGATGATCCTGCAACAGACTACAACAGTGGCCTCAGAGTTATTTTAGACAAACATGCACCTCTGTCTACACGGCGCGTTACGGACCGCCCTTCTGCCCCATGGCTCACACCAGAAATAAAGGACGCAAAGCAGCAACAGCGACGTGCAGAACGCAAGTGGCGGAAGTCTGGCTTGACTGTGCACCGACAAATCTTTGTTGAAAACAAGGAACGCACTAAGCAGATGGTCCTTGCAGCTAGGACTGAATATGTCAGTCACCGGATTGTAGATTGCAGTTCAAATAGGGACTTATTTCGCATTGTCGGTCAGCTGACCGGTAAACAGAAGGACACATCTGTGCCAAACAATATTGCTTTGGCCGAGTTACCAGACGCTCTAAATGATTTCTTTGTTATGAAAGTTAAGAAGATCAGGGCGAGACTTGACATTTGCACAGATGCTCCCGAATTCTTGCCGTTTAATGGCACTCCTATGAGCGAATTTTTGGAGGTCACTGAATCGCATGTGAAGAAAATCCTGGTTGACTCCCCAAGAAAGTCATGTTTGCTTGACCCTCTTCCGGCAGGTCTGTTGTATGAATGTTTAGACGAAATTGTCCCTATCATTACTAATATCGTAAATCAGTCTTTGAAAACTGGTTTTGTTCCATCCTCTTTTAAGGAGGCGGTTGTAACTCCACTGCTAAAAAAAGCAAATCTCGACCCTAATCTGTTGGAAAATTATCGCCCCGTCTCTAATCTACCATTTTTATCAAAGATTTTAGAGAGGGTCGTTCTTCGACAGCTCCTGGATCACCTCACTCGGTGTGACTTGTTTGAGCCTTTTCAGTCAGCATACAGAACGTATCACTCTACTGAGACAGCCCTGTTGCGCGTCGTAAATGACCTTCTGTCGTCTTGTGGTGAGGGCCAGGTATCCCTTTTGTCGTTACTGGATCTATCGGCAGCGTTCGATACGCTTGACCACGGCATACTTCTCCAACGTCTGCAATATACGTTCGGTTTCACCGATACCGTCCTGAGATGGTTCCGCTCATATCTGACAAATCGGGTCCAATCAGTTATCACAAACGGCTTGACCTCCAAGAAATCCATTATTGAATTCGGAGTACCCCAAGGCTCGGTCTTAGGCCCGGTGCTTTTCACTATGTACGTTCAGCCCCTGGGTGCAGTGATCAAGCAGTTTGACATGGTATATCACATGTTCGCGGATGATACCCAACTTCAGAAATCCGTGATCCCCTCTCAGCTCCCTCAGCTTCTTAAAATGACACAGAAGACAGTGGAGTCAGTTAAGCACTGGATGACAATAAACAAGCTCAAATTGAATGATGAAAAGACTGAGGTGATCCCCATTGCTACCGCTCAAAAATTAAAATCTTTAAAAGATACACCATCCTTTACTCTCTCAGGCGTGCAGATTGAGTTTGCTCATACAGTGCGAAACCTGGGTGTCTACTTAGACAGAACACTAACTATGGAAAATCACATTAACATGATTTGCAAGGCGATTTTTCTAGAGCTACGCAGAATTAGTCATATCAGACCCTTCTTAACGTTGGGTGCATCAAAGAGGCTGATGTCTGCATTCGTGCTATCACGCATGGACTACTGCAATGCTCTCATGGTGGGTCTTCCAGCTACGCTCCTTGATAAAATTCAAAAGGCACAGAATAATGCGGCTCGAATTGTTCTTCGTAAACGCAAATTCGACCATGCTAAAACTCTTCTGATAGAATTGCATTGGCTGCCGGTCCGCGCTCGTATAGAGTACAAAATCGCAACTCTGTGCTACCGCTGCTTGCATGACCTGGCGCCGTCCTATCTCCAAGCGCTCATGACGCCTTATGTACCCACTAGACAACTCCGCTCATCCGATAGTGGCAAACTCTCGATACCGCGTGTTCGCCTTGAAACTTACGGAAAGCGCACGTTCGCATTTGCTGGCCCAACCATTTGGAACACCCTTCCTGACGCTCTCAAAAACAGCCAGACGCTGGAGTCCTTCAAAACAAATTTAAAAACTCATCTATTTCGCAAACACCTGCTGGAATGATGATGTCTACAATCTTTTCCAGCTTGTTATTATCTCCCAACTTAGTTTTTGTACCGCGCTTCGAGCCTTTGGGGATGAAGCGTGATTTTTCAAATGAACTTTATTATTATTATTATTATTATGTAAAATATTGTGGTCCGTTGGATGTATCACAAATGAACTTATTTCTTCATTCAATTAGCAATTATTTTCATTCTTGACATCGATGTACATTTGAATAATATATACTGGTACATCACTTTTTTTGTGACAGTAGGTGCATTTCGGTGTACCTGCCCCTTTTTTAATTTGATTATAAAATTGATTGGACTAAGTAATCTTAAATAAAAATTATGAAACAATTATACTTTTTAGTAATTTCTAAAATGAAAGCATTTATAAAAATACAGCTAGGTAAAGGGGTTACCGGAAATTTGATCGAAAGAAAATTCGTCGACAGAAAATTAATTGACGGAAATTTGATCGAACGGAAATTTGGTCGAATCTTTTTTTCAGTACACACGTTAAAATTTTCGCCAAATTTCTTTTTGAAATCAATATACTGTATAGTAAAACAAAATAATGCGTTCAAAAATAAATTTGACGCAAAACTTTAACGTGTAAACTAAAAAAAAGATTCGACAAAATTTCCGTTCGATCAATTTTCCGTCGACGAAATTTCTTTCGATCAAATTTCCGGATACGAGGTAAAGGGAACCTAATTTTTCACAATAATTTTGTCAGTTGTTCTCCGATTAAGTGTAAAATGATGCCAATATATAGTCAGGTATATGTCAAAGTGCACCCCTGCATCTTTAATTTACAAAAAAATTTCCCTCCCTAAACTTCACCACCCACTTTTGCTCGGGGGCTTCAGCAGGCGTCCTTGATTTCCACTCCCCCACCCCACCTTCATCTATCAAAGTATAAATGACGGGCACCTTTTTATTTTGCAATAAAGCCTTATAAAAATATATAAACATCAGTCATCTCCTTTGGGAATGGACCTATTTTAGACATGCGATGCAAATTGTTTTGTAATACATTATAATGAATGTTTATTTATTTAAAATTTCAATACGGTATTGTACGATTTTGAGATGATAAAAGGCTATTCTGAAACGAGATTGTACTATTTTGGGAGTTACAGGGTAACTAGGTCTGCTTGTCTATTTAGGCCAATCACAAGGTTATTTGTATATTGTAAGCACTGTGTTTGATGATTACCATCACTTTGTGATCTGTATTTTTTAGTCTATTGTGTACATGTCTTGTATTACCTTCACAAATTTGTACAATGAAAGTTAAGTTTTTTTTTCTCTGCAACTTAACTCAGACATTATAATTAGGAACTTTTCTTCAAGCTTAATATTTTATAAAATCTCTTTTTTTTAATACTAGATTTATAGCCAAAGGTCATATTCCTCCTTCCTGAATAAAGAATTGTGACTAAATAAAAACACAAGTACCCTTTGTAATAAAAAAAACAAAAATCTACCTATCTTTAATTTTATAATGGTTAAAAATAATAGTGCTTCTTCTATCCAACATTGTAGCTTGTTGAGTTGATCATACTACGTTGGCAGGGTTACACTGAATCCAGTATATAACATGTTTAATAGTTTCAGTGCTCTTTCAGTCATTCTGTTGAAAATTAATTACAGCAGTGATTAAGTTTCAATGCACAATTAATTATAATAAAGAGCAGAGTATTGTTCTGCTTGTGCCTTGGTCTTCCATTTCAAAACAAGGATGGTGTTCCCCTTTTCACACTTATTCTCTATGACCATAAAATGAATTTAAAGGTGAATGGGTGTAATGCAGTGGCTCAATTGAATTGAACTCTGGTAAATGGGATGACTCAATTAAATTCCTGTATATAGTTTTCTTAGATAAAAGAGATAAACTATTTGTTTCATTAAGCTCACTCATAGACACAGAACTGGTGTAGTGATGGTTTGAGTCATAGCAGTTCAAGTAACACTTACTGTTTAAAAAAAAAAAATTACATTGTTTTTGAAATGGTTTATACTTTTGAGGTTGCAATGTACAAGCACTGATAAATTCTATTATCTTGAGCTGCTCACATCCATGCTGTGTGTTATTAGGTATATTAAATGTGTGCATGCTGTGCATTTGAGGAACATTGGCATGTTGTGTACTTAGCTCATTGATTGTTCTCTGGTTCCTGTATTCATTTAATGTGCATGCTTTATTGTATTTTACTTTATCATTTCCTCTGCTTTAAGTTTTGTGGTTATACTTTTGTTTTTGTGCATGCATTTTTATGTACCCTTTGTTTTCTGGTATATATTATTATTTTTATAAACAAATTGGTGAAAAAATTGATTTAATTCCTTGAGAGACTATCTCTTATCCAATCAATTTAAAATGTTAACAATAGAATCCATTAAAGATCATATTTGAATTAATCTAAATATAGTGCATGCTTAACTCATTGGAAGATGTAAAAGCAGTTTATCTTTTATAAATGATATAGTAATAGATTAGTGCAACTGTTATTGTCTTGCCTCGTCAAGGACTCACCATCAGCAAGTGCACTTTCACTACAACATTTGAATGCACCATCTGAGAATGAAGATGGTGCAAGGAGATCCTACCTGAGAAATCGTTCATACCTGGGAGCTGTTCAAGACCTTGCCGACCTCGGTGATGACAAGACCAAAGATGTAAGGGCTGGGCTTCAGAGGATTCTTCAGGTCTTCATCACAAATGCTGCCAATATTTTCCTGTTGGAGGCTGATGATGATGCACAACTGCAAAACCAGGTTAGTCCAGGCAAACCTTTGTGACCAGGGTTTCTCAATTTTTGGGTTCAATAAAATTAGACTTGAAAGAACAGTGCTTGCTATATTATTTTATTACACATGATTAATATAAGGTCACGTCAGCCTACGGGTAGATATAAGACATTAAATTATTCTAAAAATGAAACAAGGTTCTTAAATTGAAATTTGAACTTAAAGTTGATCAACAGGATGAAACTACGTAGATGAGTTAAATTTCTTACTGTTATAACTGGGCAGGTGGAACTATGCAAGCGAGTTTTGAACATCTACAGGCATGTAGTTATGAACATTGAGCTTAATCATCAAACATGGTAATTATAAATTGTGTTAATCAATGTATTAGTTGACCCTGTGCTGCCTTGTACAATTTTTGTGGCCTACTCTTATGTTCCCTCTAAGCTGTATACATTGTTGCTGTGTGCTCACACATGACCTGTTCAACAATTAAGAGTCTGCACATAAAATTTTATAGATAAATGTATATTGAATGAAATACTATTATGAATTCATTTTCCTTCCAAAAGTCTAACCGGGTTAATTATATTTTTTACAAATTAGTTTATAAAGCCATGTGCAAAATTCCATAAAAAATGCATATGTTGAATTTTTATCTGACACTGCCAAAGAAATATGGAAAGGAACATTGTCTTTGATTATACATCCAGGCTCCTCTCCTCAGGGAACAAATGCTCAAAGTACTGTTAAGGATTACCTCTGGTGTCCTAAAGCGTAATCCACCAGCAGAGAGGTCCCAGACTTTGGGAGGAAGATTAGCACAACCAATTTTTCAGGTAAATTATACAAGAGTGCTCGGCTGTTGCCCAGATTTTTTAATATTCATAACATAATTTTTAAGATAGCTGAAATTTAAAATATTTTGGGTACCAAATAATCAAGTGATGAGAGTTTGGAAATAAGATGGTGCAAAGTTTAAATTGATTGCTGAGAAAATATTGAGAATCATTTTCTCAGTCTCCTTGTGCACCAACATTAAATGGACTTTGCCACGGTTCTGTCTAGAGACAAGCTCAGTATCGGCCGAGGGGTTCCACATAAATTCATTGTTAGTTTTTTTTTCATTTCCTTCAGGGAGCTTGCCGTCAAATAATAAATTGTAAAACCTAATGGTTCAATCTTGAATGATGTTTTTGTGTTTTCAGACTTTGATAGTGACATGGACTAAAGCTAATCTGAATGTTTTAGTCACTGCAGCATTATGGGATGACTTTCTGGCAGTACTGTCTGCTCTCACATCCTGGAGTGAATTAATCATGGAGTGGTCGGTCAGTTGAAGTTTTAGATTCATAACTTTTTATGTATGAAATGTAAAAGCCTTCTTCAGTTAACACCTTGAATTATTTTACATATTTCATAAACACTCATTAATCTTGTAATTGTTTGCTTAAAAACAAGCTATTATTTTTCCACTTACTACTTGCGCAATGTGATTTTGTTTGTTTGTGATTGTGAAAATCCTTCGAGTCATTTTTTCCAGCCTATTTCCAACATCCTGAAAGTTGAACTTCGGTAAACAATTACTTTTCACTAGGCGAACATTTAAATAAAATACTTTTTTAAAACATGGAATAGGGTTTATTATTTCTCTTGAGGCGGAGCCTCTTTGGACTGTCTGTGCCCCTTTTACAAGCCCTGTACTTACTTTTCAAATTTAAAAAAAAAAATAGAATAATTACTTTACAAATAATTATGTAAACTCTTATGCAAATAAGATATCCTAATTTGCATAATTTATGCATGCAATTTATTTTTACACTTGGAATAAAATTGTCTTACTTGCAGAATTTTGTTAAATTTTATGATTGATGAAACCTAAATAATTCCTAACAAACATTTCAATGAGATGTGAAAAACTGCATATAATATTTCCCCCAGGGCTGCTTATGTCTTTTGACATATTTCAAGTCACATTTTTTTTTAGCATTTATAAGGGTCACTAGGTACCCAAAAAATGCTGTCAAATGACAGAAAACCTCTAAATATTAATGGAAGCTGTGATTAAAATGGCGAGATGAGCAATTATTTCGACAAGCATTCAGAAGACCAGCCAGTCAATCTCCAGGCTTTTATTATTGGGCCGATAGATCGGCCTTTTGTCTTTTTTGCCTTAACACTCTGATCTTAAGAGAGTTTAATCTTTTTAGGTAAATACTGATAGGAATTAGCTGACATAGCTTTCTTTCCTGTGGTCAGATTAAAAAATACAAGTGAAACTCACAGACTAAAAGATAGTTTTTCATACACAATTTCTATTTTATTCAGCATATATTGTATTTTTCTGTTCTACAAAGGCTATTAGAATCACATGAGTTAAGCCCCATTGTTATTTACCAATTTGATATATCAAACAGTGAAGGAGTAAACAGTCCTTTTTATTTAAAAGAAAGGAATCCCCCCCCCCCCCCCCCCCCCCCCCCCAACTTTTACAAAAAGTATATCTTTGAAATTATTTACTATGAAATATTGACACAGGAACTTATGATATTCGGAGATAAGTTACTTTTTGTCTCTCGAGAAATTAGTAGGAATGTACTTCTTTATTTTTATCAGATCAGACTTTTTTTCATTTTGGAACCGTGAAAGATATTTGCTTGTTGAATAATTCTTTTTATGTTGTTGTACAGAAAACCATGGAAACTCTTACCCGTGTGCTGGCACGTCAAGTGTATGGACTGGATTTAAATGATCTGCCCCTGGAGAGGCTCAGTGAACAGAAAGAAAAAAGAAGAAGAGGAAAAGGTAAAAATTAGTAAGCGTTTTGTCCATAACACCAGATGAGGGATCAGTGACTTATTAAAGGGAAGTAGCACAAGTAAACAAAAAAATTGCCTACTTTGAAAATGATTAAAAAATACTTCTGCTTTTGAAAATCAAAATTTAAGAAAATTTTCTTTAACACATAAATCTTTGATGTGACTCAACTTTTTATTTGACTGTTGGCAATGTTACCTGATTTTTCCTTGCAGAATCCACTAAAGGTAAGCCCACAACATCCAGAAACTTAGGAGCTGGGAAACTAGAAAAAACATTTTCAAGGGGCTGGAGTGGCAGTGACAGCCAGCCTGTCAACCCTCTCCGCAGCTCTACAAACAGTGCCCCAATGCCTGAGACCACTGGTTCGTTTGAGAGAGGGACCAAATATAAAAGTGATGGTAAGTAATGTATCCTGTCAATAGAAGGACTGCTGTGAAGTAATGACAACAATCTAGGATTTTCAACAAAAGAAGCTCATTTTATTTTACAAGACCTATCAGCTTATACTCTGATATTTACTTCTTTTTTTTCCACCACAGAAAAGATTTTCATATATGACTTTCCTTACAGTTTATTTCTTTCAACACATCCTCTTAATTATTGTTACATAGGAAGCCATAATGAGAACTTCTTGTTCAAATTTCTTGATGTCCTGTAAATAAACCTCACAAAAATAATTGCTAGAACAAGTCGTTTCAAATTTGCATTTGAAAAATTAGAGTGAGAGTAAAAAAAACAATGTTCTACTGACACAGGTGCTGGTGGAAAAATTCGTCCAGATTTATCCAAACAAAAATCTTTGAGTGGGGAGCCATCACCGGCCCACTCCAGGTGCCCTTCATCTTCTTCTGAATGTTTGGTCAGATCCAGCAGTGAGGGTAACATTGTGGCTGACCCACATGAATTATTAGAGAAACTTCGTGGTAAGTCATGCATAATGATTCATGACCAAACTTTATTTCAGTCAGAAACCCTTTTAAATATATATCTATATTATTTTGCCATTGGTTAACTGAGGCCGAGATATAAAAATCTGCTATTTGTTAAAGTAGAAATTCTCTGAAATCAAATACTTAGCAGTTATAAAGTTTGCATTTTAGTATTGTGAAATTTCCTCTACATGTGTGAGTGTATTAACAGACACACAGTGATGACTTCACTTGATGCATGTGTAAGTCCCAGAATGGGTTTGTTTTTGACACAGTGAGGGAAATGAGTGCAGTTTTCTAACCCCATTTTGCATTTACAATTATTTTCTTTTTGTGCCGACTTAAGTGCAAAACATGAATGCTTACAGAAATGATTGTTGATTTGTATCTCAGCAATGATTGTTGAAGTCTCAACCAGGAGAGGTAAAAGAAGAATAAAATTGTGTTTGGGTTCTGACCCTGCTTCAAAGAAGCTTGATTTAAATACTCACACTGTCAAATGCTTTAGTTAGACACCTCCGTTTGATAACATGAGTTTAGACAGATGCCTCTCAATGATCTGACTTGAATGCAGTGTGACAACTTAGAATAACTTTCTTCATTACTTAATCAGATTCATGAAAATGTGAACAAAAAAGAATTAATCCATATTAATTAATGGGGGAAAAAAAATGTAAGGAAATTTCTTCTTTCTTATAATTAATAAAATTACTTTCCATTAAAAAGACCCTTGATTTTCAGTGGGTCATAGCAGTAAATACATTTGTTGGATAGAACAGAATATAGTCTAGTATTATGTCATTTCTAGTATTATGTCATTTCTTTATTCCATTACCAAGGCCAGGAATTTATTGTGATCCTATTGAGCACTTGGTGTTTGTGTTTGAGCATGAAGAGTTTTGAGTTAGTTTCTTGTAGGCTGGCATCTTGTCATTGTCTCAACTTGGCCCGCATGCATTGTTTGCAGCTTGTCCTAGCAGTGCAGAGAGAGCGGGGCAGCTCAACAACTCTTTTCCCTGCAGTCCCCCCACAGCAGCTTGTCCCAACACAGCATTTCATGGTAAGGTCACTTAGACCAGTGGTCTGCAACCTTTTTAGGGCTGTGATGTCTGTCAAGATTTCATTTTATTATGTCACCATGTAATAACTATGCTTTTTGGGGTCGCAACAGCAATATTCAGGCTGCTCACGGGGCTGACAGACCACACATCTGACTCATAGACCTACTATAGGACACTTGGATGAAATAGATTGTATAGACTTGTGTAAAGCAGACCTGTTTACCCTCAAACTCTTAAAATCGTACAATATCATCACAAAATCATTCAATACATTATTTTAATAGTAAAAATAAACATACAGTATATATAATGTACACACCTCAAAATTGTATATTGTACGCCAAAATCGTAAGAGTAAACAGGTCTGGTAAAGACATACACTGTCCCTGCAAAAACAGGTTTCATAAGAGGAGCTAAAGAAATAGATTATACATGATTCCTAAGAGCTCATACAGTTTGAGCATGATGAGAAGCATGAAGTGTCGGGCTGCATGTTTGTTACTTGTCTCCTATGCAGCTAGAGAAAATATGCTTTGAATCTATTATAAGTCAAAAGTTTGTCAAAAGTTATAGAATGTTGTTTTTTTCTGGCACAAAATCATGAATTTTTTAAAATGTTTTTTTTAATCCCATGAAATCATTTACATGGCATTTTTATTTTATTTTCACAAATTTGCCTCTATAAATCTATAATTGACAATATGAGATGGAATATTAGATTCAAATGGCACATCCCTATTGGATGAAATGAGACAGAATATTAGTTTGAAAAGGCCAGGCTATAAGTTAAATAAGTGAAACATTAGATTAGTTCTAAAACGGTGATGACAAACTGGGATGTTTGGGGGGCTGATCCGCTATGTTATTTATAAAATAGAGGACATGCAAATGAAATAAAGGAAAAGTTATGTGTCATTACATGCTGGGAGATATAACAGACCTTCATGGAGTTAAAATTCATAAACAAATGTATCAGAAAACTTTTGACTTTTATCAATTTTTATTTTAGAGTGTAATCATGTCAATCAATTCATCCCCAAATTTATTTCTTGCACACTAACAATATCAGTCTCAACTCAAGCTTAAGTATTTCATGTATTGTGTATATTGGGACCATATGAAAATCTCTATACAGGTGCAGCAATGGCAGCAGAAGATGTGGAGGTGAGCCACATTACTACCACCTGCACGGCAGAGTTAAGCAGCATGGTGGGACCCCATTCTATACTTGGGGAGGTCAGCTATGAGGACATGGACAAGTTGGATGAACACACTGATAGATGTAAGGAAAGCCAATATAGTACTTCATTCTGTAGCTGGAGGTTCTAATATTATTCAGTCCTATTCCCATTCTGGTGAAATAATATGTTGCTATAGTTTATCACTATTATATATTTAAGAACCTTTTATTCAAATCTAAAATTTAAGACAAATTGCTAGATATTATGTACCTACAATGGAAATTTGTTGTTTTTGGCAGCCATTGTTGTTTGTCAATAAATTGGTAAATTTGAGACATTGCTTATTATGCCTACAAGCGCTAAATGACTGTCTTTATTGTAAATTGTGGAGGTTTGAAATTGAGATCCGATAAATTCTTGTTAATATTTCAGGTTCTCGCTCACCATCTCCGTCCTCAATAAGATCAAAATCAGGCAGCCGCAGCCCTTCACCCTCAGCAATGTTAATGTCTGCAGATAATAAAGACAGCCCGACACCAGACAGGGATTCATTACACATAGATATAACAGGACCTGATGATACAAATGTTAATAGAGGTTACCACAGTCATATTTTATCATTTTCATTACATCAGTATATTTACAGATTTAATTTAATTAAGAATAGTCCTGGTCCTTTTTTATGTAATAAATAATTTAAATGAGGCTCCTTTAAGATTATCATTACAGCATATTAAATTTTGATAGTTATCTGATTTGTAATAAAATGTAATATAAAACATATTTGTCTATATAACCTCAAAGAAAAGAAATACTACAAGGATATATATTAAAAATATAAGCATTGAGCTGTGGCTCAAGTGTAAATTTAGTGTAGTGTTTTTATTCATTAGTTTTAAAGTTTTTAAAAAAGCAATAGCTAATCTAACTTAAAACTATATTGAAATGAATGCCCATGAAACATCCCCAGGCCTAGATGTATCTGTGGATTCATTAGATGAACTGAAGAGCATTATGGCTGGAGGCAAGGTGCCAGGCTGGACGCCAGATGTGGCTGTTGTTTTATGGCAGAGGATGTTGGGATGTCTTGGAGATGTCAATAAAATAGAAGATCCTGACATCCATGCAACTGTCTTTGATGCCCTTGGTGACCTCCTGGATACACTCTGTCGGGTAAAATATCTGCATTTCCTTCCACAGACTGTTTTGTTTGTCAACTGTGTTGGTTATATTCAACAGTTTTGTTTTCATATGTTTTAGCTTGTTAATAATGCACTTTTTAGAAATATCGGAAGTCATGTGCGGAGATGGTAGATAATTAATTGAAACACTCAAGTCATATTTTCATTATGCTATCTCCATGTATTCTTTTTGGTACAGATGAGTGACAATCTTGGTGTTACACAGGACAACATGTCATCTCCTCCACCACCAGAGCTTATCCCACCACTGCATTTCTTTTCATCGTGGCTGTTTGAGGTATTTCCCATTGTGTACGATAGACTTTTATGTTTCATTGATGACTGCTTACCTTTGATGTGATCACCTGTCATGCCCAGTAAGAAGCATCTGATGAACTGATCCCACCAACATCAATCTCATTTCAGTGTTTGAGTCTGAACAACCGTTACAAGCGGGGCAAGCTGATGGCCTACCAGCTCATCTGCCAGTCCATGTTGGGGAGGCACCAAGTCATGCCATCACAGCAACTCTTAGCTCAGTTCTATTTGGTACTACATACAGGGCTGGTCTCAGCTGATCAGGTGATTTGTGTGTTATGTTTGTTGACCTGGGAAATGCTTAGTGGGGGTGGGTGGTAGAGAAAAGAACAGTCAAAATAGTAGCAGTTTAAAATTTGAAACAAAACATAACCTCCACTTGCCTAAATTGAAGTGACTGCTGCACAATTTTCATATGTTTTTATTTGAGTAAGGATTATAAAGCAAAATAATTTATTTTTCAGAACCTAAGGCTTAATGCAAATAAGACTTACAAATTTTCTAAATTAATGAAGAGGAGTCGAAAGTTACTAAATTTGAGCTTCTGATTTTGTCCGCAAAATATGTAGAATAAACATGTAACTAGTGATGTTTGATCCTAACGTTAGATTTGTCATCATTTTATTAGATTGTATAATGA
The DNA here is from genome assembly GCA_964017045.1 of Omphiscola glabra. Taxonomy (NCBI): domain Eukaryota; kingdom Metazoa; phylum Mollusca; class Gastropoda; family Lymnaeidae; genus Omphiscola; species Omphiscola glabra. The sequence continues at coordinate 16,508,617 of OZ024797.1, forward strand.
CGAAATTAGCAATTTTCAGCTAATCAAGTCAATATTTATTTTCCACTAGGACATAGTCCATGTGCTGGTCAGAGACTGTGGACCGAAATTTTTCTCTATGCCTTTACCTGGTTGTCTTTTGCTCACTTTGGACTTTATTAAAGCTGCCGGCAGCATCATTTCAACTACAGACTATAAAGAGGTACTTGAATGGGTTAATGAGACATTTGTTGTCAGTTTATGGCTTCTCTGTCAAGTACATGCTATAAGACGAGATTCTTTTATTGATCCAAATAAATGGAAATGTCTTTTTATTACATTATACATACATTTTAAGACATCTAAAGTATTTCTCTAGATTAGAAATCAGTCATCAATAAACTCCCTTGGTGACATACTTAATTAGTGATCATTTAGATGTGGTAACCACTGGGGGAACATGCTGGTAAAGTAATAGAGACTGGGGAAAAAAATTAATTTTAAGAGAAAGAATTCGCCATGATCGAGATTAGCTTAGGTATCTGATGTAGAGGGTGGGATGTATTATCAAAAAAAATTTTTTTAGTTCTACAACAGCATTTTTCTTCAAATAGTTCTTCAAGTGAAGGATGTTTAGTTTGTATGATATTATCAGTTTTCTTGAACAGTCTGTTCAGTCTGTGTTTAATGTCAGACGATGAATTCCCACTCGAGCAGGTAATACTGAAATTCATTAGGCTTCCCCATTGTTGGTAGGGCAGGTTTCATTGTTCTGAGTATAGTCTAATTGCCACTTTTATTTTAATTTTGCATTTTTTTTTTTGGACACTCTTCAAGGTCTTCTAAAACAACTTTCCTACCTCTTGCAGAGCTTAATTTGTATGCACAATTTGTCTTGAGAGACATTTGAAATTATTAGAATTTGAAGGATAATTTACTGAGCTGTAAGTTAGAAATTACAAACAATTTTATTAAGAGGAATTAAAATCAATAAGGCCGGAATATTTTGCTTTTGTTAAGTTGTGGTAATACCTATGTTTTACAGCCCCCCAGAGCTGAGGCGGTGACCGTCCTTGGTTCCTTGTTATGCTATCCTCATCATTTACAAGAGATCCCAGTGCTTGAGCCGGAGACCATGAGAACCATCAACATATCATCAGCAGATCTAAAAGATTTAGTTCTTGACCTTTTGCTTAAGGCAGGCAAGCGTGAGCCAGCAGGTCTGGCAAGGTACGACGGCATGGATTACAGTCTAGAAAATTTACTATTGAACTATTCCCATATAAAAACTCTTCTGTTTTCAGTGGGTTATCAGCACATGCAATAACCCTCCTACTCTCCTCACTTGTCTCACTCTCACATTTATTTTATAAAATTTATTACCTTAAATTAATTTTTTTTTAGTAAAAATATAGTATGTTTTTTTGTTTTTTGCATTAATCATTTTCTACATAAATATTTTTGGGTAATGGAACAAATCATTTGAGTGTCCATTATTTATTATTGCGAAATTACTTTATTAGCTTAATTTATGCACCGATTTTAATCTTGTTTTTTTTTTTTTTTTTCAATTCACAGGTGTGTGGCTGTGAGCAGTGTTGCAATATTTCTCTATGGGGAGCTGACCCACGGAACTATGCACTCTAAAATGAAGGAAGCTATCAATGTTTTGCTGGGTGCCCTAATGGTGAGCAGCTAACTCGTCACTAAGGCATCACAAACATCAAGGGGAAATATTACTTCTTACTACAGACATTACTTCACACAAATTACTACAAGATATACTACAAACATTACTTCACACATTGCTATTCATTACTGCACATGTAATTGACAAACTTGACATAATAAAACATAGTGTGATCTTTTCAAATCATGCCACATGTACAACAGCTCACTTTGCATACTAAAATTTAGTTCTGGTTGTATATTTTACAAGCTGCTTGTTTGTTTAATATACATTTAATTTCATTCCGTAAACTTTCTTAAGCTTAATGAGTAAGCTGTTTCCTTATGGGAATGTATTGTGTGTTCTTGTTAGTCTGTGAACAAGAAGGTGGCTAAAGTGGCATCTGATATGTTACTTCTGCTGTGTGAACACGTGGACCAGTTGTTGGACTACCACCCTCAGATGCCTAAAAAAATTACAGAGGTGAAATCACTTTTAATGGATTAACAGTGTTAAAGCTAGTTTGTATATCCCATCTTAAAGATAGTTTGTATATCCCATCTTAAAGATAGTTTGTATATCCCATCTTAAAGATAGTTTGTATATCCCAACTTAAAGATAGTTTGTGTCTCTTGATATTTTTCATGTAGTTTTTGTCATTTGATGAAATTTGTATTTCTAAGCTGAAATATCTCTTCTTTAATTCAATAAATGAAAAGGACATTACTTTTAAAAAATTGAGAATACATTTTTTCTCTGTTTCAGGCTATAGCATCCACCATCTCCACTCTAATTCCATCTCATGGTGCTAACATCAATTCAGATGAGGACAAAAGGGTAAATGGCAGAGAGTTTTTCTCTAACTGTTTTTTTTTTTTTTTTGGGTTGGGGGGGGGTCATGACTGTTGATACCAAAATGGTTGGATCAATGTTTCACTCTAATAACTGTTTTGGTGTTAAGACTGGTATTACTCTTATTGTTCAAGTGTCGATGACAAAATTGTTGGATTGAATTTTTTCCCTAAATAATTTTAGTTTTAAACATGACATCTTTTGTTTTCAGTTGATTGTGTGGATGATGTTTTGTATGGTGGAGTGGTGCCTGAAGATGCCAATGGCTCTACTCATGGAAACAACAGACACTGACAAGTCTTGTGTTTATAAAGTGTTTAGGGTGAGCTCAAATAAAGTAGCTGTGTGCACCAAGACCTTATCAATAGATTAGTTTTAGTTACAGTATGAGGGGAAAACTAGAAACATTTAAGATTAATAGAAGTAATGGGCCATTACATATCCAATACATAAGTGGAAGTAATAGGCCATTACATATCCAATACATAAATAGAAGTAATAGGCCATTACATATCCAATACATAAGGGGCTTGGAATGTGGTGCCGCAACATCACATATAATTCAAATGGGGGGGGGGGAGAAGAGACCTATGTCATTATGGTATGCTAGAGCCTGCATTTTATTTGCGGTGCAAATTTATTGTAATGTTTAATGCTGGCGACTTATTGTTTCTTGTGCTTTCATTTTGAACAATAATCTTTTACTATTCCATTTTTTGGTCAGGTCCTACACTCGGCAGTCACTGGTCACAGCTCATCTTCTCTAACAAGGGTCAGCAAATCTTTGTCTGACTTTCTGCAAGACACAGACTTCAATAACATATGGGACATCCAGGCTGGTGGCCAGAGCTGGCCCTCACAGAGGCCATTCAGTGCTGACACCACACTGGTTGAGCCTCTGGTGGAGCAAGGGAGACAACCTTCAGCACAGCAGTCGGAACTAGGGCGTAAACCTGAGACAGACATTGTTAAATTGGCAGCTAGAGCAGTAAGTAGTGTTCATATTACTGTTGCAGACCAGACCTGTTTACTTTTACCATTTTGGCGTACAATGTACGATTTTTAGATGTTTTTTACAATTTTACACAGAGACCCGCTGAAACTATGATTTTCAGAGACCGGGTGAAATCTTTATTATTTTTTTTTCCGATTAAAAAAAGAAGATAAATTTTGGTTTTGGAAGTTTTAGCCCTTTGTAAAAAAAGATCTGGCAGTGAATGGACCGAGAAAAACGCTTGGTTGGACCATCCTTCTATATAATATGTACGCACTGATGGGGAGGTGGGGGTTGTCAAGGAAATTTGTGGCATACGAGACACATGGGTAGGGGTATTGGTAGGTGTGTCAAAGGTTATAAAAATATCACTGCAACATATCGTTTTGATCGTGATGGTCATATTGTTTTGTCACAGTGAACTAGCTATCTGCGTCAACAGTAATATTTAGACTAGTCGCCCTAACGACAACTTTACTCACCATCCCCTTTGACGGCTACCAAACATGTGACGTAGTTTTGTTTCATAATTATTTTGTTCGTCTGAACCGCGGCGATTGTGAAAAAAGAGAGAAAACTAGAGGTGGTTTTTAAATAAAATACATTATCCAACTGTTCTGCACTGGAACGTTGGATTTGGACATATTTTATAAGATCTAGTCGGCGGCATTTACAAATAATTTTAGAACTCGCAAAGCAGCTCTGTCCCCTCAACGATTTTTAATACAACAGTTTGGATTTGGAATCACAATCCCCCCCCCCCCCCCCCCCCCCCCCAATTAATGAGGGTGGGGGAAGGTTGGTTCCGCCGAGCGAAATAATGACGTCACCGCACGGAAAGACGTGTTGGTGGACTACAGTGTGTTGTGTGACTGTGTCATGTTAAATATTACCACTATAGCGATCTCGTTATGAAACACAAAGCAACAGTATACGATAGCTGCCAAACAGTGTGGTGATATTTTTATATCCTTAATAATGTGAAGTTGTCAAGTTGTATTTTCACAAATGAACTCGCTAGCTATACTTTAGTAGTAGAGAAATTACAATAATGTTTAGTCCACCGAATGTTCAGTGACGTATATTTCGTTGGGCTACGCCAGTGGTTCTAAAATTTTTGTTTGCCGGTGCCTATGCCTTATTAGGTTTTCACCATGCTGCCTGTGTGAAATTCTTACAAGTGCACTTCGAAATAAGTTCTTTCTAAAGACGATTTTCGAGCCTGGGCTGACCGAATCACTTGGGGTGAAAACCCGTGTCACATTTTGTTTACTCTAACAATAGTATCATCCTAATATATATAATGGATTTTGCTAATTTTTACTATTGTTATGGGGGGGCATAAAAAAAGTACGCGTTCAACAGGGGGAGGGGGTTGCATAATTTGACTTTTATGGGTACTGGTACGTATATAAATAGATGGCCCCTCCTTGCGTTTGTTTACTTTGTATGACCTAATTTTATGACATAAATATCTCTTACGGCGCGTTCCATTTTTTTACGCCAGCTTAACTCGATTCCACTGAACACGCTATACGAGTAGTTATCATAGACATAATGTAGGCTGTATTTTTCTTTATTTACTTTTAAGATACTGTATTGTACGATTTTGAGACGATATTGTACGCTTTTAGGAGTTGGAGGGTAAACAGGTCTGCTGTTGTAGTTTTTATAAAAATGCACCACAGTTTAGATTAGTGCATTTTAATGGTTTATCAAGAAAGAGAGGAGAAAAGGAAAGAGGACCTTACCAGTATATAAATGGTAAGTTAATTGTATCTTCAGGAACTTTTTACAATATTTACCCTTTGATAAATAACAGTGGCCACATGCCTGTATCTCATTTCCTACTAAAGATGTCTTATGTCCAAGTCAATCTTTCCTATTAAACTTTGGGGTTCATGCCTAGTTTATCCTAACCTACTGAAAACAAGCATATGTGCAAGTGCCCACTGAATCCATCATTACTTAACTCTGAAAGTCTTACTCTCATATCACTCAGAACTAAAGATTCTTGATCTCTGCACATTTTAAGACATCCTTTTTAACTGCAGCTGATGTCCCACTTGGTCAACCATTTGTCCCACTTCCCCATGGGTTCTGGTGCTGCCAGACTTCACACAACTGTTCAAGAGCATCATGATTTACCAGAGTATGTAGAAGAGGATCTCAGACCAGAGATATTTAATGCCCCAAATGTTCAGGTAACTGATTAAGCTTTACTCGTATACACTATTCAGATGCAGCAAGTTCTAAGCAGCTAGCAGGTATTTAGATAACTGTCAAGATTTTCATTTTAGAAAGTAATTCCTTCAATGGTCAACTTGATTTAGAAATTTGATCCAGTGGCAATTTGTCACTGGATCAAATGTAAAAATTCCAATTCTTTTCCAGTTTTTTGTGTTGAATCATCGCTGCCTGATATCTTTCATTGAATTGCCAGCTGTGGTAAGTACATTATAACTGCAATCTTATTTGGTCTTATCAATATGTATGGTAACAACTTTTAAAAAAAAATATATTAAAAGACCCATTGTGACTATGGTCCTTGAACATTATTAGCTATTATCCCAAAATGTATTTGTTTATGCCAATAATACTCCCTTGATTTGAAAGGTTAACAATCATAATTTATTTATTAAAAAAATTTGTTTATTCGATCTATTTACACTGAGATCTCAATGGAAAATATAAAATGTAAAAAAAATAGATGTGATCAAATAAATTGATAAAATCTCGATTATTTTTAGCTGAAGATAAAAATAATAGGCGAATACGTCAAAATTCTGTCATAACAACAAATCATCTTTATATTAATTTTATTGATGTCTAATGACCCCTTGTTACCCCTAACAACCTAACAATTAAAATGGGGTTCATTTACCCAGGTTCGCCGACCCATGCATTATGATTTATGTCTAAAGTTTGCCATGTTCTTGCCTCAGGATGCCCCTGGAGGTGGTGTGACAGCAGGTCTCATGACAGCTCGTACAGTATGTCGTATTATTGTCAGAGATCTGTGTGGCAAATACTGCTGGGAAAACTCTGTGTTGTATAGTCCACCTTGGTGTACGAAAGGATCATCTAGACACAGTCAGTTCGGTTCATTTATTAAACAAATGAAAATTACTTAAGTCAGATATATAAAAATCTAATTTATGTAATGCAAATAATCTTAAATTTATATCTGAAAATGGAAATAAAGCTAATGACTTAAGTTGGATGCTCGAAAATGTTATTGAAATTGCTTAATGTGGAATATATGAATATATTATTGAAATAGCTTAATGTGGAATATATGAATATATTATTGAAATAATACAAATGGCTTAAACTATATATATTAGTTAATAAATCAGTTAAGTTTCTCCAGCTGTCTTCTTCTCACTCTTAAAAATGACAAAATTAAGAAATTTCATGAAACAAAAATCGTGTGCTCTTGTTTTTATAAAAAAGACTCTTGGGCTGCAACAAGCAAAATGGGATTTGAAATAACTTCTGAGAGCATAGGTAACTTTGTAAAAATTAAAATTGTGATTGATGCTCTGTTCATATTTCAGATGCTGAGACTCTGCTGGGCCTAGCAACAGGGGCAGAGCTAGAACCTTTGTTGATACAGGAAGAGGGAGATGTGCATAAAACAGAATCCAAAACTGAGTATCAAGTTGGCCTGTTTCCACACCATGAAGTGGTGGGAGGGGGTGGGGATAATTTGGACATGGTAGGTTTCTTATCTGTACATGTACATCTGACTTGACTCCAGTTTTTACATATTCTTGCAGCCAACAAGTGGGACAAAAATGACATTCAAATGATTCAGTTTGAGATATTGGACACTCTTCTGTGATGATCATTGTGTGATTCTCTGGGTTCTTTTCTGTTGTATTTTTTCTCTGTTTACTCAATAATAATATGAAACAAACACAAATTATTATAGGTACAAGAACTGCTAAAAACAACAGAGATGTTGAAGGGGCTTGCCAGGGTTTTTGCCATTTGAAATCACCAAAATGTTACTGTTTCAATGTTTTGTTATATATTTCAAGCTTTCCCATTTCTAGATTGTATTATTCCCAAGATAAAATCACCCCTTCATGCTGGTTTATTTCAGATGCTGGCTCACATTGGTGTTACCAGCCCTGAATGTCTGCTTAGGCCTGGTCAGCCACTTAACATTGCAGCGAGGCTTCCAGAAGATTTGACGGAATCAGCAGAGGCCAATCTGACCAAACTGATCCAGCAGCAGGCCCAGGTGGAAAGTGAACACAGACAGGCCCACAAGATGGATGTCAGGTAAACATTTCATCTCTGTATAGGGGCATCTCCTGTAGTGTTACCCATGAACACATTACAGAGAAAGAAACATTTTTGAACACACTGCCCATTACCTAAACCTAACCTAGTTACAGTTCAGCATTCATGAATTTATCAAAATAAGATTTGCCTTAGTGCCCTAACTGCTTTTTGTTGTTCTAGTTTAGCTGATTTTTATGTTAAATTTGTTTCAAAGAAGAATACGTTTAAAGGAGAGCAAATCTAATTATAATTAAACACTTGAAAGTAGAGCAAGATAATATCATGATGGTAATGAGGGCTCAGAGACTGAGAGAGGTTGGGCCCGTTAAACTATCTGTTCCAATAGGCTGAGGTGTCACTTTGAAACCACTGTGGGGATTCCCAACCATCACCTCTTACTGTGTCATAACAAAGTATTTATCGAGATGTATTTAATTGAAAATGAGCAACACTATTTGATCAGAAACTTATTTACCATGGGGATGATCAGAGCCACTTGTTGTTGCTTACAAGATGGATCCAGCAAGAATAAAATTTTCTAAACAATGATACACGGTCATAATTGTATTTGAATTTCATTTTTATCTTAAGATAGATTCAATTTTATGTTAACTCTTGGTGCCATTATATTCAACATCAAATACCTTCAACCAACAATTATTTTTCTCTGTGCAAGATTAGGCCAGTGTTCTGTTTTTGTTTTTTTATGTTTTTTTGTTTTTGTTTTTTTTGGAATGGTGTTCCTGAAGTTGATCAGTCTTGTATGCCTGAGAACCATGGTATTATTGAACTTAAAATTGAAGGCAATCAGATATATGGGGGTTGGCAGGGAGCAGGACTTTCTAAATGTGAGATCCCTAGAGGTAAAAATTCCACGGATATTTCAATAAAATATCTGTTCTGTTCCTAATGCCTTCCTAGACGCAGAAGGAAAAAGGATTCGGAAAAGTAAGTGACCAGCTCCTTAAATATTCCAGAGTTGTCATCATGGCACACATTACATCACAACAGATTTGTATACTCATTTCATTGGAAAGTTTTTCGCCCTAAAAATTTAGTTTTACTAACATGATGTCACACCTCTTACAGTCTTATATTTCCAACATCAAAACATGGATGTTCTCTCATTTTTTGCCTATTTGTACAGGATAAATGTTTTATGCACCTTTATTTTCATTTTGTCCTTTCCATGTATTCTACATATATTTTACTATTACCAGTTATTTTAGCTTTGGAAGTCAAGTGCAGAATTTAGTTCATTTATTTTAATGAAATTATTTACCTCAATGAGAAAAGGGTGATGAAAAAATAATAATAATTTTGTGTTCCACATGAATATTATTTTTAATGGAAGTAATTCTTAATAGCATCATTATCACAAGTTGAGAAACAAATTTGGATAACAAAATGAGCCACATTAGCGATGAAATCCCCCTCTGTCTGGCCTGATGGCCTACTGACTTAGCTAAGCAAAGGATCCATCTTTGGAAAGTTGATTTCATATTATTTTTAATAGGGATGGGAATTATGATAGAGGCCATTTTATTCTTTCTTCAACCTTTTATTTATATTTTGGAATAGTTAAACTTAGGATCAACAAAACTTTGATGGATTAAAATTAGTTGCCAAACTCAGCAGTGTTTCAAATTTCAGTTCTCTCAGACAGAAAAGACAGGACATTTAAACAGACACAGGGCTTAATACCTTCTTCAGAAGTCAACATCAACAAGGAATAACAAATCATTTGACTTTAAACAATTTAAGTGTATCCAGATCTCAATGTAGCTGTCTTAGTCTCTGTATAGAAACCAGAGCTGAGAGAGTTTGTAATTTCTTGTTGTTTTTTGTCTGCTGAAGAAGGCATTAATCCCAAACGTCCCTTTAATGATCCTGTCTTTTTTATCAAGCCCTAAGATATTTTATTTACTTCACACAACTTAAACGCAGTCCCCAATATATATTATCATATAGTAAATAAGGTGGCAAGTTTGAGAAATTTGTGTCAATCTTATATATATCTAATATTTTGTTGAGCTTATTGCAGCTAACAGCTGATAGCTGATTCTGTGTAAGAGAATACAACTTGACTGAATCCCTCTAAAAATGTTATGATGATAATGGCAATCACAAAAAAAATGCTAAGATAAAATCTATTATAAACTATGAAAATTCTAGTAAATAGTTTATCAGGCCCATTAACAAATTTGCATAATATGTCTTCACTCTTTTTTTTCATTTTATGTTTTCTAAGATTTTGTCTCTTATGTACCTTTCATATTATACAAATAGCTATATTGTAAACTTTATTGGTTTGTACATATTGAACTATCTCTGCCATGCTATCACTAGTTTATTAGTATAAAAAAATCTTTAAATCTAAAAAAGTGTATCCCCATAATGATCAGTATTTATTGAACACAAATTTCCAGACAGGCATCCAAACATACATTAGAGATCAGTGTTAGAAACAATCTTAAGAATATTCCAACAAAGACACTTGAACATCTTTAATAAGATGTTATTTGGTTGGCACCTGTCAATGAGCATGGCAAGAGTGAAACAACATAAATGTTGAAACAATAGTAGCATTATTCAGTGATAGGAATTGTGATACAGGCTTACTTTCCTGAGTAATTTGTAACTCTACTGCTATCTACAATTGTCTTTTATCACAATTAATTAGACCAGAGGAGCTCACTTAAATTCTTTAATTTGTGTTCCCTTGCAAGAAAAAGAGGATTTGTCATGACCATCTTCATTGGCACTATCATTTTGCCATTTGTTATTTCTTGTATATCTTTAGAAACAATTATTCTCTATTTACTTTCATCATCAGTGTAAAACTTTGAAAAAAAATCATAAAACTTGTTCTTCTAGATATAAGAAGCTTGTTTGGATAACTTTTGGCTTACAAATTTAATGCAAAAACTATGTAGCCAATTTCCGTGTAACTCTGTAATTATTAAATTTTTTAACTCCATAAATTAAATAGATTTTCTAAATAATTGTGTGACCGTCAATTTGAGAATGACAAAGTGTTTATTTTTCTCGCATTCATTAAATTATTTCAGCATGGTTGCTCCCCCTGAGATGCCAGCAGAAAGTCAAGACCCAGTCTCCCCCTTCCAGATGTGTCGATTATTGTTAGACCAGATGGGGCTCTTGTCATGGGAGAAAAGGTCAGTTCATTTTTCTGTTTAGAAGGTCAGTTTTTCCTTGAGTTAATTTGTAATTATTTAATTGTTCTTTCATAATTGAACATCTGAGAAACTAGGGATGTGGAAAGGCGCCTTGTTTGCGACAGTCAAAATTTAATGGCTTCCATTGCTATAATAGATATCCATCTCAGACAAACTCTGTTTGAAATAAGAATTAGATAACTTATGTTTAAAATGTAAGCTGTGATGGGAATTAAACTGCTTTTTTTTCATTTCAGGTGTCACTTTGACCTACTGAAAAAAAGTGATAAAGTTTTAAGAGAATTAAAAAACTTGGATGTCCAAAAGTGGTAAGTGTCATGTGCTATTTGACAGACTTCTTTCTGATCATCTGAATAACGATTTCATCTAGACTATAGTTCTGTTAACCTGGAAAATAAAAAAATAACACTTCAGTTTGTTACAGATATGCATATTTGTATTTTTTCTTACTAGCCGAGAGACCCATAAAATAGCTGTGATATATATAGCCCAAGGCCAGGAAGATAAAAACTCTATCCTGTCCAACAATTCTGCTAGTCGTGCCTTTGAGGACTTTGTAGCTGGACTTGGGTGGGAGGTGAGTGGCCTTTAACCAGCACTGAGTGGACGTATTGCTCATACATCACAAATATTTAATAATATGGGATGTTTACATCCACATTAATTGGTCATAACTCTGCTGCAGTAATAGTTGAGAACCACTGTCAAAGATGAAAATTTACAAATAAATGCAATGAGAATTATTATGTAGTATATCATGTTAGCAGTTCATGGGATCAATGCCTAAAGCTCTTTGATTCCCCCCTTTTTTACAATAATGTTGCTTTGACATCCTCCAGGTGGATCTGGAGGCCCACCAAGGTTTTATGGGAGGACTTCAACAAAATCGAACTACAGGCAACACAGCCCCATACTGGGCCAACTCTACATGTGAAGTTATATTTCATGTGTCCACAAGGATTCCTAGTGTAGGCAGTGACTGGCACATCAAGGTCAGGATCATTGTTTTGGCTAGATTTGGTGTGGATGATAAGTAGTTTATAAAATAGTGATAAGATAAAAAATTAGCATTAATTTCTTCCGTTTTTGTAGTATTAATTATGTAGTCAAATGTGTAGTTAACTGTTTGTATTCATCTGTATATGCATCATTAAGATTGTAAAATGCGTCTCCTAATCAATATCTTAAATGCTGACTGTTTAAAGGACCGACCCTTATACAAAAGACATAAGATATGTCTTTCAGAAAACCTTAATTGTAATTTTTCTGTATTTTCTTTTTTTGTATAGATGCGTCACCTAGGCAATGATGAAATCCACATAGTTTGGTCAGAACACAGCCGAGACTATAGACGAGGCATCATCCCAACAGAATTTGGTGACATTGTCATCATCATCTATCCACTACCCACTGGACTCTACCGTATACAGATTGACAGGAAGCCAGAGGTGGGAATAGCTTCTATGAAACTCAGTGCTTATGGCAGATGCTAAGTTAATTAGAATTTTTTTTTGTCTGTGACGCAGTTAAATTAACAGTATAAATATAACTATTTGTCTCTGTCTGTACAAAATGTTGTTTCAAATTCTAATTGGTCATGCTTTAGGTTCCATACTTCGGGCCTCTTTTTGATGGGGCTATTGTAGATCATCATGTCTTGTCTGGGCTGGTCAGAGCCACTGCCATCAACGCAAGCCGACTGAAGCGATCCCTGATGCCACTCTATCATGCATTGTATCCTTGCACAAATGCTGTTATTTCATTAACCAAAAGCCAAGTTTATCATTGCAGACCACAGGACACAGTTTGAGACTCTCAATTATTTTGCCAACAAACCCATCATGTTAGGACACCATGTATTACACTATGCCTAACCGCACTCATCTGGTTCTCCAAACCATACAAAGACTTGCACACCCAATCATTGCTATTTTCAAGGATGCCATCACAACATGTTAAGACGTGTATCAACCCTTGATTTAAATGTGGGACATTGATGTGCTCTCTTAGTTTTAGTGTTAGTGTTTCCTTAGTATATGTCAGTTATGAGGAGAGAGCCAAGTGTCTAGAGACCATCATCCAACAACACACAGAACACACCATGTTTGAAGATTTTGCAGAGAATGTGTTTGCCCCAATGTTGCCAGCTAATGCAGCCAGTAAGTGATTTTATCAAAGTGATGTTGAGATATGCATTTAAGATCAAAATGAAACAACTCATTGATATTACCCAGAAAAAAATATAATTGATAAATAGAGGAAAAAGAGCACTTTGTTTGAAAGTTGAAGATTTTTTTTTGAAAATAAGTATTTGCAGTTATCTCAACTGCAACCGTTTTTTTTACAACTCTGCTTTGTGGATCATATTTTGTAGCAAGTTATATAATAATGTGGTGATGTGGAGAGTAAAAAATACAAGCGTTCCCTGCACATTAAACAAAATCAATTCCTCTAAAAACGCTCCACTCCTGTTGATCTAGTAAAGTTAAGTCTTGCCTTTAGGAGAGAAAAATGACTCTGGTCTGCTATTTCCTTCAAAGGGCCCCTTTAAAATGTCATAGCCTAAGTTGTACAATATATAAAGTAACAGGGTGCTGGGTAGCCGAGTGGTCTAAACTGAGCAAATCTCAAGTTAATGGTCAGGAGTTCAATCCCCGCCAAAGCCCAGTTAAGCAAACACACCACCAGCACCCCGGTGGATGGGACTCGTTAACCTTGGACGGCAACTCATCTAAGAGAAGACAACTCTGAATTCAAACCCGGAGATGGAGTCCCGATAGGCGGATAACATTGATACAACTCCTGCGACGCCATGGTGCCAAGCTGCATCATCCACATGATGTTCCCTTGGGGTCATCCAGCGGCGTGGAGAGAGGCGATTTGCTGTTGGGAACCAGCTAATAATCCTATAAGAATAATAATTTCGTCCTGCGAATTCCATACCATCGTCACCTTGTGACGGACGGATGCCAGCAAAAAAAAAGTAACAGCTCTGAAACTCCAGCATCTTGAAGCGTCATGTGTTTGTCAGATGTTCATAGCTCCAACCGCCACATGTTCATGATTATGAAAAAGAAGATATGTTTGCCAGTTGTTGTAACTGGGTCTCTCAAAGTAGGAAAAAGCATTCATAGTTGACCATTATTATGTAAGGGATTAATGGATTGTCATGGCAATGCATGTTTGGAAACATTTGGCAGAACAATTAAAAGAGAGATTTAATAAGATGGCACCAAGTATGCAGTTAAGGTGTCTATTGTTACGAAATTTCCTTGTTGTGGAAGTGTTTTATTTCAGCGAAGAGGAAGTATGGTTGACCAGTAAATTTTCTAATTTGTCAAGAAGGTGCTGTGTTTGCCCCTTGGAAATCTTTGAGGAACATCTTTCAAACTAAACATGAGCATACATTCATTTGCAGATTGTTTAAGAACATAGGTACATTTTCATACCACATATATGTTGGACAATGCTTGACAGAGACAGACAGATATGTGAGCCAGTATGATGCTTTGTGGAAATTACTATCTATGGTGTACAAGGCTCTAGTTATTACAGGAATGTGTGATTCTCCAAAGAAAGTCAGATTAACTTACTAATCCATCAGATTTTCCTTTCTGTTGACCACCTATCCAGAACATGTTACTTGGTGCTGTTTTAACAAAGATTTTTTTTATCTCTATCGGAATTGTACTTCCACTTTTTTTCAAACAAGGCGGCCACTCTTTACGTTCACTAGCATATGAGTAAGAGTCAAAATATTTCTCAACTATGAATACTTTTGCTCCAAGGAGAGACCCATTGCAAACAACTGCCCAATATAAAATCGTTTTCCGTTCTACAGTCACATGGCAGCTGAAACTAGATACGAGAGTTTCTGTACTGCTAGTTTTGGCACATGCTGTGTATCTTTTTATAAATAATATATCATATTAATGATTAAAATGTTAATATTATCTATTATAATTCCGGTGTAATTAAATAAGTTTATATTTATATATACATTGCTTGCTCAGTATAAAACATTTCTTAACCAAAACATTTGACTGCGTTATATATGAGCCAGCATAATAAGTTGGAATAATTTTTGTCAGATGAGCAAATTTAGCTTACAACCTGCCCACGTTCTAGTGCTTTCAACATGTTTCTTTGACAATCTGTCATTTTATCTGCAGTTGTTGATGTAACATTGCCTTCAGAATCCAGCAGTAGCAGCTTGAATGAAATCCTGCAGCAAGGCCCATCAGAATTATCCCCATCCCAGATGTCTCCCAACAGCTCAAGACAGAGAGGTAGGAAGCCTCAGTCTGCTCTCTGGCAAAAGGGTCTTGATAATCTAGTCTTTATTTGAACTGTCTCATCTTCATTGGATTCATCCATGAATTTTGCTTCATGAAATCAACTTTTCAGGTCACAGAGCAATATAAGCTCAGCCAATCCTCAGCTGAAGAAAAGTCACATGACCTGGTCCTCCCCTCCACAGCCATCACCTCCTCAGGTTTTAAATAAAAAGCTAGTCAATGTGACAAGTAATGGTTTCAACATCAACTCTCAATAACAAAGATAGTGATGTCACCACTGGACAGGTTCAAATGTAGTAATGGTTTCAACATCAACTCTCAATAACAAAGATAGTGATGTCACCACTGGACAGGTTCAAATGTAGTAATGGTTTCAACATCAACTCTCAATAACAAAGATAGTGATGTCACCACTGGACAGGTTCAAATGTAGTAATGGTTTCAACATCAACTCTCAATAACAAAGATAGTGATGTCACCACGGGACAGGCTCAAATGTATGAAATCCCTAGATAGTGCTTTAGCTGGATGGGGAGATAAAAGCAGTGATGAACATAAAAAGATGGGAATATACCTCATCAACAATAATGATGGGTAACAATGATTTTTGACCTTTATTGGACCATGCTCTATCACTTCAATATTTCAGTGTCCTTGACAGAACTCAGTGTAGTTTAAATAAGCATTACATCAAAATAGAGTATTATGTTGTTGTTGTTTTTTTTATTTAATACATGCCGTACAATTTGATGATTTATTTTTAAAATACTCACCTTAACTAAGTCTGTATTGACTTCATTTTCTACCACCCAAACCAGACATATCTGCAGTCTGTTTTGTCTAGGACTGAAATAATACTTTATTTGGATTTTTTATGCTGAGAAATTATTTAACTTTAGTTTTACATCTCTTTGGTGTTCTTTGACCTTTTTAAGAAGACATAGGAAAGGCTTAGATTCTAGTTTCTTTCTGTTTCCTTGGCTTTATGCTAGTCCAATACTTGCTCTGAGAGGCTTAATTTATTATGGTAGGAAATAATGCTTCATATATCATGCTATTTATTACTGAAGTCTTGTCACGTACTATCTACTTTGGACAGAAGTGTATGTTATTATATCAAAATAACAAAAACTCCAGCATAAAGCAATGTTTTATATATGTAAGTAATGAATTGATTTTGATTTCTTTGTTTTTTCTAATTTAATTATTTTTTTTTTGTCTTTTGGTTAATTCAAAACAAAATTGTTTGTAAATATTTGTTGGTTGGTTTATTGAAATATTTTGATATTTTTTGAATTTCAAACCAAGATGTTTGGATTTATTTAATTGTTAAACTTTGATGAAATTGTGAATGGTGGAAATTTAAGTTGTACATTTCATATTCCTGTTGAAAACAGAATTCTAGTCATAGTGGAGCATGCTTGGTTTGCTAGTTTCATACTGTACAACACAAGGGCTAATTATTTGGACCATATATATATTATGTAAATGTCCAATGGTTGACAAGCAGGGTGTATCCCATCGGAACAGCACCAAATCAGATTATGGTGCCTGTTTTTATTCTTGTTTTGATTGGTGGATTTCAATAAAGTTTTCATCCAATCAATATGCTTCTTTAACTTTGTGCTCTGTCCTATAGTGTGTTTTATTCTTACTTTTTTCACATAAAGTTTTAGTGTTTTGTGTGCACCCCATGTTTGTTACAGCAAGACATGGACATTTATAACGTATGGGGGATGGGTGGGTGTTGGATATGTGATAATGTCTTGTTTGCCATCATAGGATAGGGTCTTAAGCTTTCATAGAAAGAAGTATTTCAGGTGTGTCTTCCCTGCTTGACTGTTTGACTGACCAAAGAATAGCATGAGGACAATGTGAAGTATTTCAGGTGTGTCTTCCCTGCTTGACTGTTTGACTGACCAAAGAATAGCATGAGGACAATGTGAAGTATTTCAGGTGTGTCTTCCCTGCTTGACTGTTTGACTGACCAAAGAATGGCATGAGGACAATGTGTGTCTTCCCTGCTTGACTGTTTGACTGACCAAAGAATAGCATGAGGACAATTTGTTGCATTTTCAGGTTTATTGTAGAAGCAACCTTTCAAGCAAACTCCATTTACTGCATGGTTCCTAGAATTATAAAAAAATATGGAGGGAAAAGGGGGAGGGGGGGGGGGTTGTTTGCTGGTATTTTCAAACTTATATGTATGTAGTCTTATAATAAACAGTTTATTATTTCTGATATTTTTAGTTGTTAGATTGTGGATCTAAGATACAAAAGATAAAGGCTTGGGGAGGTAGGGGAAATGTTGTTTGACTTATGTATCTCGACTCAATGTTTTGTTCCTTGAGTGTTGATCTGAGAGGATTTTTAAATACGTCAATTACCCAGTTCTTTATTGACCATGATTTTTTTCCATTGCCACCTCATCAATATCTAGGAGCATTGCATCACCATTCTGCTCCAGGCGCCATATTCTGGCCCACCGGATTCCGGAAGCAGCAGCGAGTCGTCAGCAGTGATTTTGATTCATTGTAGCATAACCTATGTAGGTCAATCGTCCTGGACCAGACGTCCAAGTTGGTCTACCATGGATAGTTCTTTGATCCTTTGTAGTCACATTTTAAGCTGCATTTTTTACTTTAACCCCCTCAGCAACAAAAAAAAATGAGAGAAAATAGTTGACAGGCAATAATACCACTGACCACATCTACATCTATTCACACGCATTGAGAGAGAATTGTTGTCAGGCAATGAATAACACATTGAGAGAAAATTGTTGACAGGCAATGAATAGCACTGAACACATTGATACTTCTATTCACACACATGAACGGTTCAATTAAAAACTAAATTTGCCAATAAATTAATTTACACAAGCCTTTTCCCACTTGGCACTAAAGCAACTTAAGTTAGAAACAGTACCAAAAGAGAAGCAGCATTGCCAAAGAAAAACAAATATTAAATAGTTTTCCTGTGGGAGAAAGAGATGAAAAATTAAAATAATTATTAACAGTCGACCTTGTCCATAAAAACGTATTGATAAAGCTTTCCATATCATTCAGCTTCTTGGGATAAATTATATCATTTGCATGGAATGCTTGTAATTAAGTCTTTACGATAATAAAGATCAGAATAGGATCAAGTGGTGGCCCATGACCTTTAGTAAAATTGTGATAATTCAAATTAATAGTCCGTGATAAAAATGATGTTGCTCCCCTGATTTTCTTCTTAGAGCTTACTAAGAAATTAAACAACACATGTCTTTAGATTGGGGAGTAACTGAGAAACTTTTGACAGGCCTGTGACACTATGTTGATTACTGCCAGCCAAATACGGCACCTGTATTGAAGCTTCTATCAAACACAAAAAGCATTGACATAAAACTGTTGAAATGTTCCTAAATTCCTAGTTGATTAACAAAATAACAACAAACTGAGGACCAACTTTAGTTGCCCCACCCATCCCTTCACTTTCGTGTTTGAACTTCACTATCTTTATGTCCAGATTTTAATGACAAAATGTCTTCAGTTTTCAACAAATTCCTGTAGACTCTCAAGGAATGTGGGCTTTAAACAAAAATTGCACATAATGTTCATAGAAATCACATTCCAATGAAAGAAATTTAGCAGAGCTGATAAATAAACTTTACAGATTTGGTTATATAGTACAATTATGCAATGAATTGAACTCACAATAAGTGTCTCAGAACTATTTCTTGTTAAAATCATGAACATGTTGTTTGACACATTCTTCTAATTGTTGTATAGCAATAGCTCCATATGTCTTTGTTTTTTCCTGTTAAATGTTTCTAAGTAAACTTAATGGTGTCGACTTTATAAGCCAAATAATACACACACACACACAAAAAAACTTATTAGTTTTGAGTCCAACCTGTGGTGAGCCATGATTGAAATGTAAAGATGGGTTGATTAGTGCTTCTTGTGACTGGATGAATCACACATGGTAGATTAGCTTGGTCACGTCTAGTGCTAGGCACCCATAGCTAGGCATGTCCATGTTATCTCTAGTGGTGGAAGTGGTGTTTCTCCTTGTGTGGACAGCTTATTCTCAGTGGATGTGTTTTAGTTGAGTCCATGTTCACCGTGCTATCAACACTGAAACATGGAGTCAGCATGCTCTAGTTTCACTGTTGGCTTGTCTGCAAGTTGCAAGCTTCTTTATTTCTCTAGTTGTTTTGTTCTCCTATTTTGCAGCTTTGATTTTTGCTATGTCCATTGGAATGTACACACAATTTGTTGTAATAAGCAAACTGACCAACCATCAACCTAGGGCATTTTGAACTTGATGAACATTTTAAAGGAGGGTTGGGGTGAGGGGAATGCCTACCATACCAGGGTTGTAGTTCTATGGGTTGATAGGGAAAATTATTCAATCATAATAGATGGATGATGTGATTTTCTTATTTCTGTAGGAATTCAGCCTTTTTCATTAGACTTGAGAATAAAATAGGCTTTATCACAGAGGTTCTTCTAAAAAGATAACAGATGGCTTTAAATTGTTTTATTAAAAATACTTATGCTATGTAAATTCAACTGCGGAAGGGGAATTGAAGTAGTCTTTGCACATCAATGTATCTTGGATACAAATGTAAAATATAATTATTTAAATATGACTAAACTAAAGAGATTTCTCTTCATTTTAACTATTGCTGGTGTGATCTGAGCAATATTCTGTATTACTTATTTGTCATGGATGCAGTAGCATACCTGGGGTGGGGCAAAGGGGGTGATAGCCCCAGGTGGCATTCTTGGGGCTTATATACATCATTCTATGGAGGATGTGTGTATGTCAGGGGATGAACTTTGGTGGATGACCCAGGTGGCATTTAGTTAAGATATGCGCCTCCATGTATGGAGTGATTATAATTATAACTTGCTCACACATCTGCTGTTTTTCTGTGGTTGGTTAATCTTGCTTATCGTTGTGGTATAATATTATTTTGTTGTGGTATAATATTATTTTGTTGTCCTCTGAATTTTTAGGAATGTGACCTTCACCCAATTTGTTTTATTTCTAAATTTTCAGTTTTTTTCATTTTCCTCCGCACATCTAATCTGTTTGATTGCATTTGTTGTTAAATCTATTTTTATTTAACTGTCACAATAGCTAGATAATTTTACCCTTAAAGTACCCTCCAATTTATTTCTGTGTACTAATGATTAAATGACCAAGTTTGATCACTTATTTTCTTAAGTATTAATATTATAAATTAACTGGCTTTCTTAATTATTTCATTAACTTTGATATTTCCCTGACTCAGCTGCTGTATAATTAATTTAAATTTATCACCAGATGTTTATGAAATGGTGTTTTAATGTGTGGGTTTCAGACATGGCATTTGTAATCATGGTATAAACATTTATCAAACAATTCCCAATTCCACCCAATTATCCAGATGTTATTTTCTTGGCTTGCAGGAAAGCTCCATCTCACACATGTTGGTATGTTCACAATTCACTTTCTGTCATGACAATTGTGCACCTCACCTGGGGTTCTTAACAAAGGGCATAAATATTTCAAGAAATCCTCTTTTGTTAAAAAGCAGCTGGTTTGCTAAGGTTCTAAAAAAAATGTTAAGTTCTAACTATAATAGCTATTCATTCTATCGATACTACTATGCCTTCTATCTTTACTACTATTCCTTCTCACTCTACCAGCTATTCCATCTATACTACTATTCCTTCTCACTCTACCAACTATACTACTATTCTTTCTAACCTTTTGGGTCACTTCATCTGATACTTCAAGTTATGCTCTTTGTCATCAATATTTATTAGTAATCCATGGCAAGCCTTCACTGTAGTACACATTTGTTTATTTGACCACCATCACTAAAGTTATTGATATTTTATCATTTCTATTGCTACTGCACAGCTAGATGGGAAGGAGCCGCCTGGCTCATGTATTGAATGTTGGCTCAATTTCTATCCACTTCTCCACAGGAGTCGCCCACGCTGTCAGTCACTTAATATTTCACCACAAATCCACTGTGGCCTCTCATGTTAAGGACCATTCACTTTTAATGGCCCCTAAAAAGTTGAGCATGCACCATAAAGCCATCCCAACACCCAGTCCAGTCCAGCATGTGATCAGCCCTACCCATATTCCCATAAAAAAGGAAAGTCCTGTAGTGCAGTCCCACACCAAGGACCACCTGACCCCATCGCCACACAAGAAGGACCACCATTCCAAGAAGTATACTAGAATTTGTTTTTTATATTTTATTGATTCACCCCCGCCCCCCTCATCCCCGCTTTGGTGCTAACTTGGCCCACTGTATTTTGATTTGATTTCATTTGGTGGCTCTCTTCTCTCAATGGTCAGCCAGGGCTCAAGTGATCTAATTGCAGACAGAGCACCTAACAATGCTACTAAACTAACCACACTTCATTACACCTGCTCTGCTGGTGACTTTGCTTTCAATGTTGGGGATGGGGGAACATTGTTTTAGTTTGAGTAGTTTTAATAGTTGGTTTCATTCTTTCCAGTAGACTCAGCAACTACATGTGCATTTAAGTTTCAACATTTTTCTCAATCACAAGGAACAATACCTATTGAGATCTAACTTTTGTATTGATTATATCATTTGGAGAAAGTTATGTATGATCTTTAGCTAGATTTGGGTCAACCTTGAGGCCTCAAAGATTTTCAAACATTTCCCAACAGTACTGTATTTGTATATGTGATGATGCATAAAAGTAAAAGAATATTGATCTTATTTAATAAATGTTTTTAAAAATTGAATTAATTCAACTTTGGGGATTATCAAAAGACATAATCTTAATCTTTATTCCTCAGAGTAAATTTGTCAGAAAAATTTAATGATTAGAATGAGTGAAATTTGATTCAAATGGGAACCCTGGTTGTTTTTTTTAATTTTTATATATTTTTTTTACTTGATCTCTTACACATTGTTTGCTTACATTTCCATGTTTTGTTTAATCCTCTTGTTTTAATGTCAAGAACATTAGATGCAGTAGTGGTATTAATGATAGTAATTTCATAGATCAAACTGTAGCCATTTTATGCTGCTTTAGTTGTCTTTTCACCACTGCACTAGAAAACACCCTGATATTTAACAATGTTAAAATCCACATATTATGTTTATACTAATTGTAGTTGAGATTAGTAGTTGAGATTATTAGAGATTTACACATTACAATAACTTTAGAGCATCACTCAAGACCATTTGACAAGACTGGCATGGGAAGTAATGCCTGCCTTAATGAGACACTGAATCTGAACATAATGCAAAGATGACAAAACAACGAAAACGCTGCACTTTGTCTGATGTCCATGATTCTATCTGGGTTCATTAGTTTAATTAATTAAAATATAAGGATAACATGGCATCCATGAATCTATCCGGGTTCATTAGTTTAATTAAAATATCAGGACTAGCGTAGTTATAATTTTTTAATACACTTAATTTTTTTAAAATAGTAGTTGTTGCACAGTAAGTGAAGTAGTTACATACATTGTATGTATAGATATCATAGTGCCCCACAGTTGGTAGAAAAAAAAGCTATGGAATTTGTAGGACTAGTTATAACATGCCCCATATAAATGAAAGAAGTTGTAGAAGTTTTAAGATGAGACATTAATGTGCACGTTCAAAGAATGTCCATTCTGATAAGGCAATTTTATGCTCATCTAACGCAAGCAAGGTTCAATGTTAACAATTGAAATATTTGTTGAGAGTTGGCTCATAAAGCACATGTCATAGATGAAAAATTCATTTGCTTGAAGTAATGTTCACTTGTTAAGGAAACTATACTTAAATATCTGACATTGCTATAGTAACATTTTTAAAGTAAAAAAAAAAAAAAAAAAAAAACACCAACTCAGTCTGGTAGCAGTAACTCTAACTAACCACTCAATTCTCATCCTGCCTTCATTTTGGGATTTTTGGCCCCAGACAGTATATGAGGTAAGTTCTGTACATTTGACCATGTTTTAATGTGGCTACTGGACTCAATCATGGGAAATTTTTCGTTCAATTTTTTGCACGCTCACAGTATGACAGCAGTTGTAAGCAGCATGGTCTTGTGTGGTAGGATATGTTTGACAGCACAACAACACAAAGGTCCATATTAATGGAAATATATATATTTTTTTAATGTTTATTGTTTCTATTATTTCCTTTTGCTTGATTGATACTATGAATAAATACACTGTATGTTAACAGTATTATTTGAGTGATAATATGAATAAATATACTGTATGTTAAACACAATCAGTTCATTGATACTATGAATAAATAGACTGTATGTTAACACAATCAGTTAATGACACTTGTGTTATGGCAGGTTAATATAATAATAATTACCAGAATACATTAAACAAAATTTTGTACTTCCTCTAATTGTAGATTTTATCTCTTATGAGTACTCGTGACTGATTCAGTATGAAAAAACATAACCATTTCTATTGAAAAAAAACATTTTTTTTAACCCACCAGACTTCCCATCCCTTGGTGGAGGTTAAGGGTCAAAAGTTAAATGTCAACTGCATAAATTATGTAAATAATTGTTTTTTTCTTTCTTTGTTTTCTGTTAATTTGCTTTCTTTAGGCTTTGATTCCATAGAAGTCCATTTTGTCATGCAATGTTCTTTTGTGGCCAAGTGGACTTTTGGTGGTTTCCTCACATTTTACTTAGTACATGCCTTGTGTGTTAACACTATGTTTACACCTGCAGTTATCTCAGCACTGTATCTCGTCATCTGTAGCAACTCCAACTTAATGCCCGTAACTGTCTTAATGTCTGTAACAATCTCATTGTCTGTAAATATCTCATGGCACTGAAATTATATCATAATCTGTAACAATCTCATTGTATTGCAACAATCTCACCATGTTGTCTGTTATATTTTGTTGTTTCACATATTTTGTGCATGTTGCAAAGCTCTGTGGTGCATGTTGTCAAATTGTGGTCACTGTAAGATGTGCATGTTGTCCAACTTTGTTCATTTTCTGATTCGCACGTTGTCATTTCATTGTCTTACGTTCTTAGAGAACAGCAAAGTTGCTGTGGCTCTCTACACTTATTTAATTAGCTACGTTTATGTTGATCTGTACCCAAGTGTAAATAGTTGTATCAACTTTGGATCAGTTGACCATTATAATTTTTTCCACATTCCATTCCATGATTATTATACTAACTTCCCTGTCAATAGAAATTAAAATAAGCAACATCAACAAAATAAGGACAGTCGTGTCTGATACATAGATGCTAGCTAAACTATAACTAATTGCAATAAAATATTGGGGTGGAATTCTTTTTTTTAAAAACTTTACTATATGTCACTTTCATAGCATTTTATGTGTATTATGTGCAAGTCCTTTTCTTCCGATTCAGTTTT
This sequence comes from Omphiscola glabra, assembly GCA_964017045.1. Classification (NCBI taxonomy): domain Eukaryota; kingdom Metazoa; phylum Mollusca; class Gastropoda; family Lymnaeidae; genus Omphiscola; species Omphiscola glabra. Next base: position 16,533,271 of record OZ024797.1, read on the forward strand.
AGAACATTTGATGGAACTATTTTCTCTGTCTTCCGATTCAGTGTTAGAACATTTGATGGAACTATTTTCTCTGTTTTTCAGCAAGTGATTCAGCTTTGCTTCAAATCCCTCCCGAGAATCGCTTCCAGAGGACGGCTCGACGGCTCTCCATGCGACCTCGGAGACTTTCAGGTTCCAAGAATTCCACCCCCACCAGCCCCAGCCCACCAGCTGTGACCAGCACAACATTCCAGCTCCCTGACAGTCCACAGGCAAAGAATGGCAGGAAATCCAGCAACACGGGGGTGGCTGGCACCAATGGGGATAATATTGATAGCCCAAAGTCCAGGACAGGCAAAAAGGATGCAGAGCAGAGCCCTAAACTCAAACCTGGCAAGTCTCGCTCAGAGAGTCCTAAATCCAAGAGTAAAAAATGAATCGGACTGTCTTAAAGTATTTAATATCCTCAATAAGTTCATGGATACATTTAAGGAATTATACAGTACCAACTCACCCTGAGTGAATACATGGATAGCAATATCCTGTAACAATTGATATGCCAATTAGGCAAGGCATTAGTGATTAGCTGTAACAAGCCACAGCTGGCAATGATGGCATCTCTTGCTATAGACTGTATCAATGGATATGTGGCATGCCAGTTAATTTATTATGTATGATGGCTTTTGCTTTCATTGAAAATTTTGTGATAATCATTAGGTCCATATTTCTGTACATCTTACACATATTCTGGCCCTTAGGCTGTCATAGTCGCTGACCATAAGACAATTTAGGCTGTCATAGTCACTGACCATAAGACAATTGATCAGGTCATAGTCACTGACCATAAGACAATTTAGGCTGTTATAGTCACTGACCATAAGACAATTGATCTGGTCATAGTCACTGACCATAAGACAATTGATCAGTTCATAGTCACTGACCATAAGACAATTGATAAGGTCATAGTCACTGACCATAAGACAATTGATCAGGTCATAGTCACTGACCATAAGACAATTGATCAGGTCATAGTCACTGACCATAAGACAATTGATCAGGTCATAGTCACTGACCATAAGACAATTGATCAGGTCATAGTCACTGACCATAAGACAATTTAGGCTGTCATAGTCACTGACCATAAGACAATGATAAGGTCATAGTCACTGACCATAAGACAATTGATAAGGTCATAGTCACTGACCATAAGACAATTGATCAGGTTGTACAAACCCCTGGTGATACTCAGATTTATTTGTGTTGAATAAGAACTTTTATTATTGTCATCATTTTTGTTATTGGAATTTGAGTTGGCTGAGCCAAAACTGTGTGTGACAACAATGACAAGGACGAATCAATGTTTTTTGTTTGACAGTTTGGTGGTGTTAACTATGTGTGATGACACTGACAGGGATGAATCGTGTTTTTTGTTTGACAGTTTGGTGGTGTTAACTGTGTGTGACAACACTGACAGGGATGAATCATGTTTTTTTGTTTGACAGTTTGGTGATGTCAGCTGTGTGTGACAATAATGATCGGAACAAATTATTATGTTTGGTTTCACAATTTAGTGAATTGAGCCGTGTTGTCCAACATAAAGTGCAATGTATACTATACTCAGGTGATTCAGTTTTTCAAGATATTATTTACTCTGTGTTAGTTTAAATAAATGGGTTTGGGGGCTAAACATTAAGTTTATTCCAAGACAACAGACTGGTGTGCATTACATTGGAGACAAACAGTCATTGACACATGCCTACTTGAAGTAGATGATAGACAAAAATAGTTGATATTTTGACAGGTAACCAAGTAACAAGTTTCCTCATGTTACTACAATGAAATGCTACTGTTAAACAATGTCAGATAAATAAAGGTGGATTACATTGATTGGCACTGGATACATGCTACTCATTCAATGAGCAGCACCGGATACATGCTACTCATTCAAGTCTAACTCAATGCGTCTTTTTGTAGCAGTGAAATGTTTGTATCCCTTTTTATGAAGCCACCTTGCGAAGCAGTGTACAGTATTAGTGCTATTCTGTTGGGTTGTTGTGTGCAGTCACTGATGTATAGCATTCATGTCTTCTTTTTGTCATTACAGTTGATGGGGGAACAAACCATGAAAACGTTTTTTTGTACAGTATTTATTGTCCCATCTTTGAAGCAGCATTCAGCCAAGCAGTTTGTCAACCACCTTGTCACGTTAGTGGACTTTGACATCATTTTGTCAAATGACATCATTTTATGACTTGACTTTATTATATCACTTGACATCATTTTATGACTTGACTTTATTATATCACTTGACATCATTTTATGACTTGGCTTTATTATATCACTTGACATCATTTTATGAGTTTATTACTCGTGTTGTGGTCAACCTGTAATGTATTACATTCATGTATTCAGCGGACATAGAAGAGAACAATAGATTAATTTGAGCTGAAATTCATCTTGTATTGTACCTACACATATATGCAGTACCATGTAACACAAACATGCTGTACCTTCAAATATATGTTGTACCATGTAACACATACATGTATTTGATTTCACAGAATACAGATTGTATCTTTTAACACCACAAAATTGCCACTTTGTCATCACCTTACTTGCAGTCCATAATATTTAAGGATTCACTGCAAGAAATGTAAGGCTGTGGGTTCATTGTCCATTTGTGTTAGTTGGTTTGTTACAGGCATAAGTTTAACAAATCTGTTTATACATGTATCTCACCTGTATAGTGTATCAGACATGATATATAAGACAAACACAATAATATAATAAAAAAATGTAATGATTGGATTATGTACACATCCATTGAGGAGGCTGCTCCTGGGCAACCGTTTCGTGGTAGCTACTTTTTGAACTATTCGCCAGGTAGAAACCCACTGTAGAAACCAATCTCTATTAGAATTAGGGGGTGTCCGATGCTTCCCTGGGATGTATGGGGGAGATATAAGGATGTAAGTATACCATCCAGACTCCTGGGATGGGTGGGGGAGATATTAGGATGTAAGTATACCATCCAGACTCCTGGGATGGGTGGGGGAGATATTAGGATGTAAGTATACCATCCAGACACCTGGGATGGGTGGGGGATATATTAGGATGTATGTATACCATCCAGACTCCTGAGATGGGTGGGGGAGATATTAGACTGTAAGTATACCATCCAGACTCCTGAGATGGGTGGGCGAGATACTAGAATGTAAGTATACCATCCAGACTCCTGGGATGGGTGGGGGAGATATTAGAATGTAAGTATACCATCCAGACTCCTGGGATGGGTGGGGGAGATATTAGAATGTAAGTATACCATCCAGACTCCTGGGATGGGTGGGGGAGATATTAGAATGTAAGTATACCATCCAGACTCCTGGGAAAGTTGACTGCTGATGTTGTGAAAGGACCGTCACCTGCCGACTGGATATCCCTGGGCTGGGATGGCCCCCCTTGATTAGTCAATCGAGTGAGTGCGGGCTTGGGCTGTCCTAGCAGGAGGAAATCTTCAACATGCTGCTTCGCTGCCCGATAGTTAGGGGACTTAAGGCGGGTATGCTTTGGGGAAAGCATTAAGGGCTTGTATTAGCTTGACATCTCGCTGACGCTATTTCCTAATATACACTTTTTAATAAAAGGATAAAATAGAACGATGAAATTAAACAATAGAAGGATGAACTAGAACAATCGAAGGATGAAATAGAACAATCGAAGGATGAAATAGAACAATCGAAGGATGAAATAGAACAAATGAATGATGAAATAGAACAATCAAAGAATGAAATAGAACAATCGAAGGATGAAATAGAACAATCGAAGGATGAAATAGAACAATTGAATGATGAAATAGAACAATCAAAGAATGAAATAGAACAATCGAAGGATGAAATAGAACAATTGAATGATGAAATAGAACAATCAAAGAATGAAATAGAACAATCGAAGGATGAAATAGAACAATCGAAGGATGAAATAGAACAATCGAAGGATGAAATAGAACAATCGAAGGATGAAATAGAACAATTGAATGATGAAATAGAACAATTGAAGGAGATGTGTGAGAAAATGATAAATAACAAGGTCAAGAAGAAATATGTTTTAATTTTTATGTATACTCAGACCGCTGTATTACACAGTCACAACAACAGCTTTGATCCTGTCAACTTGTATACTCAGACCGCTGTATTACACAGTCACAACCACAACAGTTTTGATCCTGATGTGAACCTGAGGTCTATTTTAAGGTGTTTATTTGAGCCTTTGATGTAGCAGTGTATCATAAAAAATACAAGAACAAGATGCTGCTGTCTGTGTGAGGAGCCGATGTGATTGTCTCTACATGGTGTTATGTGGATGTGATTGTCTCTACATGGTGTTATTTGATATGATCTAACTGATCCTCTAACTACAAGTATAGAACACTGAGGAGGTGGTGGGGTTTTAACTACCGTAATTTTTCATTGGTAACTCTTCACATTAACAAAACTGTTGGGGACAAACTTTTCAATTCTTAACAAAATAGAGATTTTTATAAAATAACAGGTATCTAGAATGGGTTGTCCAACTGGTCTGATGCACAGGTCATTCAATGCTGTCCTCTGGTCTGATGCACGGGTCATTCAATGCTGTCCTCTGGTCTGATGCATGGGTCATTCAATGCTGTCCTCTGGTCTGATGCATGGGTCATTGAATGCTGTCCTCTGGTCTGATGCACGGGTCATTTAATGCTGTCAGCACAAAGGTTTAATGTCCATTGTGTCCCCCAACTCCAGATAAGTGCTCTAGCTGCAAAGGTTGAAAGAATCATGAAAGAACATGTGCATTATTGTGTCTGCTGATACATTGAATTGGGGTTAAATGCATGCCTCTTGTTTTGTTTACCTGACTACTGGAAAGTTACTCCTACTTGTATTCTAAGACTGTGTGATGTTTCTCTGTACCACAATAAACAAGTGCTTGCTTCACTCAAAGCTTTCACTGCTTGCTGTACATTTCATGTTGTGCTTGTTTCATAAATGATACATTTTGGTTTTCAATTTATATATATATATATAAGTTAATACATTGTCCACATTATTTCGAAGGTAGTTCAAGTAATTGTTAAGATGTCAAAAATATATAGGATATATTATATACCGGTCTGGTCATGGCCTCTGTTAAATATATTATATACCAAATATGTTATATACTGGTCTGGTCTTGGCCTCTGTTAAATATATTATATACCAAATATGTTATATACTGGTCTGGTCTTGGCCACTGTTAAGTATATACAGGATATGTGATGTACTGGTCTGGTCTTGGCCTCTGACTGACACTACTGGCTACTGGCAACACTTAACAAACATGTCCCATGGCCGTCAGTGGTCAATGGCTCTGATTGCCCCAAATGCCATGCTAATAGAATTTGACTTTATAGTTTATAGCCACCCACAGACGTGGCATGCAGCCACACCCAATGATCTTCAGGTGCCAAGTTCCAGCCAATACACCCGTACCAGTTTGTGTCATGCCTGTGTTCATTGTTGAAGTTTGTTTAATGTGCCTACTTTGTGGTTTGGATATTGCCGTTGAATGCTATCCGCGGCCTCCAGCAGATGGTATTAATTTCACCAGCACCCTACTCGCCAGGGGCGGATCATGTGGTGTCATCATTTCAACATGAAGGTAAACTCAAAAAAGGTGAACGGTGGGTTTAAAGAGGTCGCGTCATTAAATATTAGTATTAGTGTTGCGATATCTAGAGAGTTTGTGAAAATACAAAGCAACCGTATGACGATGATTACAAAACATTGGTGGATATTTTTTATAGACTTCAAAAAGAAAAAAAAAAGAAAATGTATTTCCCAGATTAAGGGACTGTTGACATTGTTAGATAGCCTATATGCAGCTGGACTGTTGACATTTTTAGACAGCCTATATGCAGCTGGACTGTTGACATTGTTAGACAGCCTATATGCAGCCGGACTGTTGACATTGTTAGATAGCCTACATGCAGCCGGACTGTTGACATTGTTAGACAGCCTACATGCAGCCGGACTGTTGACATTGTTAGACAGCCTACATGCAGCCGGACTGTTGACATTGTTAGACAGCCTACATGCAGCCGGACTGTTGACATTGTTAGATAGCCTACATGCAGCCGGACTGTTGACATTGTTAGACAGCCTACATGCAGCCGGACTGTTGACATTGTTAGATAGCCTACATGCTGCTGGACTGTTGACATTGTTAGACAGCCTACATGCAGCCGGACTGTTGACATTGTTAGACAGCCTACATGCAGCCGGACTGTTGACATTGTTAGACAGCCTACATGCAGCCGGACTGTTGACATTGTTAGACAGCCTACATGCAGCCGGACTGTTGACATTGTTAGATAGCCTACATGCTGCTGGACTGTTGACATTGTTAGACAGCCTACATGCAGCCGGACTGTTGACATTGTTAGATAGCCTACATGCAGCTGGACTGTTGACATTGTTAGACAGCCTACATGCAGCCGGACTGTTGACATTGTTAGATAGCCTACATGCAGCCGGACTGTTGACATTGTTAGACAGCCTACATGCAGCCGGACTGTTGACATTGTTAGACAGCCTACATGCAGCCGGACTGTTGACATTGTTAGATAGCCTACATGCTGCTGGACTGTTGACATTGTTAGACAGCCTACATGCAGCCGGACTGTTGACATTGTTAGACAGCCTACATGCAGCCGGACTGTTGACATTGTTAGACAGCCTACATGCAGCCGGACTGTTGACATTGTTAGACAGCCTACATGCAGCCGGACTGTTGACATTGTTAGATAGCCTACATGCTGCTGGACTGTTGACATTGTTAGACAGCCTACATGCAGCCGGACTGTTGACATTGTTAGACAGCCTACATGCAGCCGGACTGTTGACATTGTTAGACAGCCTACATGCAGCCGGACTATTGACATTGTTAGACAGCCTACATGCAGCCGGACTGTTGACATTGTTAGACAGCCTACATGCAGCTGGACTGTTGACATTGTTAGACAGCCTATATGCAGCTGGGTTCGAGTTCGGTTTTTTCGGTTTTGGAATCCCATCTTTATCCTAAACCTTGTTAAAATGTACTACTGAATCTGTCACCCACACGTCACCCCCAAACGAACCCCGACTTTATTCTGATTCCTTCACCGCCCCCCCCCCACACCCACCTAGTCGAGCAATAGTTTTCATGTCGCATATAATTATTTCTCTCCGCGACCCCCCCCCCCTTTTTTTTTTACACCCACCTAGTCAAGCAATAGTTTTCATGTCGCATATAATTATTTCTCTCCGCCCCCCCCCCCCCCACACACCCACCTATCAAGCAATAGTTTTCATGTCGCATATGATTTCTCTCCGACACCCCCCCCCCACACCCACCTAGTCAAGCAATAGATGTCATGTCGCATATAATGATTTCTCTCCGACACACCCCCCCCCACACCCACCTAGTCAAGCAATAGATGTCATGTCGCATATAATTATTTCTCTCCCCCCTCCCCCCAAACGCGACGACGTCCAAACTAGTTGGTCACTGACACCAATCGGCTAACAAAAAGCACAAAGCCGACAGTTCCAGCCCACTTTCCCATGGCCTTCAGGTAAGACGGCTGTGTACACAAGAGATCGTCAGGACAGTTGACAGGCCATTGTGTGTGCCAGACACAGAACCAGAGCAGTGTTGTTGTTTCTGTGGGAGATGATGTGTGGTGCACGCTAGGACTTTTTGCAGGTTAGTGATCGTTTTAATTCAATCTATGAGAGATGATATGTGGTGCATGCTAGGACTTATTGATGATGTGTGGTGCATGCTAGGACTTATTGGTGATGTGTGGTGCATGCTAGGACTTATTGATGATGTGTGGTGCATGCTAGGACTTATTGATGATGTGTGGTGCATGCTAGGACTTATTGATGATGTGTGGTGCATGCTAGGACTTATTGATGATGTGTGGTGCATGCTAGGACTTATTGATGATGTGTGGTGCATGCTAGGACTTATTGATGATGTGTGGTGCATGCTAGGACTTATTTTAAATCAATCGTTTCCAAAAATTGACTGTGAACAATGACATTATTACTGTAGTTTATTACTTGTAACTCATTCATTCTTTTAATATAAGAAAGTAGGGCATACATACTATATATTTTTTTCCAATCTGACAACGAATTGATTTTTGAATCGAGATTGCGGAGTTTCCAATATTTTAGAAGACCCCCAAATCCATTATGTGACATAAAAGACAGGCTGCTAACCATTGCACCTCGTAAGAACATATACAAGGTTGATATGATATTATCATATGGCACCAGATGAACTCGTGATTACAAATTCATTATCACCCCCCCCCCCCCTTTTTTCCCCAATCTACCTATTCAACCAAAAAAAAATTTTTTTAATGAACCCAATGAAATAAGTTCACCTTTAAACTTATCGATTCTTTACATTGATGTATTATATAATTTTAATAAGTCATTTTTCCTTATACATTTTTTTATTTTTATGTGGCTAAGATTGGAGACTATTATATTTGACAGTTCTCTTTGATTGGGACGAATGCTCATCTCATGTTGGTCTATACTTGAATAAACATGTCTCTCTGATCAAAGGGTGCTTGTCAAGAAACTTGGTCTTGTCTAGCGGTCCTGGTAAGAAGATTTCGGCTGAGCAATCCTACACGGAAGACCACTCACGGTCATTGGCGTCCGAGACGTCCAATAGTCCGTCATGTCAAATACTCTCTATCGCGTCACATACGCTAACGCGTCACATACCCTCTGTCACGCCAAACACTCTGTCGCGGCACGCACTCTCTGTCATGTCACGCACTCTCTGTCATGTCACACACTCTCTGTCATGTCACGCACTCTCTGTCATGTCACACACTCTCTGTCATGTCACACACTCCCTGTCATGTCACACACTCTCTGTCATGTCACACACTCCCTGTCATGTCACACACTCTGTCATGTCACACACTCCCTGTCATGTCACACACTCCCTGTCATGTCACACACTCCCTGTCATGTCACACACTCCCTGTCGCGGCACATAATCTCCTGTACGTCACACTGGAGATCAAATTTGATGATGTTACACTTGACCTGATCGTTTGCCAAGCCCTTCACTCACACACACACACACACACTTATTCGGATAAAACCAATGTATTCCAATATCCTGCCCTAGACGACTCTAACTCTAAATTTGTGCTCTCGCCATTTCAAACTTTCAACCGTTCAACTGACATGTTTGTTTTCTATTTGGCGGGCTTCCTTGACGAGAAAGTCTCGTCTGAGAATGGGAATGAAACGCTTTCACGCCAGTGAGGCTCAGTTCCTTGTCTACGTGTTGTGCTGTGTGAAGTGAGTGAAACGATGACATGAACCTTAGACGCATAGATCTTAGTCTCTACGTGTTGTGCTGTGTGAAGTGAGTGAAACGGTGACATGAACCTTAGACGCATAGATCTTAGTCTCTACGTGTGCTCAAAATTGTGTTAACGGTGGTTGTTGGTTAGGAAAATACGACTTTGTGTTTGTGTGGATGAGGGCGAGTCTCAATAGGAAAATACGACCTTGTGCGGATGAGGGCGAGTCTCAATAGGAAAATACGACTTTGTGTGGATGAGGGCAAGTCTCAATAGGAAAATACGACTTTGTGTGGATGAGGGCGAGTCTCAATAGGAAAATACGACGTTGTGCGGATGAGGGCGAGTCTCAATAGGAAAATACGACTTTGTGTGGATGAGGGCAAGTCTCAATAGGAAAATACGACTTTGTGTGGATGAGGGCGAGTCTCAATAGGAAAATACGACTTTGTGTGGATGAGGGCGAGTCTCAATAGGAAAATACGACTTTGTGTGGATGAGGGCGAGTCTCAATAGGAAAATACGACTTTGTGTGGATGAGGGCAAGTCTCAATAGGAAAATACGACTTTGTGTGGATGAGGGCGAGTCTCAATAGGAAAATACGACTTTGTGTGGATGAGGGCGAGTCTCAATAGGAAAATACGACTTTGTGTGGATGAGGGCGAGTCTCAATAGGAAAATACGACTTTGTGTGGATGAGGGCGAGTCTCAAAAATTCAAGGTGTAGAAAAGGGGGAGGGGGAGAATTAAAATGTCATTGATCTAATGAGGTTATTTCTGTGTTTCGTTGGCTTGTATTCTTGCATGTGTTGTTTATATCCTGTGATTCCTGACTGGCCTAGTTGATGGGTTTTCTGGTGGTCACGTGACATGGTGCGCCGCGCAGGTCAAGGGAGGTTAATCGCTCGCCCTCAAGCTCTTAAAAGACTAGGACTAGGACTTCTTAATCGTAGGTTAGAGCTACGTCAGTGGTTGTATATAGCTACGTGTATAAACACTCACACGGCATTGTCCGCACACACACACGGCATTGTCCGCACACACACACTGCATTGTCCGCACACACACAAGTCATTGTCCGCATAATCACCCATATGCACATGAGACTGATTATACATCTGGACACGTCTCTGGCTTATTCGTGACCCTCAAACTATTGTACCTACATCCGGTTTAGAGCTTCGTGCTCAGTGCCGCTTCTGCCGATTGTTTGTCAGGTTTAGCAGGGAGCTCAAACAATTGAGAAATTGTATCCTAACATTAAACGTGTTGTTTCTGTGCTGTACACTTACACATGTGGGCTTCACTGATTATAAGGATACTGTTACGTACTGTGATGATCTGAAGATTGAATCTGTTTTGAGATTTGGTTCATAGAATGAACAATACGTAAGAAAGGACACAGAAAAAACAGTACCGGTATGCAAAGAAAAAAATATACCAAAGCTGGTGATACTATTTACTAACAATATTAAATTTAATGATACAAATAAATTTCTATAAAAATACAAATTCGAATACATAAAAAAACTGTACATCAACTTACAGCACAGCAATTGAAAAGGTACACTCCTAAAAGAAATAGTATTAATTTACACGCACATAATTATATAATGTCTCGTATATATGTCTATTTCCCTCCTATCTCCCCCTCTCCCTTCCACCCCCCCCCCCTTTTTCTCTTTTAAGAAACCTGTCAGTCTGTATACATGGATTAAATTAGAACGAACTAGTGAAGAGATTTTAAATATTGCGTCACCTGATGGCATTCTTTAGAACCCATTCGAACATAAACAACCTTTTCCCAATCAAGGGAGGGTGGGTAAGGAATGATACAGCACATGTACTCGGTGACGTCAATATCAAGGCCATACTAGAAGGAGACAAGTGGTTTGGGCTAAAAATGGCTCTACCTTTAAGTAAAAAAATAGACCAAGACATATGTTATACTATAAAAGATACACACATGGACGTCAGGAATTTAGGATCCACGCGTCGACGTCAGGAAATAAGTATACACATGTGGGCGTCAACAGCACACAGACCACAACTCACAAACCACAACTCACAGACAACAGACCACAGCTCACAGACAACAGACCACAGCTCACATACAACAGACCACAGCTCACAGACACTAGCTCACTGACCACATCTAACAGACCACAGCTCACTCACCACAGCTAAAAGACTACAGCTCACAGACAACAGACCAAAGCTCACAGACAACAGACCAAAGCTCACAGACAACAAACCAAAGCTAACAGACCACAGCGAACAGCTCAGAGATCTCGGATGCGATTATGAACTATTCAGCAGGAATTCAATAGCAACTTCTTAAACATGATTGAGTGCACGTCGGATTCGGAATATCAATAAGATAATTATATACATCATCTCTTTGCTTAGTCAACCAATCGCTGATTTCAAAGTGGATCAGCTCTTAACTTGTCAGAACATCTTTGAGGTCAGTGTCAATGTAAGTTGACGAATATTTGCTATTTGTGTAATAGTCTATTTAGCATGATCTTCTTACAACTTGGGTGTCATTTATAGTAATACGTGGGTCACAATGGAACAATAAATACATTCTTGAAACTATACTCTAATTTGTATATTGATACATGCAGATCGTTCGAGAAAACAATGTCTAAGACGGGTTCTGTGTGTGAGAGGCGAGGTGACCTCAGCCTCGACAGCTCATTCACTGGCACCTCAGCCAAGCTTAAACTGGGGCGTTTCCGGTGGAAGATGAGAGGGATGTTGTCCAACCTGGGCTCGTCCACAGTCGTGACCAATCAACAACCTGCGGTCGCATATGAAAACACTTACAAGATGGCGCCTGACGAAGGGAAGAAATTCTCAATCAAACGAGCTGAAGAGGTTTATTCTAATATTTTGACTTTATGTAAATTCTGAAAAATTATTTGAATCTCTATACTCGTAAGGATTACAATATCAATGAGAAATGCTGGTCAATAATATTTGAGATTATGACTCTCACAAAATAAGACGACTTCGTGGGGTATGGCAGTGTGTCCAACCCGCGGCCCGCGAGCTGATGTTAAATGGCCCATCACAGCTTGAGTAGGAGGGTTTGACAGGTAGCAGTAATTTATGTTAAGCACATCAGCAAAGCTTCCATTTTGATGCCTGGGTGATATAAAATCGGATACTATTTTCTCTTTCTTTGTGTGCTTGTACGGGGGAGGCGTAGCTGGGTATGGAGTATAATCACTAACGGCTTTAAGAAAGATGAATTGTGAAACCCCAAAGTAACTTGATGTGTAGCTATTTGGTAATTGTAAAAATGTTCATGCCCCAAACAACAGGATAAATTTAGATGAAATGGATAGGTGAGCATAGTAAGTTAATTACTACGCTTTGTGTGATGATAATAATATGCCAGGAAAGTCTTCGGGTAGGCGTAAACGAGATGGGGGCTGGTGTACTGACGATGTCACAACCGAAATGATTACGGGTGGCAATATGAACCATTTATGGTACCATGTTGTTTAAAATAAGTCTTGTATCCAAGTATGGGAGAGTGTGTGTTCAATCCTGTATTATTGCTGACGTGTTACGTTTCATTGAGTATTAGCCACAATATACTAAAATAACACAATTCAGTCAAGGGTGAATTTTATTCGCTTTATTTGTATTCGCGATGAACCAATAATGCTAATGGATATATTAGTCTTAATGCATATGTGAATAATTTTCAAAATTTAAAAAAAAAATAATTTTAAAAATCTTTTGAGTTGACACGTGCGGCTTTCGGCTTCGGCGTATTCAAAAGGTTGTACAGCACTGGGGCAGAGAGTAGTTCAAGAGGAATAATAGAGCTAAATTATCTCTATGCTTTTAAGGGTGGGGTATGTTCATTTAACAATCAAAAGCTGGTATATAATTAGTGATCATAAAACGTTATAAGCGTCTCTGGTTTCATCTAAGATTTAAACGAGGTGTTTTATTTCATTTGATAAGGTCATCGATGCCGTGTTTAATCATTACCTGCACGGCAAGTCGTACGACTCCAAGGTGTTTCCACGTCTGATCAAAACATTGACAGAACTCATACGGGACAGGGTGAAAACTCAAGGCGTGGAAAGGTAAGTCAAGGATGGTAATCAAGGCGTGGAAAGGTAAGTCAAGGATGGTAATCAAGGCGTGGAAAAGTAAGTCAAGGGTGGTAATCAGGCATGGAAAGGTAAGTCAAGGATGGTAATCCGATAATGTCTTTTAAAAGTGTGTGACCTGATGTTAATCTATTGTCCAAGAAAGCTACCGAGAGTTGATAATGATCCGATAATGTCTGAGTGGGAGCTGGTCGTCATGTGACAGTTGGGGTAGTGACAGTTGGGGTATTGCCGAACGCATTTCATGCAGGCCTATTTAGGCACAGCTAACACTAACGAGCGTCATATAGCTCAGTGGTTCTCAACCTTCCTAATGCCATGACCCTTTAATAACGTTCCTCATGTTGTGGTGACCCCCAACCATAAAATTATCTTTGATGCTACTACATAAATATATGTTTACTGATGATCATAGGCGACACCTTAGTGAGAGTCGTTTGGACCCCCCCCCCCCCGGGTCGCGACCTACAGGTTGAGAACCGTTGATCTAGCTGCTTCTAGCAGGGTTATCATCTTCCTGTTCATGACGCGCAGTATTTCACTTTAGGAAGCCATCGCAAAATAGATCTATTTCATTGTACGTGAGTCCACTCTTTAACGTCTGTTATGTTCATTGTGACATTGTTTGGTATTTCTTCCAGTTTCTTAAGAATATTTTAATATGAAGACTTGATAAGTCTGCCACATATTTTTCTTTCACCATTGCGTAGCTCAGTTGTTCGTGCTTTGATAGCGTTTTCATCGTATTGATGGCACTTTGACCGCCATTGATTTCAGCCATGTTAGTGCTTGTCCTTAGCAACGTAGTGGTATCATTAACTCTCCATCACAGAAGTGAATGAAAGCACTGGGTCTTTAATGCGCACTGAGAATGTGGTCATTGAAAGATGTGTGCACAAATACGCTAAGGGCGAAGGTCACGTGTCACTTGCGCTGCTAGACTATATCTGATTATCTCACCTTTTTTGGCACCTGTGACAGTAATTACCTCCACCTTGCCAATAAAGTTCTAAAATCAATAATATAATGCTCTAAATCAGAGGTTCTCGGTCCTGCCTTCCCACGCGTGTGTAGCACTGAAATGGGAACTCCTCGCCATGCAAACATCGGTGTCATCTTATGGCAGTTTTAGAAGTAATGAGAAATGCCTCAGCTGATGTCCAATTGAGGGGCTGTCCATTAATTATGTCAACAAATTTTTGGCGATTTTTACCTCCCCTCCTCCCCCTTGTCAACAACTTGTCAAACTTCCAGAGACCCCCCTATAAAATTACGTCAACATTTGATTACCCCCCCCCCCTCCCCCAAAAAAATAAATAAATAAAATGAAACAAAAACACCAATATTTTAAATCGACCAGTTTACAACGACAACAAGAAAGTGAATCAAAGTAAAATGTTCAGAAAAAAAAGTTTAATAAACTTTTAACTTATGAAATTAAATTTATTAAAAAAAGTAACATTGTTGACGTCAACTTTTCTTGACCCCCCCCCTCCCCCTTGTCAACAATTGTCAAAAACTTTCAGACCCCCCCCCTCCCCCCTATTTTGTTGACATAATTAATGGACAGCCCCTGAAATGGTGTTTGCTCCCTTGGGTTGAATGCGTCCATGAATCGCTTATTTATTAGAAGTCGTCCGTATTTTACATCCACGTCACAAATTGTTATACGTAGTGAAGTCGTCTTGTTACTAATTTCAGGTACAAAATTTTGGCCACGGTAACCGTGATTGAGAACAAAGAACAAGGCGTCCACCTGGCAAGTCGAGCTCTGTGGAACCAGCACCTGGACAATTTCGCCTCACTGTCCTACGAAGGCCCGGATTACTACGCCGTAGGCTCCGTCTACGCCATCTACCACGATTAATTGGCCAAGGGCAACTACAGAAAGAAAAAAAAAAGGGCCAAAGATTCTATTTTAAACATAATTGTGATATCTTGTTATGTTTCCATAAAATTCAAACCATTTGATGTACATTTACAATCACTTTATTACATTTACAATCACTTTATTACATTTACAATCACTTTATTACATTTACAATCACTTTATTACATTTACAATCACTTTGTTACATTTACAATCACTTTATTACATTTACAATCACTTTGTTACATTTACAATCACTTTATTACATTTGCAATCACTTTATTACATTTGCAATCACTTTATTACATTTACAATCACTTTGTTACATTTACAATCACTTTGTTACATTTACAATCACTTTGTTACATTTTCAATCACTTTATTACATTTACAATCACTTTATTACATTTACAATCACTTTATTACATTTACATCACCATATTACATTTACAATCACTTTATTACATTTACAATCCCTTTATTACATTTACAATCACTTTATTACGTTTACAATCATTTTATTACATTTACAATGACTTCTGATTAATTGAAATTGAAGAGCAAAATTGGGCACATACGTTCAAGTTATGCCCAAAAAAATTGGACAGCTTGTTATTTAATTTGATGTTTGCTGAGATTTTACAACTTAAATTGATGTACAGATGTTTAAACTGGTGTATGCCTACAAGTAGAGATGTTTAAACTGGTGTAGGCCTACAAGTAGAGATGTTTAAACTGGTGTAGACCTACAAATAGAGATGTTTAAACTGGTGTAGACCTACAAGTAGAGATGTTTAAACTGGTGTAGGCCTACAAATAGAGATGTTTAAACTGGTGTTGGCCTACGTGTAGAGATGTTAAAACTGGAGTAGGCCTACAAATAGAGATGTTTAAACTGGTGTAGGCCTACAAGTAGAGATGTTTAAACTGGTGTATGGCCTACGTGTAGAGATGTTAAAACTGGAGTAGGCCTTCGTGTAGAGATGTTAAAACTGGTGTAGGCCTACAAGTAGAGATGTTTAAACTGGTGTAGACCTACAAGTAGAGATGTTAAAACTGGTGTAGGCCTACAAGTAGAGATGTTAAAACTGGAGTAGGCCTACAAATAGAGATGTTTAAACTGGTGTAGGCCTACAAGTAGAGATGTTTAGACTGGTGTAGACCCACTAGTAGAAATGATTAAAATGTGATGTGAACAAATGGACACTCTCCATATTACATATGAATATACCAATAGGATTTCAACAATAAATTCAAAGTTTTAATTTTGACACGGAAACTATCGTTTTTATATTTTATCAAAAAGTGTTTTAGCATTATTTAAATCCTTATGTTTGTTCGTCCTCTAGTCTTTTGTTTGTGGCCAAACATAAAAATATCACTTACCTCAACTTACCATCCTTAATCGTCATCGTCAAAATCGAAAAGCTCAGTAGGCCTACCCCACAGATATGCATTTGTCGGTGAGTGATGTCACGTAGGAAGATTTTTTGGTTTAAAAGTTGTCAGGGAGTCGGCACTCTCGAAAAAAATACTTTAATTTTAGGTCTATGAACAGGCTGAACTTTTTGTTTCATGTACTTTGTGGTTTAAGGCTTAAATTAAAACATACAACCAAGTGAGTATAATTTGTTTCTGGAGTGTAAATAATAATGGAATGACTCATGCATTCAAGCTATGTGAATGAAATAGTAAAACAAGGTATGCTGAAGCTTGAATCAAAAGACGGGACTATACGATATGAACGTTTCGGCTTAGAGCCTTCTTCAGCCAACAGGACAATAGAAGTACGAATAAAAACAGAGCACAGTGAGAAAAAAACTTTAGAGATGTTCTTTGTTGTTGCCGGAAATTGCCATATAGAACATTACCACTTAAACCACATCGTAATATCTATGCCATATAGAACGCAACGACTTGAACCTAATATCCATGCCATATAAAACATTACCACTTAAACCACATCGTAATATCTATGCCATATAGAACACTACGACTCGAACTACATCGTAATATCCATGCCATATAGAACACTTCGACTTGACATGATGAAGATCTTTCTGTCACGCTAATGCATCTGTAATCAAAGAATTTCACAAATCATGTATCATGATTTCAAAGTCATACTTTTTCTGGTTACAGAGGCGTAGCTTGGGGGGGGGGGGGAGACAGATGCTCCCGTGCGCCTGACTAGTTAGGGGAGACAAAATGGATTTTGATGGTATTTTATTGATGAAATTAATATGTTTCAGGGTGGAATGGGGGTGGGGGAGGATCGTGAAATGAATCTTGTCCCTGGGCGCCAAGCACTATAGGCACGCCCCTGACTGGTCACATTGTAGTCACATTTTCACCCCTGTCTCTGTACCCAATAATTCGCTGGTGGTTGGCTGCGTCGGCAACGGAAGAAGGGGGGGGGGGCAGAGGATCTGAACACAGCGACCTGTTTCGAAAATTTGATTGACGGTGATGTCCACCAGATGAGACACGCCGCTGAATAACTGGCCCGGGCTATAAGAGTCTAGACTTAACCTGCAATAGAGGATGTAACATTATTAGTTCCAGACATTATGATCATTATCCCTTACTAGATGTTTCGAGGGAGGCCATGGCGTCGGGAGAGTCTTGCGTTAGGAGAATGTTATATGGCTAAGCTCAGCAGATGGCGCTGGTAGCTAATGTACTAGCCGGGGTCATAAGAGAGTAATCAGAATATGTGCAATAGTTAGTTCCAGACAATTAGATCGCCGAAAAGAACCGAGCTGAGGAAAATCTGTGCTTCGCGAGAAGTCTGAAAGTGGGCTCTGGGGCACCCCTTCCCCGTTTCATTAATAAAAGATATATAATATGCTTTAGACGTGGCCCTTTATATAAGGATTAATTACGATATTATTTTGGCCCCCTTGAGCCTACGGCCCGGGTTGGTCACCCACTTCGACACCCCACTTCCTTATCGCACGGCCCTGGTAGAAGGTTTCAGACTATGGAAAAAGACATGAATTTTGAGACCCTTAATTGTTATTATTAGAAATGTTCCATTTATTTGTAAGGTTCGCATTTTAAATAAAAATTACTTTTTCAATTTTTTCAAAAAAAGATTTCTAATTCTTGTTTCTCTTCTTCATGTCAACTTCCGTAACTGAAATCGAAAGAAGGATATTTTTACGTCGAAGGGCAATGGGCAATGCATTGGTTTTAAAAGTATGTCTAGCATTTTCATTTTATTTAAATCGTAGCTGACAAAAGAACCTCAGATTTTCAAGGCATGTCAAAATTTATATTTACTGAATTAAAAATTTGATTAAGATAGATGGTACCTCATTTCATTAGGTTAGATATTAGTTAGGGATATAATATATGTATTTTGATTTAGGTTTCAGGTTAGGTTTAGGGATAGATTTAGGTTTAGGCAGGGATACACATAGGAAATTTTTTCATTATTTTTTAACGTTTTATCTTAATTTTACTGGTCATGGCAATCAAGTTGGCGGCCATGGTAAAAAAACGCGGTTCGATCTATTCGAATTTACCAAAAATTTAATTAATGAGTTACTTCATACTTAAACTTAAAGTAAAGTAAGTTAAAGTTTTATTTCATCATATTAATTATTATTAATATTATTCTTAAACTTATAACTTAAATCTTAGTCTCTTGAGTTTTAGCCTTGCCGCCTTAGACTTAGACTTTTTCAAGTAAGTAAGGTCCTTTTTAGGCTATGACTTAGCTACACTGGCTACACTTTTAATTTTTACTTAACTTAAACTATGTATAAGACAAGAAGTAGGACATACTTGACACATAAACTTTTATATTTGTTAATAGATTAAAATAGCCTAAACAGACTCAAAGTAATTAATTTAATATGGTTGTTACTTTACACCCAAGACATGTGAAGGCAAATGGTTACAGTAAGGGATCATTCATAAATGCGGTCACACATATAGCCTATATTATAGGCATAGGCATTGCGGAGGAAAGGGGCTCACACTCACACATGTCATTACAATCTTTCTTCATAGGCACTCAAATACTCACGCCACCGGCCGTAGAAAATGCAGGCTGCCAGGTGTCAATTGCTGTGAGCAGCTGGCGTTTTTCATTTTCGGTAGATGTCGGTGTTTAGCGTCGTTTTGTGTCATATCTAAGAATCTTCACCCGAGTTTCTTTTCTAAATTTTTTTACAATTGTTTTTTTATTGAATATGTAAAAGGGAGGTGTAAAAAAATTGGCCAAAATAGCATGGCATCATTTATGGATGGCCCCAAATAAATAGTTAGAATTTACCAGACATATACTTTGACCCATCATTTATTGGAGTGACAGTCATTGTCATTAAAATTATCATATTATATATTTTTCCATACAAACCATGTAACACACTAAGCTATATTAATTTAGCTTTTTACAATTACATTTAAATTCAAGGTAACATGATGCACATTTTTATATAATCAGTTTCATTGTGAAAGCTAGGGTTAGTGCCAACCAGGCTAGTCCCATTCCAGTTGGCCACAAATATAAAGAAAATTGTCACCCGGGACAGATCATCGCCTCCTCACCCCCCCTTTCTATGCCACTGATCACTTTTAAGAACAAAAGACTATAAAGTAAAAAAAAGTATTCAACTGTACAAGTATAAGCCTGTTATTTTTGAAAAAATCAGACTAGGTCTCAAACACGTCATGACCTATCGCAGTGGACTTACTTCTCCTCTTTTCTTGCTTTCTTCTCTATTTAACCTTTCTCCCACTTAATTTCTGTCACTAATCTTTTGCTACCCTCTTGGATACTACTTCTGAGCTAAATGCTACATTATATTTTTTTAAACATTTTTAAATTTTATTCGTTTTTCTGTTTGTTCGCTGATGAAGGCTTCCTGCCGACACGTTCATTGTTTTGTTGCGTTCCTTTTATCAGGTTTAACCTTACTGTGTTTTAATAATTTCCTATTGTGCTAACCTGATTGCAGTCTCCCCCATTATTACCCAAACATAAAAATAGGCAAGTATTCTACTCATACACCACAGTTGCAATAAATTTTGGTTGTAGGCCTACCTAGGAATTAAGTTCTCATTAAAATTGTTAGCACGTATTATATTATGACAATTTTTAATTATCATATATTTATCAAAAAGTGTATTTTTTCCCCAGACAGCAAATTTTAGTCTGAACTGATGATTAAAAGGGAGCATAACTAATTCATTTTGTCATGACCATCGTTGACTATGTCTCAACTCTTGGAGATAACCCCTACTTTGGTGCTGGAGCAGGTTTATTTGGAATGGGTTTGCTTGCAGCTGTTGGCCGTCGAGGCCTCCAAGGGGCTTCCATTCTAATGAGACGTCATTTCATGATCACAATGGAAGTAACAAGTCGTGATAAATGCTACCAGTGGTTGCTACAGTGGATTACCAAATATGGAACAAAGACTCAGCATTTGAGTGTGGAAACTGAGTTCCATCAGTCAGCTGCTGGTCAAGTGAAGACTCGATTTCACTTTATGCCAAGCCCTGGGAATCATTATTTTTGGCACAAAAAGAATTTGATTATTGTTGAAAGAAACAGAGACAACAAGATGGTTGAACTATTTGAAACTGTGACGCTTACAGCTTTTGGGAGAAATAGAGAGATGTTCATGAATATATTAGATGAGGCTAGGAGTTTAGCTCTTCAGAGTGCTGAGGGACAGACTGTCATGTATAATGCCATTGGACCAGAATGGAGACCTTTAGGTTACCCTAGGAGAAAAAGGCCTTTAAGTTCTGTTATATTGGACAGGGGTGTTTCTGAACGTATTTATGATGATGTTCAAGAATTTATAAACAATCCAAAGTGGTATGCTGAAAGAGGAATTCCATATCGTCGGGGTTATTTATTATATGGGCCTCCGGGTTGTGGTAAAAGCAGTTATATAATGGCCTTGGCAGGTAAGACACTGAATAATATCTAAATAGAAATGTCCAAATCTATAGCATTATATTTTATCATCATCAAAGAAATGTTTATCATCATTTGACTAACCTTTATTTCTCACCTCTAAATTTCTTAAGTGTTTAAATTATAAAGCTTATTGCTCAAGCAACATGTGTCATAAAATAACTTTTGAATTCACTATCTGTGGCTAAAGATAGTTCCTGAATAGTATAACAAATAGATTATGAGCATTTAATGTAAATTTATAACTCCTTTTGTTGTATGTTACTTTTCCATTTTTGTTACTAGTAAAAATTTAAAAAGTATTTAATTAATTTGAAATAGTACTTTGATATTTTAGTGAATGTCTTTTCAATTGTAATAGATATTGTATAGAATGTCTTGTAAAAAACTTGGAAGCTCTTGGAAAGTTCAATTTCATCCGTTGCAAAATTTTATAACTTACAAATGATAATATCCATAACTGTGGATTATCTCCCATAACTTAACCAGAATTCAATTATTTTTTCCCCAGGTGCATTAGACTACAGTATTTGTGTTATGAACCTTAGTGACAAAGGAATGTCTGATGATCGACTGACACATCTTTTAACAAATGCTCCAGAGCAGAGCATTATTCTTCTTGAAGACATTGATGCTGCATTTGTCAGCAGAGAAGTAGCTAAAGAGAGTAAGTCAGTGTTATTATACGGAGCTAAGTGCGCTTTATTTCACAATGGATGTTAACCAAATCAATTTTCTTAAAGTGCCTTTAGATTGGTGGAATTTAATGATGGAAGTGCCTTTATATTGGTGTTTGAATGATGGAAGTGCCTTTATCTTGATGGTGCTAACATGTATAAAAAATTTTGTAACTTTTAGTACATTATTTTATAGAAGGCATACTGAGTTACCGTACTATACTTTGATAAAATAAAATATTATTTATACCATTTACATTTTTAAAGCATTTTAGTGTTGTTCATTTACCACAATACTTGGCCTGTCATTTTGTCATGATTTCTTTCCCCTAGACTCCATTGCTTATCAGGGCATGGGCAGGCTTACGCTGTCTGGTTTACTAAATGCGCTAGATGGAGTGGCATCGACAGAAGCAAGGATTTTGTTCATGACTACGAACTATATTGATAGGTAGTGTGCATAGTTTTTTTAGTGGCACCCAGGGCCGGCCAAGCTTTTTGGCACTCCCTCCCCAATCTACGAAAAATAATTGGCAATTTGATCAAAAAGGCTGCACGTCAATATAAGGAAAGTAGACATGATTTTTGAGTACTGTTCATCTTACTTTGGAAATCACTGGCTTGGTATCAGCTGGTGGACAGAGCTCTAAATCATTAATTTTTACTTAAAGTTTGTTTCAAGATTGTCAAGAATCTTTCAACTTTTGTCAAGTAACTTTGGTGTCTTTAAAAAAAAAAAAAACTTAAAAAATATTTTTATTGCATGCGAAATGAGCAGGGGAGTCATGGTTTAATATTTATTATTTTTGAGATCTCTGAAACAAAATTCCTGTAGTTGTAGGTTCTTCAGTTTAGTCTCATGGAATATTTTAATTTATCCAAGTTTGGCCATTTGGATTTACCAATTCTGAATGCATGTGTAGTAAAAAAGTGATATATTTCAATGTGTCAGATTGTGCAGGATAAATAAACAATTACATTTAAATAAGGATATAAATCTCAATTTTAACCAATATTTTGGTAGCTTCTATAACTCAGTCAGTAAGACATCAGTCTGATATGGTAGAGTAATTCTGCCCTCTTATATAAGGGCATTTTTTTAAAAACATTTTTTTTTTAATTTCTTATTTAGCAAGAGCATTATTACAGTTTTTTAAGATTTTTAAAATTTAAAACTATTTAATTTTTTAAGAAGCAACTCAGTTTGTTCCATTTTCTTGTTCAGGCTGGATAAAGCTTTGATCAGACCTGGTCGTGTTGATTGGAAGGAGATGATTGGGTACACAACAGAATATCAGCTTCAACAAATATTTACAAGATTTTACCCTGATCAGCCAGAGTCAAGGGCTCAAGAGTTTTCTTCAAAAGTGATTTCTCTCGGTCAGCCAGTCTCTCCTGCCCAAGTTCAGGGATTTTTTATGTTATACAAGAATGATCCTGACATTGTTATAGCCAATGCTAAGGAAATAGTCAATTTATGATTTGTATGTCAAATTTATGAAAAGTTACTGGCAGTGAATGGAATAAGTTGGTGAAAGTTGAAAATGGTAAACTGGAACCAATAAATTTAAAACTGACATGAAACAAGATCCGTTCAGGTATGCAAGGTCTGGCAAGTGTGTATTTTTGTCATTTTAAAAGCAAGTCATATTCCCCACTTTTGTTTGGTGGTCACACTTGTCACCATATTCCTCAAAAATGTCTTTTTAACAGGGCTGTGTTCTTATTTCTGTAAACCATTGTTATTTATTTATGGAAGGAAGTTCAGACATGATAAATGTAAGTCTGAGATCCCAAGACTTTTTTGTAAAGGTCAAAAAGAAAATTTGACTAAAGGACTAAATTTGGAATTTTTAATGTAAGAAATGCATTTTCTTTTAGAGTATAACTTATCCAATAGGATTCCTCTTATAGGCTTTGAGTTAGAAACTCTAATGTTAATAGTTATATAAATAAGGCTGACTGACCCAAAATAAGTAGTGAAAGATTCTATGTCATGACAGCCTAGCCAGGGTAAGTGTCCGGGGAGGGGGGTCTCCAGCTCCACACCAACAATTTGGCAGTTGTTACAAAATGCCACCCATCAATATAAGGAGGAGCCGTGCACATATTATATAGCACAAAAATATGACAATTTGAACCACCCCTACACCTGATGATGTTATACAGCATTTCCATTTCTAGCACCCAAACCACCAAACCCCCCCCCCCCCCCCCCCCCAGTAAACCGAATAAAGCCTGTTTAATTTTTTTTAAAAGCCCAAACAAACAAAAAGACAGAAATAATTTTTTACAAAAATGTTCCAATTATTTTAAGCAAAGAATACATGATAGTTTTTAATGCTCCACGCTAAGTTCGTCATTTGAAAAGCAGAAATTTTGCAAAAATGGAAATTAATAAAAATCAACAGTTGAAAAGTATTGTTTTATAACTCACATGCCCTCACCCCATTTAACAAAATGATAAACCACCCGCTACCCTCATTGCGTTTTATAATATGAGCACAGTCCCTAAAAAGAGTTATCCTGAGGTGGACTGCCCCCACTGCACACCCCTTCCTACACCACGGTATGGGAGTTCCTGCAATGTGGTGATACATTTTTTTTAAAGTTTAAGTTTAAGTGAATTAATTAAAAGACATCATTATAATGCCAACCATTTATATTTTTTCCATGTATTATTCATGTGTATTTTAATGTTATACATAAATTGATTTCCAAACCGACAAAGTTTTTATGCTTTTAATCGTCTGCCAAACAACATTACAATTTCATCATCACATTTGTTTTTCTTAATTTTTATGTTTAATGGGGATCTAAAAAATTTGAAAGGGGCAGAAGGGAGGTAATACTCAGGGTGGTTATTACAAACCAGGGGACATAATTATTAGAAAAGTTTTAAGTGTAAAATTAATAGTAATCGAGTGTGGAATATGATAGATAACTTGATTTGCAAGAGGGATACTACACTTTTTAAAAGTTATTAACTATTTTTTCAGAAGTTATTCAAAATCTGAGAGATTTATTTACCGGAAACTCAATCTACGAGTCGTAGCTGTGGACAATGAAAAGAATAGTAAATAACTACCGTTACATTAACTTTACGGTAAGGATATTAGCAGGAAATAATACTTATATTTGCCTATAATACTTATATTTGCCTAAGAAAGATTTTAGGAAGCAAAAATGTTTTTGGACCCATCCATTGTGTTGACATTTTAAAGGACAGAATGCGCTGGACGGGTAATCTCAATGCAATGCAAGATGAAAGGGGGTCGAAACAAAAGGGTTTATGAGCATTTGACAGAGGCGGATTAATAATTTGGAGATGGATCTGCATCAGCTGGAGTTCAGTCCTACTACTCTCCTGGAGTGTCGGGATAAGGGTGCACTCGCCCCGGGCGCCAACAACAGGGATAGCTAATATCGTCGTTAGATAGGACAGTTATAGTGAATTAGATGACAAAATGCCATCTACTGCCCTGCTTTCTTTCACCTACGATATTTAATCGCATTCAAGCAAATCGGCATTTAATCATGTCCCAGTTTAATTACATTCAATTTCCATCTTGTCTGATCTGGGGCTCAATCGTAAACTTGCGTTTGTCCCATCCCAACAAACATTTAATATATTTAGGTGGTAAAAATATGCTCCATTTTTTCTCCACTTTTGTATGTATAAATAATATAGGCCTATACAGGGTGCTGGGAGGCCGAGGGGTCTAAACTGAGTCACAAACTTGTGGACTGGAGTTGTTTAATCCCCAGCAAAAATCCTAAACTAACAAACACATCACCGGGTGGGTGGGACTCTTAAACCTTGGATGGCAACACATTTAAGGGAAGACAAACTCTGATATCAAACTCGGAGATGGAGTCCCGTATGTGGTATGATGCAATGAAAATTCCGACAACGCCTGTGACGTGGAACGCATAAAGAGCACAGTGAGACACAAGAAACACTGGTCATCTACGGCATCCTGATTTATTTCCAGTCGTCTTGACTACTAAGTCTAGCCACTGGAACAAATAGGCAAGGACGAGAGAGTGAGGCTGACGACTTGAGCAACTTTCCCCCAAGTCAAGGCTACTACTCCAAGCCTTGGTCATCTTCGAATACAAAGGACGAACAATTATATAATTTATAATAGGGCCTATACCCGAAAGATGCATGGATGAACTTTTGAAATCATATTAAGAGAGTTTAATAACTTTTTTTTAAAAATTTAAGACAGACAACAAACTAAAAAAAACATCATCTGATTGATGAAAACTGTTATAACTTTTATAATTTTTTTTCATTGTTGGTCTTGCACCGTTTTTTAACTGAAACACTACTGTGTCATTAGCTGACATAAACTTATTAAGAATCTTATAAATAATGTACAACATGCAAAATAATTTTATTTAAAGAGGGAAATCTACTAAGGACTGAAATTGTTCCATGTGTAATAAATTGTGTCTGTGAGACATTGCTGTACTCATTAATAGCAGCTACACATTCAGTGACGTAGTTTTACTAATTCTGATCTGGGGCTCAATCGTAAACTTGCGTTTGTCTCATCCCAACAAACATTTACTATATTTAGGTGGTAATAAAAATTAATTAGTTAAATCTCTAGGTACACCAAAACACCCTGTAGCACTCCGCACGGCCTTGAAATGTGATAAATCTAATCAAATATCCCCCCCCCCCACACACACACACACTTTTGATTTACTACGCAATGAACTTAATAAAAGAAAACACGAATTTTCATATATTTAAAGAATATGCATTCATTGAACAGCTAATCTTTTGTTGAAAATTATTTAAAATTCGTGCACAAAGACAAAGCCGCAATCAAAGTAAAAGCACACCGAAAACATTCTTACTTTAATAGATGTTTGTAAGTGCAATGATCTGAATAAAAGAGGCTTATTAAAAATGCGTAGCCCACACCAAAATAACAACATTCCTCTAAGCCATTTGATATTTATCAATATATATATAGAGAGAGGGTAGATATTTTTTGTGTTCATAGTATGATATGCAAGGGTTGTCACTGCTAATTAGTATCATGATATTAGAAATTAAATTGTAGTGATCTCCCTTAACCATTACTGTTGCAGAAAGAAAAAAATTATGTCATCGTAAATGGCGTTGTTTGTTATTGTTGTATAGCATAATGTCATAAATCAAACTACCAACATGGACACAATCAAAAAGTATTTGAAAACTATAGGAAAAGGTTTCTTCAATAGCTTTTTCGAAAGATCGATACGAGTTTACATTCAGAAGCATCTAGGTGAGTTTTTGCTTGGAAAATTAACAACTGATCAAGTGGATTTCGGTCTGGATGGAGGTTCCCTGGCCAGCCTCTCTTTGAACTGTGAGGTAAAACAGCTGAGAAATATAAACAAAAAGAAAGCTTAGAAATTGCAACTTTGTTTTGGTTTTCTGTTAAGTTTCAATTTATAGTCGTATAGTTAATTTTATACATGAACTCATTAGGCATTTTATTGTCTTCAATCTGTGTGTATTTTCTTTGGCATTGCCACTGTACAATTTAAAAACATCAAAATCAAACATTTATCAATTTTATCATTTAAAATAATAAAATTAAAGATAATGACAAATGACAATGAATGTAGCTTTATTATTGTAGGAATGGCATAGATGTAGGCTGTAGGCCTACTGTCAACTGTACACTTTTGGAGTAGTAAATTAGGATACTTAGAGTTAACTAAAAAATGATCACAATCATGATTACTTATTATAATAATTAGTACCAGGCCTACATATTTTAATTTTTTTTTTAGCTCTAAGTCACTTTGTGGTAACTACTTTTTTCTTTGTCTATTTGAATAATTTAACTATCTTTTACTTTATATTATTGTTTGTATGTACCATCTCATTATAAATTAAACAAGCCCTAAAAACAAAGTATTACATATAAATTATTATAAATCCATTGCCATTATATGCAGTTTTGATTGCTTTTATGTAATTGTACATGAATTACCAATTTTAAGAAGCGGTACTGTAAATGGGTAAACTTCTGGCGAAAACATGTTTCTTATTTCCTTAATTTACCTCTTCAAAAACACACTTTATTTTTGCTGCATACCTAAATGCGTCACAAATACAAAGCAAATAGCAATAGCTACACAATTAATCTTCACACCAAAGTACGCAACCATTGAAAAGATCATTATTCATACATCTTCTCCTTGAAAAACAGTGAATACCGATTTTCGGGGGTTGGGGTTGAAAAATTGATAGAATGTATTGTCATCTGCAACGAGTCTATGTGCCAAGTTTCATTTGATAGGATGATGGGAAGTGTGTCAATTAGCCATCCAAAGATTTTGCCTTAAACACAGAAACATACGAACAAAACCAAAGTTAATATAAAGGATTAATAAATATAATATGCAAAATTATAATAATGTAAATTATGGCCAAAAAAGCATATATTCATATATATTTATAGCCCTTTTAGGTCTAAAAAAAAATAAGACAGAGATTTAAAATAGCACCCAGACCAATCCATTTTTAATCCATGATTCTTCTCAAGTAGCTGAACTATATATCAGAAGTGTTAACTCTAACAATTAGAATATTTAAAATGAATAATTACAGCTTTATGTAAAGTAAAAATTCTTGATGTCGTTAAAACATATTGTCTGTACTAAGTGATATACCGGTAGTCTGAGTTATTCTTCGCAATAATTACTAACTGTAAAAAAGTGAGGTGAAATATATCTGCCAGAAAATATACATTATTTTTTACCTTTTTTAATACTAATAGATTAATCTTTGATGGTCTGAAGATAGAAAGTAATATGGATACATGTCTAGTGATATTTTCTAAACTGTTAGACATTAATAGCAATATTGTCCCAAGATTTATGACCTAGATTTAAAATAATACAAGAATTTAGAGATTGATGCTCTTAAGTCATTTATAGGGTTATATTGGTAGGATTTTCATCGAAGTGTTTGGTCAAAATTATAAGGAGAGACAGATGAATCACCTAAAATATTGCACTTAGCTGATCATTTTCAGTCAGCTTCTCAATTCTCTATGCCCACTCTCTGTTGGCCATCCCTTTTATCTCATTGTAAAATCTTAAAGTCAGGGGAGGAGGGTTCGGATCACCAAATCTGGCACTGATTTTTTAGTGTGTTAATATGAATTATCAGTTTACTTGTTAATGCTGTAAAATGCTTTAATTATGTTAGAATATTTATTTTGTAGGCCATAAATGAAAGACTTGAAGGTGTCAACATTCCTTTTACCTTGGTGGCTGGTTATATAGACACTCTCCACCTGAAAATACCATGGGCAGAAATTTCTACAGAGTCCATCATTGTGGAGGTGGAGGGATTAATGTTGGAGCTTAAACTCAAGGAGACAGAAATTGGTGAGTACAGGCAACCGTGGACAGTGGGACAAAATAAATTGATAAATGATAAAAAAATTTTGCTCTTCCTTTTCAGACTAACCCTCTTGAGAAGTTTGGGCCGATCTATCGGCCTAGAGTCAAATGGTGAAAAAGACCAATGGCCAATCCGGCTGCCCAATAAAACAAACCTTAAGATTGGCTGACTTGTCTTTGTACCAGCTAATCAGATTGCTTTTCAAATTTCGTTCTTATCTCAGCATTTTTTGTACCTAGTGACCAGTATAAATGCCTTAAAAAATGTAACTTTGAATATACCAAAAGGCATAATAACCCCCATGGGAATATTTTATGCAGTTTTTCACATTGAATCTCATTCAAATGTTTGTTAGGACTTATTTAAGGGTCAACAATCAGAAAATTTAACAAAATTCTGCAAGTAAGATATTTATTATTATTATTATAAGTTGTCTTATTTAGCGCGGTACTCCAGCCTAGGACTGGGCTCATGCGCTGTACATAAAAAGAGACATAATCGTGACAATAAAATAAAATACATTTATGTTATGTAACAGCCATATAAAAACAAAACAAAACAAAAATGCATATTCACCCCACCCACCCCAGAACTTTTACATGTCAAGCCATGGACGGCAGCCAGCAGCATCGTTTATCGGTCAGAGGGGGGAATCAGTCGGGGTAGTAGAGTTTAAAGAGATGTGTTTTGAGTGCAGTTTTGAATGCCTGGGTGGTTGGTATATTGCGGATGTGTAGTGGAAGAGAATTCCATTATTTGGGGAGAAATAAGAGAAAGATTGTTCACCATATGTTTTAGTGTGTGTCTTAGCAACGAACTGAATACGCGTTCGAAGGGGTGAATAGACAGAAAGAAGTTCGGTTAGATAGAAAGGGCAGGAATCTGAGAAAAAGTTGTGACAGAGAACAGACAGCTTGTAATCAATGTGTGCCTGTATAGGGAGCCAATGAAGTGAGTGGAGTGACATGATCATTCTAAGAGAACAAGAATTGCATGCTTAAAATATGCAAATCAGGATATCTCATTTGCATAAATTTTGAGATTTCAGTTTGAAACATAAAGGTTGTGTTAGTTCATTCAATTCCCTACAAGAATATATATATATATATATATATATATATATATATATAGTTTTAAATTTGTAAAGTAATTTGTTTATTTTTTGCAAAGTAAGTTCAAGGCTTGTGAAAAGGGCAACAATAGTCTCCATCTCAAGAGGGTTCAATAAGAAATGTTTGTCTTAAATTTGTAAAATCTTGTGTAAATATTTTGAACTGTATATTTTCTCATGGTTCTAGATGATGGCATTGATGTTAAATCTATGTTTGAGAGTATGACAGCATCAATGGTGGCAGAGGTTATCAAATCCAATGCTGCCACTGCAGATATTGAAAAGATATCAGAGGCAGGGAAAGGTGTGTCACCATTTGAGAGTGTTGAAATCATGTCAGAGTTCATTTCTTCAAGTGAGTATTGAACCTGTATTGCTGACACTAAAACCAATTTAGTTTTAACAAATTAATCAAATTTAAATCTGAATGCCTGAACTTTATTGAAAGCAACCATTATATTTGTGTCTATTTGAATGCCTGAACTTTATTGAAAGCAACCATTATATTTGTGTCTATTTGAATACCTGAACTTTATTGAAAGCAACCATTATATTTGTGTCTATCTGAATGTCTGAACTTTTTTGAAAACAACCATTATATTTGTGTCTATTTGAATGCCTGAACTTTATTGAAAGCAACCATTATATTTGTGTCTATCTGAATGTCTGAACTTTTTTGAAAACAACCATTATATTTGTGTCTATTTGAATGCCTGAACTTTATTGAAAGCAACCATTATATTTGTGTCTAGAAATGACACTACAAAGATTGGTGTATGCCACTACAGGTTACTGATGATAAAATAAAGGTCAATAATTGTAATGAGGTGGAGGACAGAAAGGCAGTTTGTTTGAAACATAATCTAACATAACTGAACATCTTATGAATACCAGCCAACTTGTACAGGATGTCATATTTAAAAACCATCATGAAAATTGTATGAATATTAGTCAACTTTTACTTTTTCAACAGTTTACATCCATTTGGTACCACAATTTTTCAATGAATAAATATAACTCAAATATAAGTAAAAAAAAGCAACAACAACAATATGCTCAAGAGGTGCATTTGCAACATACTGCTATTATTCAGTTTGGTAAATTTGTAAAAAGCTTATAACATGTAAATGGCATTAGTCATATTTTACTTTAAAATGGCACTATCTGCTTTTTTCCACTTAGTTATGCAATAGGATACTTGTCTATTATGTAGCACATAATGATAAAGCATATATCTTGTGAAAAACAATCATAATACACTATGTTAATCACTATGATTGATTATGTTTTATTCTTCAACAGTTTGTAACCTGCCAATTTTGCGCTGTGACTAATATTGCTCACAAACAATTATAAAATGTTGCAATTGTATTTGATGTCCCATATCTCTCTTCTTCTGGGTGGAGAGTTTAAAAAAATCTAGACTATGGGATCAGTTCTCATCATGTTGACAGATTGTGCTTCATCTGTGAATCATTGGCTCTGTTTCAGTCACCTCAAGGATCCAAGTTAAAATGACAAACATTGTGATCAGAACTGAGAAATCTCCAGGGGTTTGTGTGGAGCTGTCAGTTGAGAGGTTGGAGTATTATGACAAAGACAGTGCCCCGGGCAGGGAGAGAGCCTCCAGCACAGCACAGGCCAACAAAGGAAACTACACCAACATGCCATCCACTGGCATGGGATTCTCCAACAAAGTTGTGGAGATATTTAAGGTCACTGTCAAGCTGGAAGAGGTCTGGAGCAGACCAAACTCTCCCAAATACTTGGACCCATTGCAACAGTCATCACAGGTGAGTTTGTGATGTGTGATGAGCAGGGTTTGGTGAGTTGATGATTGGATGATTATCTGAATAAGATAATGAGAAGAATGATTGGTGGATCATATGAATGATAAGATGAATGATGGATTTTGTAGAAGAACCACAAATATTAAATGATGTAGGAACTTCTTGAAACTTTTTATTAAATTATTTCTTCTGACAAACAGTGGTTTTGTCTTGGTTAACTCTCCAAGATGAAACTACTTTTTCTCATCACAAATATTAGTTTATATATTCCCTTTAGGGATTTAGATCACAACTTCTTTAAATAGAAATTGTTTTAATAATGATGTATCTAGGTTATCCACTATTTCTTCATGCAGCAATAAATGTGTTTTGAGACCAATTTTTTAAAATTAAAATTTTATTTGATTAATCCTAATCTGATTTATTTTTTTATTGCCTTGCCTACAGTTTCTATCAGTCTGGTTCAAAAACTAAATATTTCATTGCCGGTACTTTGTCAATTAATTTTGCCTGTTTCAGGTCACTGACTAACATTGTTCATTTGATGATCCTTATCTCTAATCCAGGCCTTTGATGTGGCTATGAGCTCTCCACCCTCATCCGGCAACTACATGCACAATTCATACAATATCCAGTCCTTTTATCCTCCTGGCATGGCCAACAGCATGACTCAGTCAATCTACCCAGGGATGACCAGTGAAGATCTGGAGAGTGACCTGCCTGAAAGTGGGGGCACCATTCCGATTGTGTCCATGGATAAACTCCAAACTGTGACAATCACATTGAAAAATGATGACAATCTGCCAGGACCAGCTGTAAGTAGATCTTGTTGTGGATATTATATACAGTCAGCCCTGCGGGGCAATGTTATTTTTGTCTGCCTCACAGCCAGGAGATGGTGGCGTTGAATTAATATAAAGTCACATCACCTGCTAACCAGAGCTGGAGGAATGCATAACCCAGAACAGCAAGGTTCTGTTATTGGTGAGGAAGTCAACCTTGAGTCAAAAATACCTCAAAGACCTGAGGTGAAAAAAAAGGAACCAATTTGATGCAGGATACAAAAATCCAAATTCTTTCCAATAATGACACATGAAAAAAAGATTAATTAATTTTAATTAAATTATGAACAGATAATCCTTATTTTTTATTCAACTTATTCCAATGCTGGAGGAGCTCGATCAATTGAAGTTACTTTGTATTATGAGGACAAAAGCATCCATTTTGTAATGTTAATTATTGTCAAAATCAAGCTTTCCAACAAGATGTTACTTATTCTAAGTTAATTGAAATTGATTGCTTGTTGCAATGGCCCTCTGGTCACATCTTAGTTACCCAAGGCTTATTGTTTGTAATGAGAAGTTTTAGATATTCAAAACTCAAAATATACCACTCGAAACTTGCTAGTTACGTGCCTCGATCAGTAAGATCAACAAATTAATAACAGACTTATAAAATGCACAACTTAAGCTTGAACTACCTTATACCAAATCATTTGCATTCACTCATTCTATATTCAGATATGAAAGAAATATTTCATGACAAACTTATGACAATCAACATTATGTACAACCAATTAAATTTTTAAATTTTCCAACCAGGTGGATGTATCATGGAACATGGAGAGTTTTCACGTGTTTATGTCCCCCAAACTACTTGGTCTACTCACACAGCTCCTGTCTGCCACTGGTGGGTACTCAATGTTGTCAAGCTGTTTAAATGACTCTATCAGTGTTTGCTAGCTGACTCTATCAGTCTTTGCTAGCTGACTCTATCAGTGTTTGCTAGCTAGGCGACCACTGAAAGCCACAAAACAAAATGGTCAAATTTAAAACTTAAATTACCCGGTAGCTCTTTTCTTGCAATCACCTTGGAGACTGTCAAAGTAGGCTAACTTTGCCTACTCTTGTTCTTAATTAACAAAAAATTATAGTTTATGTCTTTTGAGCCATGCAATTGGATCATAGTAAACATTGTGAGGTAAAGGTGAATTTAGTTGATGACAAAATAGTTTCAAACATAAAGTACTCCCCCATAGATTCAACAGAAGTTTTCATAAAAATTACTTTTGTTTATTCCAGGCATCAAGAAAAGATCTAAACCTATCCCGATGACATTAGAAGACTATTCACTGTGTGACCGACTGAGGGAAGCAGAGGAGCCAGGTCACAGAGCATTCCAAAGTATTCCTGTATGGACCACAGACAAACACATAGAAGTGATGCATGGAGCTACTGCTGGTAAGCCGTCTCTCTAGGTCTTCTCTCTTACAGTGTTATACACTAAATTGTGTGGGAAAAATTCAATGGAGATCGCTTTTATTTAATGTAATTGTCATTATTAAGTTATTTATCCTCTCACTTGATCTCTTGTGATGCATAGTTGTGGACTTGAGTAGCTCCTTAAGTTGGCTGTTAAAATAGAGTAAAAACTTGAGACAAGCAGGCTTTAGGGAGAGAAGTATCAAGTTGTTGCTGTTGAAAAGCAACAAGATAATGTGCTGCTTTGTGACGCCGTGAGACAAGATGATGTGCTGCTTTGTGACACAGTGAGACAAGATGATGTGCTGCTTTGTGACACAGTGAGACAAGATGATGTACTGCTTTGTGACACAGTGAGACAAGATGATGTACTGCTTTGTGACACAGTGAGACAAGATGATGTACTGCTTTGTGACACAGTGAGACAAGATGATGTGCTGCTTTGTGACACAGTGAGACAAGATGATGTACTGCTTTGTGACACAGTGAGACAAGATGATGTACTGCTTTGTGACACAGTGAGACAAGATGATGTACTGCTTTGTGACACAGTGAGACAAGATGATGTACTGCTTTGTGACACAGTGAGACAAGATGATGTGCTGCTTTGTGACACAGCGAGACAAGATGATGTGCTGCTTTGTGACACAGTGAGACAAGATGATGTACTGCTTTGTGACACAGTGAGACAAGATGATGTACTGCTTTGTGACACAGCGAGACAAGATGATGTGCTGCTTTGTGACACAGTGAGACAAGATGATGTACTGCTTTGTGACACAGTGAGACAAGATGATGTGCTGCTTTGTTACACAGTGAGACAAGATGATGTGCTGCTTTGTGATGCTATGAAACAAGATGATGTGCTATTGATCTTAATTTTAAACAAAGTAGGTTTAATCTCTCATAAAATCTTGGTATGTTCTCAAACAAAATCATAATTCTCAGCTTTCTTTCATAAACAGATCAGCAAACATACAGGTTACTCATACTTGAACAGAATTTAGTTTTGTTAAGTCTAAGTTACAATGAAACTTGTTTGTTGTTTTCTCAAAAACAGAGAGCGTTCTTTCAGAGGAAGACATGTTTTATTCAACCCATAATACAGGCTTTCAAGGCTCTCATTCAACTTTTGACATGAGTGACAGTGCATCAGTCAGTACTTTCACAGCTGATTCTACATTCAGCACTTTTAATAGTGAGTAAGAAAGATAGTGTTGTGATATGAAAGTACTTTGATAGCTGATACTACATTCAGCACTTTTAATGGTTAGTAGGAAAGATGGTGTTGTGATATCAGAACATTTTGTTTAATAAGTTCCAATCAGTGGCATAAGAATAGGTGGTGGTTTGTGGGGAGGTCCTGGCGGCACTATTTTTGGCCAAGTGTAATGAAAAGAAAGGGATATAAGGGCAAGGCACAATTTTAGTTGACCATTAATGACTATACAACTCTGACATTGGTTCAGTTCTATAAAGTGTGTGCAGCCTAAATATTCTGACCCATTTAAATAGAAATATTGGAAGGTAAAATAAAAAAGCAAAACAAAACGTAAAGCAAAACAAAGGGTCAATAAGGGGGACACTCAATCAACAGAGAGATATTATCTTTTGATGACATAGGGTGACATGAAATAGCAAGCTCAATGGAGGCCTATGACATGAAACAGCAAGCTCAATGGAGGCCTATGACATGAAATAGCAAGCTCAATGGAGGCCTATGACATGAAACAGCAAGCTCAATGGAGGCCTATGACATGAAATAGCAAGCTCAATGGAGGCCTATGACATGAAATAGCAAGCTCAATGGAGGCCTATGACATGAAATAGCAAGCTCAATGGAGGCCTATGACATGAAACAGCAAGCTCAATGGAGGCCTATGACATGAAACAGCAAGCTCAATGGAGGCCTATGACATGAAATAGCAAGCTCAATGGAGGCCTATGACATGAAATAGCAAGCTCAATGGAGGCCTATGACATGAAACAGCAAGCTCAATGGAGGCCTATGACATGAAACAGCAAGCTCAATGGAGGCCTATGACATGAAATAGCAAGCTCAATGGAGGCCTATGACATGAAATAGCAAGCTCAATGGAGGCCTATGTGACAGCTGGAATAATATAGGCCCACACTAAAACAAGGAAAAGTATTCTTGAGCACTCCTCAGCTCAATGGAGGCCTATGTGACAGCTGGAATGATATAGGCCCACAATAAAACAAGGAAAAGTATTCTTGAGCACTCCTCAGCTCAATGGAGGCCTATGTGACAGCTGGAATGATATAGGCCCACACTAAAACAAGGGAAAGTATTCTTGAGCACTCCTCAGCTCAATGGAGGCCTATGTGACAGCTGGAATAATATAGGCCCACACTAAAACAAGGGAAAGTATTCTTGAGCACTCCTCAGCTCAATGGAGGCCTATGTGACAGCTGGAATAATATAGGCCCACACTAAAACAAGGGAAAGTATTCTTGAGCACTCCTCAGCTCAATGGAGGCCTATGTGACAGCTGGAATAATATAGGCCCACACTAAAACAAGGGAAAGTATTCTTGAGCACTCCTCAGCTCAATGGAGGCCTATGTGACAGCTGGAATAATATAGGCCCACACTAAAACAAGGGAAAGTATTCTTGAGCACTCCTCAGCTCAATGGAGGCCTATGTGACAGCTGGAATAATATAGGCCCACACTAAAACAAGGGAAAGTATTCTTGAGCACTCCTCAGCTCAATGAAGGCCTATGTGACAGCTGGAATAATATAGGCCCACACTAAAACAAGGGAAAGTATTCTTGAGCACTCAGCTCAATGGAGGCCTATGTGACAGCTGGAATAATATAGGCCCACACTAAAACAAGGGAAAGTATTCTTGAGCACTCCTCAGCTCAATGGAGGCCTATGTGACAGCTGGAATAATATAGGCCCACACTAAAACAAGGGAAAGTATTCTTGAGCACTCCTCAGCTCAATGAAGGCCTATGTGACAGCTGGAATAATATAGGCCCACACTAAAACAAGGGAAAGTATTCTTGAGCACTCCTCAGCTCAATGGAGGCCTATGTGACAGCTGGAATAATATAGGCCCACACTAAAACAAGGGAAAGTATTCTTGAGCACTCCTCAGCTCAATGGAGGCCTATGTGACAGCTGGAATAATATAGGCCCACACTAAAACAAGGGAAAGTATTCTTGAGCACTCCTCAGCTCAATGGAGGCCTATGTGACAGCTGGAATGATATAGGCCCACACTAAAACAAGGGAAAGTATTCTTGAGCACTCCTCAACTCAATGGAGGCCTATGTGACAGCTGGAATGATATAGGCCCACACTAAAACAAGGAAAAGTATTCTTGAGCACTCCTCAGCTCAATGGAGGCCTATGTGACAGCTGGAATGATATAGGCCCACACTAAAACAAGGAAAAGTATTCTTGAGCACTCCTCAGCTCAAAAAGAACAAATCAGTTAAAATGTTTAAGAGTTAACAAAACAACCAAAAAAAAAGGAGAAATACATCTTCCAGATTTAAGGATCCAGGAGAAGCAGCCATTTAATAAAGATTCTCTGTCAATGCAGCAATTGTGATTTTATGCATATGAATGTAAATATAGTTTATTAAGTTCAGCCAGTGTTAAAAAATTATTACGTTCTGCTGCGAATTAGCACATACCCAGGGACAGTGCTCGTTCAAGGTTTTTTATTTTCAGGTTTCGCTGTGCCAAATAGCACTATATGTTTTCGGGAGGGGAGGGGGGCGGCAACACACAAAGTCCACCTTGGGCGGCACAATGTCTCTATGCCACTGGTTCTGATACAGTTTGCCAATTTGTTTCATGAATTTTTAAAGGTTGCAGTATTAAATTTGGTAGTATTTAGTATAATAAGCACAGAGTAATTCATGAACCATAAATGGTGCAGTTTGTCTCTGGCACTTAAAGTATAAGTGTACAATAATTGTATCAAGACAATTTCTTTGTTTTAAAGTTAATTGAAAATAGTGAAAGTTCTGACTTCAGTGGAGTAATTCAAATATACATTTCTTATTCCTGTGTCCTCAGATGGTGATTACTTAAATTCAAGAAGGTCAAAAGGTTAGTCAGTGATCTTAAAAAGCTATTATTAGAACAAATTAAAATGTTTGCTTAAACAAATTAAATATCAAAATTTTAAGTGTTTTCTTTTAATCAAACCAAAGTTAATTTTAGATGTAAAACTTTTAAAAAATTAAGTACATATTTATTTTGATAAAAGAAAATAAGAAGTTGATGAATTTTATAAAAATATAAAACATCTTCAAATCAAAGTTTTCTTGATGTCACCATTTCTTGTCAGAATTTTCTTGTAACCAGGTCAATGAAACTCAATCCTAATTCCTGTTCACACCTTACATTCACTTATGATATGTTTGTTTATCAGGGCCCGAGAGAAGCAACAGCCGAAGCTGGGATGAGCACACTGTTGAAACCCAGAATCTGAACCTGGTAATCCCATTCTTCACCGTCACGCTCCTGCTGGAGGACCCCGAGCCTTGTACAGTCATACCCGGTGATTCACTGACCCCATCCACTGCTAGCTTGTCAGCTGCCAGTTCATCCACACCTCCTCCCCTGGGATTATACTCGTCCTTGTTGTCCTCAAAGCCAGGGACAGGGGCCAAATCATTCTCCCCAGCTAGTCTACCAGAGTCTTTCATGAGTGGCAAGTCACTGGCCAGCCACAGCCAAGTTGATCACTTGTCTTTCTATTCAGCAAAGTATGAAAGTGATGATGATGATGATGAATATCATGACAGCGGAGAGTACATCACGTCATCCGTGGATAGCAAGGACTCTAAACCAGCCAGATCCAAAGCTCAGAGTATGCCAGGAGCTGTAAGATCCACCATCGCAAAAGAACAGGCAGCATCACCTCCAAGGCCTGTTCAGAGTTCATCCACAAACACAACTGGCAACCAGCTAAAGATAGTGGCCACCAGTCTTTTTGAAGCCCTGGCAACATTAGAGGCACGCTCACCTTTAAATGCCCTCAGAGATGCTGTGGCAACTATTTTACCTTTGGATCACCTTGGGTAAGATTTTAATACATGTTTTTACTGTAAAGAGTTTCAACCAGGTGGATCTGCTTGACTGACTCATCCTGTGTTGAATTGGTTTCTATTAGTGTAGAGTGGGGTAGATAGATACATTTTGATAGATGGTAACTGATAGAATAGTTACATTAACAATTAAGTTGTTAGATATATGTATCTGGAACAATGTGTTGACTTCTTTTTGTACTCTACCATCATGCTGCATTGACACCAGTTACATGTTTTCTACATGACATGCCACTTATAATTGACACCTACCAATTATAAGTTAAACCCAATTTTGTATAATACTAGGTTATCACTTATTAGCCAAATTGAATTCCTGTATATTAGCTGTCAATAATTACTATTACTCATGTGGATGGGACTCGTTAACCTTGAATGGCAACTCATCTAAGAGAAGGAAAACTCTTTATTGAAACCCGGAGATGGAGTACCGTAGGCGGTATGAGATTAACACATTGAAAACTTCTAGCTACTTCTGCGATGCCACTGGTGCCAAGCTGTATCATCAACACATGATGTTCAGATGGTTTATCCAGATGCGTGGAGGGAGGTGATTTGCTGTCAAGGGACTTAGCTTATCCTCCTAAAGGAAAATTACAGGTCTTGTGATTTACTCCTGTGAAGTCTACACCATCATCACATTGTGATGGACAGATGCAAGGAAAAATAAAATCTACTGTTAGCCAAAATTAATTTTTTAAATATTGGTTTATCAATTATTATCAAACCCAATTTTAGCATTTCAGGGTGTTTAATTAGATAATTATGGCACAACCTTTAAATACAGATTGAAATCTTAGATGAGCAATTTATGCAAGTGGTATTAAGTTGTAGGCTTAATTTATTGTTGAAAGTATAATTAAATAAAAGTATTTTTTTTTACATAGCATGCATAAATTTTTCTTCTTCTTCTCCTATATTTTGAGGGCCACGATCAATGAATTGATCATTCTAGAGGGGTTCACGATGTTACTGTGCGTGGTTTTGAAGGGGATACTTCACTGGTTGCAAGTGCTGCTCAGCAGTGGTGTTATGAACTGGGGGTTGGAAGACAGGAGGCAATAAACCCAAATGTGTCAAGTGTATTCACCTCAACTGTTGCTTTTGGAAGCTTGGTTTTGGTTTAGTAATTGAAAAGAAAGTACTGTAAAAAAAATGTTTTACCCCCAGACCGTTGTTCTAATTTGTGATAGCATTTTAAGTTTTATTTTGAAAAATCTCCATTTTATAAAAGTTCAAGATTGCATTGCTAGTTTTGGCAAAGCAAAACTCACTCATAATCTGAGCATTTCAATAATTTCATCTTATATTGGCTGAATGTGCATTTTACACGATTTCAAGTTTTTGTCATTTCCCAAAATAGAAACATTGCTAATTTAAATATCATATAAAGTGTGTATGAGACTATGACTCTGATTATTGAAATTAATTTATTCCATTTGCGAATATAACAGATGAAACTTGTCAGACTGAAAAGGGACTTTTTTTTTTCCTGGCTATTAATCACAACAGCTAACGGATCACCTTTAAATTGTTACTTCATAAAATAACTAACGGTTTCGGTGTAAATATTTGTATCCTTCATCTATTTAATTTCATGCTATGGTTAATAAATGTAAAAATTTACTTTTAAAAAAAACATTTTTGAACACCTATTACCAGTGTCACAACATTGCATAATTTATTTTCACGGATTACTCCGATTCCTCTCGATTGTGTTTGGATAACTCAGCAGAGATATTGTAGAGATTATTTCTCATATCCTCAGGCTGATGGCCAAACCTGTAACCTTGGCTCTAGGTCAGGACAAGAAATCCTCAGAGACCAAGCTCAGAGCTAAAGTGACTTTTGGGAAGCTTGAGGTCATTGAATGTCTGTTTGACTGTTGCACCAAGCCAAGTGACTTTGCTAAAACAGCCCTTCCCAAGCTGCCTCAGTATGCCGTGGTAAGTGCATCACGTTTTTAACTGTCTTCAATCGCATGTTCATCTTTCAATCAACTTTAATGTCCTCCACTTTACTTTACTACAATGCACCACCAAAATTTTACATTGTATGTTCATCCCTTAGTCAAATCTGATGTCCTCCACTTTACTTTACTACAATGCACCACCATAATTTTACATTGTGATGGCTGTCTTTAGAAATAATATAATACAAATCTTCCATTAGTGTTTGCACAGATGCAATCTGTAAGCCTTCCTTCCATGTGTCTGTCTTTAATTTTCTATAAAGAAAAAACAATTTCACCATAGAACTCTTCATATTTGTAGCTGAGATTTAATCAACTGAAACAATAATACAAGATATGTAGATATGCATTTTAAGTACCGGTAATGATCAACATTTATTTTAAAAACTTGTAAAAAATTGATTGAAAAAAATATGAGATTATAAAACACAAAACATAAGCTGTCCAACTGCCTTTAAGTAATTATGTCTTGGCTCATTTCAATCACATAACAAAGATCTGACTCTACTCAAGTAAATGCATAATTACATATGTATAAGCATTCTTTTACTTTTGTAAGATGTTTAAAAGTTACAGTAAGACATCTATGATCCAGACATAGAAAATCCTGATAGCTTAAGAAGGGAAAAAGTTCTGCGGAGTGAGAATCACAACATGATTTAACATGAAGGCATTAAATCTATAAACATGACTAAAAACATATTTGACTCATGGGCCCTGCAATGGCACTAAACTTTCACAAGTCACTGCATAAACCAGTACCGGTACCTCAGCTGTTTATATACGAAAAAAATCTGGATAAATCTGTAATCAGGATGGGGTCAAACACAATTAGTCTGGATTATCGACATCTTACTGTATGACAAAATCAGTTACAACTAGGTGATTGTGATCCCTCTCCTATAATCTCATTTTATTTTGCCAGTTAAAAACAAACTTTAGAAAAAGAAGTAAGTCCATAAATCACTTTTGGGTGGGAAGCTATTTTCTTGATATTTTCTGTTTATTTATTTAGTAAAATAACTTTAAATTAGGAGTTTCAAGTCTGTCCCAGACAAATGGACAACTGTCTGTCACATTTCAACCTGTCCCAAACAAATGGACAACTGTCTGTCACATTTCAACCTGTCACAAACAAATGGACAACTGTCTGTTACATCTCAACCTTATTTGCAGTTTAAAAAAGTAAATAATTTATAGGCTTAATTTAAGTTTAAATGTATCAAATAAGGGAAGGTTATATAAAAAACTATGTGCAGTACTCAGAATCTAATAACCACTTGTGATTTTAAAAAATAATTAATGTTATTGCTGACATTCAACATTGGACAGATGTACAACAAAAAATTATTTATAAAAAATTCAAGATTTTCAGATCAGCATCTTTCTACTTGTAGCAGTGAATATGGGTAATCTTAAAGTCAAGTTAAAAATACCAGTGAAAGAGGTTAAATAATTTGTACTGTACAATCGTATGTTACATAAGGAATGTATGGAAGTACATGAATGTCATAGGAAATGTACAATGATAAATAGAAATGTGAATTCTTGTCATTGAGCATGGCAAGAAGAGAGCAACATTTGTCAACATGGGTTCAAATGACAATATATGAAAACCATCTTGTAGCTGCATTATCTTGTGACAAATAAATCCTTTATAAGGTAACACAGTCAAATAGTAATTTTAAGAGAAAACAAAGTGTAACAATTCTTTGCATAGATATGCTGACATCACTGATAGAGATGGGGTGGGGGGGTGATCAGCGTTAATAGACAGACAGTGAAGTCAGCCTGAGAGTTTGTGATGACGTGACTTTCTCATTTGAGACCCTAAAATGAAATAGTTCCTTAAAGAATTGCCAAATAACAAATCTATTAAGATACGTGGTATGGACAAATTACACTGATATGTATCTACCTTGCCATCGTTTATACAAATAAATGCTTTTAAAAAATAACTGGGTGAAAAATACTTCGGTTGCCAGCTGATATCTTAAAATTTCCAAATTAAAATATGCTGCGTTGAGCCGAGTCAGTTGAATATGTTATTTGTGCGTATAGTTGATCTCTTATAAATACCACAAGGATGGGCTCACTTAGCCTTGCTCTGACGCAGCTCAACATTAGAGTAAAAAAAAAAATGTCTTTAGTTGACAAATAATCTGCTGGACCCAATGACTAGTGATCCCACATTGACACCTATTGAGAATTATTTTTTTCCTAATAAATCTTGATGGATTGTTGCAATGGTCAGGTGTTCCACAAATA
Source organism: Omphiscola glabra (assembly GCA_964017045.1). NCBI lineage: Eukaryota > Metazoa > Mollusca > Gastropoda > Lymnaeidae > Omphiscola > Omphiscola glabra. Next base: position 16,577,199 of record OZ024797.1, read on the forward strand.
GTTTGTTGTTTTCTTTGCATAGAATAATGACATTTTTCCATGTAACAACCCCCAGCCCCATAAGACATTAATAGTATTGTACAATTGCATAGAGCTATTTGAGATGGCCACAAATAATATTAAAATGACATCAGTAAGAATATTGTGACAATATAATTTCATAAAAATGATAATGAGCAGGTCTCCACCGTATATCTGGAATAAAATTTGTATATGAAAAATTATTTTAAAAAGTTATAAACAATACAGCAACATTTCTCTGTCTATTTGACCTGCATACAACATCAAAGTTTGGCTTACGTCATTGTGCTGAGTTTTTCACTGTCCATATTGTAAGTACTTCAGATCTATGTGATAACTTTCTACACACAATATATACAATAAACAATATACTGATTGGAACTGGAAGCCTTCAGCAGCATTGGGGGGATTGGGTGCAAAGTAAACTAGTTCATCTCAGCAAAACATTCAACACTGAGCTACCTAGATGGGATCAACACTGAGCTACCTAGATGGGATCAACACTGAGCTACCTAGATGGGATCAACACTGAGCTACCTAGATGGGATCAACACTGAGCTACCTAGATGGGATCAACACTGAGCTACCTAGATGGGCCCAACACTGAGCTACCTAGATGGGATCAACACTGAGCTACCTAGATGGGATCAACACTGGGCTACCTAGGTGGGATCAACACTGGGCTACCTAGGTGGGATCAACACTGAGCTACCTAGATGGGATCAACACTGAGCTACCTAGATGGGCCCAACACTGAGCTACCTAGATGGGCCCAACACTGAGCTACCTTGATGGGATCAACACTGAGCTACCTAGATGGGATCAACACTGAGCTACCTAGATGGGATCAACACTGAGCTACCTAGATGGGTTCAACACTGAGCTACCTAGATGGGATCAACACTGAGCTACCTAGATGGGATCAACACTGAGCTACCTACAGTGTTTCATTGAAATAACAGTTGATATGATACTTGCATTAATTGTTTTATTAATGTCGAGAAATTAATGAAACCTTCATGGGGTTCTTTATCCGCCTCTCTGGGTATTATACTCAACTATATGGAGTATTTTATTTGACCAAACTAAATTGGTTATTTTACTCTGACAAGAACTGTTACGGTGTATTTTCCCTGGTTCACAAGCTTATTTCCCTCTTGGGATCTATTTCATCATATGAATCTTTTTTAAAAGCCATGTTATAATATCCCTGTGTTTGTCTCGTTTTGTTGGATGGAACCCTTGGTAGAACGCCACGATCATTTTCATAATTTGAATGTTCTGAAGTTGAGGATGCTGTGCTTCTGGGTTTTGAGCTCCCATCTGATGTGAGAATATGGGCTCTGCCGACCCTGGCACCACCAGCACCACCTGTCTGACCGTCACTGATGGCCACAACTTGCATTCCCTCTCTGTGACTCTGCTCAGCACTTGTCTTCTTTGGTTTGGCAAATGATCGGGACTCCATGGTCATGGCGGGAAGCTCCGACTTGGAGAAATTCCTTGGCTGAACTGGAACATCCGCAGATTTTGGGGGCTTCTTTCGGATGAACACCAGATATACGATGGCGATTACAAGGGCGATCAAAATAAGAGCACCAATCACAGCACCAACGATGATGCCAACCTCCTCTGATGATGTGCCGCCGTCCTTTTGATTAGAAGAACCCCCAGCACTCAGTGTCTTTGTTGGGTTGCATAATAAAACAGACCAGCCTGAGTTAAATGTAGCGGTTAAACATACAGAGTAAGCCGTGTCAGGCTTTAGAGAAGTTATTGTGTAACTGGTGTCGTATGGTAAGAAACCTTTCATCAACACACGAATACCATTGGTGTCTGCTGTAAGATTGAAGGACCTCAGACCTGCAGTGTTAGACACGGTCCAAACCAGGGAGATGTTTGTTTGAGCGACCACAAACTTTGTGAACGTCAGGTTTGTTAGGATGTAGTTGACACACTGCACCGGTGTTGGTGGTGGTGTTGGACAAATCTCGACCGATGTTTTATTGGACAAGACTTGACCATCAAGACACTTTGGCTCATATCCAGGGGTAAATATTAGTGATCCATTTTTAATCCTATCCCATACCCATTTGATGTCACAGTCGCACCTGAGAGTGCCAAGAGTCATGGTGATGGTGGGGCTGTTGTAGCCATAAAACAGACAGCTGGACAGGCTCTGAATATTGTTGTTGTTATGTAAAGACAGTTTTGTTAAACCTCTGGGCCCTACCAAAGCCTCGGGCAACAGTTTTGTCAACTGATTGGAACTAAGGTCAAGGTCTTGAAGTAAAATCATGTTCTCAAATGTGAAGTTACTGACCTCTCTCAGACTGTTGGAGGAAATGTTAAGTGCTACCAGTTTCTTTAATGTTCCAAGGACAGAAGACAAAGTTGAGCTCTGAAACATTTCTGGCACATTAGACATCTTGAGGACAGCAAGTGATGATGTACTATTGAAAGCATTTGGTTCAACGCTGTGTATTGGATTGTCTGAGATATCCAATGTATTGAGATGGCTTGCTACAGCAGCAATAGAATTTGATCTTAACTGGATGATCTTATTGTTGTTCAAGTACAGCTTCAAAGGCACCGTAGTCTTAAGTTGGGACAAATCTGGAAACTCTGTCATTTTTTCCTGAGAGGAGAAATCCAGTTCTTCCAGCTTTGACAGGCTCTTCAGTCCTATGATGTCAGTGGATGTACCAGTGAGAATATTCCCAGCTAGGCTCAGTTTAGTTAATGTGTCACCAATTCCGTTAAAACATTCATCTTCAAGATTATTTATGGAATTGTGGCTTAAATCTAGTTCTTGAATATTGTCCAGTAAAAGAAAAGCCGAGTGAGAGATCTCACTGATGGAGTGTGTGTTGGAAATGGTCAATTTTCTTAAAGATTTCAAGGATGATCCTGGATGTGCCAGTTCATTTACGGGAATCCCTCCTAGCCTTTGTTTATTTAAAGTCAAACTCATCAAACTTGTTGGTCCAGTAAAGGCTCCAGTCTCGATGGCCTGTATCCCCCAGTTGTCTAGGGTTAGATATTTCAGATTGGTAAAGGGAAGGAAAAACGTGTTATTTAGATCAGGAACTTGATAATTTCTCATGATGAGTTCCTCCATCGAAATCAACTGGGACAGAGCTGCCTTTGGTGGCCATGACGTTCCGTTACCGTCAATGTAGAGAATCTTAAGTGAGGACCTCAGACCGTCAAAACTCGTGTCACTCACAATACTGAGACTGTTGCCTCTGAGGTCAATTTTTCTAATCATGAGTCCTTGAAAAGCATTGTTTTGTAAGTTGGTGATGCTATTGTTTCCAAGTCTAAGCTCGTCTATGATGTCAAGAACCGATGCTTGTACATTTGGTAGACTTCTTAGGTTTCTGTTGGAGCAGTCAATGATGGCAGTGCCTCTGTCTGGTTCTTTCAAACAGTCACATTCAGGAAGGGCTTGTCTGTATAACGCGCATTGTGGGGGTTCTTGACCCAGTACAAGGAACGGGTACAGTGCGTGCAGGGTACAGATTTGTACCAAGAAAACGGCGGCAAACATGGTCACTGACAAAGAAAAAAAAAATGAGTTATTAATTTTGGCAACACAACGGCCATACAGGTTGATAAATATAAAATGTACATGATTTTTTAACTGTATAATTTTAGGATACATGTAAGTGTCAACAAACATACATAGAATGTATTTGTATGCACTGTGAAAAGTGTACAGATAGACATTTTAAGATACAGGGGTATATGCTAATTGAATTATATATATACAGATATCAAGTAGACATGTTGACCTAGATTACATTCTCCCAGCAATGTACTCTGTTCGACTTTCTTTCAATTGGGGTTGAGACGGATGCAGTTGTTTGCACCCGGTCCGGGTATTTTGAGATACCCGGTCGTTCCGGGTACTTTGAGATAAATAGCCGGTCGTTCCGAGTCCGGGCCCAAGTGAAACAAAAACGTTATTTCCTCATTTTCTATAATGCATGCCTCCCAGTGGGGAGAAGTGAAAATTGCACATATGGAGCTAAAAGCGATCAATTTTTTACATATCATGAAGGCATCAAAGTTGAAGGCTTCCAAACGCCAATAGCTTAATTATATAATCCTAACCCATCTGTTCTCAAACTTTTTTATGCTGTGACACTTATATAAAATTTGCCAAGTTTTGGTGACCCACAACCATAATTATACATTGAAACTGAGAAACTGGTGTTGAGAAAAAAAAAGGGGGGGGGGACATATTAGTTTTGCAGGTCATAGGTGTTGATAATGTAATTTTGATCAAATATGGAGGGAAGCAGAAATAAGGGCTAAGAAGGGTGGAGAGTTCTGTAAGGCATCCCCAGAAAAATTTTTGATAAAATCACACACCATTTTATAGTTTTGTGTGGAAGATGACAACTTTTAAGTGAAAAAAAAAGGGGGGGGGTGTAGAGACAAATAAAAAAACAGCAACAAATTAAACTCATTTATTAAAAAAACTGCCAAAATATTTATATTTAATTAGCTGCCGATTTCTACCGAATGCATCATAGCGTTAAAAAATATATTTCATAATAAGAAGCTAGTTCGATCACTAGAAATAATATTCAAATTTGAAAATTAAAATTCTAATAAATAAATAAAAAGCAAATTTTTTACACCCCCCCCCCCCCCCCCACACACACATTTTTTCTGAAATTCTCAAGCGGCCCCTGACATTTTGTCCGGTGACCCTCGAGTGGGTCGGGACCCTCATGCTGAGAACCACTGCCCTAACCCATAATTATATCAAAAACGTCAACCATAGAGCTGAGCTTCGCTATAAGCCTTAGTGTTGCTGGTCGCTGGTTGATAGCAGTTTTCATTGTTCTGATGCCAACGTACGCACTTTATTTCAGTAAATCTTGATATGATCATCATGGCGATACCATGCTAGGCTGCCTTCAGTTAAGCAAATTGCTTCACTTATTAAATACGTTTTTAATTACATTACTACTGTTGAATTATTTGACATAATTTAGATGTGATCCCCACACACCCACACAAACTTTTACTACTCGGCATCATCAGTCAGCATGTGAAATGAAATATTAATTGTCAATAGAAAGTGCTAAAGTCATAACCAAAGATATGCATCTTGCTAAGACTAATAATTACTTAAAATTTCGCAGCAAGTATATTATAATTGTCAGAGCTTTGTGGTTTCATATTTATCCTATATTTAATTTCGCACAAATTGCTAGTACGTTTTCTGTTATTTATTTAATTCAGATACAATGTACACAATCTTATGTAAAAAAGATGTACTGATCTACACATGTACTTTTCATTTCTCCTTGTTAAGTGGAACAAATAGAAAATGAGAATTTAACCGGTTTTTTTAAAAAATGGACCCGGTTCGGTTTTTTGCAGGATCCGGTGTGTGGCAGGTGTCAGTACCCGGATGAGGCCTATTGTCAATAGTGTCGCTTTTAAAGATGAACAAGTCTATTTCAATTTAATAATGTTGGTTTTTTTACAGTTGATTTAGCTGGCCTCCCTCCAACTCAGCGGTTCTCAACATGTGGATCGCGACCCATTTGGGGGTCGAACGACCCTTTCACAGGGGTCGCCTAAGTCCACCGGAAAACACATGTACTCTACAGTTATGAAGTAGAGACGAAAATAATTTTGTGGTTTGGGTGTCGCCACCATACGAGGAACTGTATGAAAGGTTCGCGACATTAGGAAGGTTGAGAACCACTGCTCTAACTCTCCTCCTTCGACTTCCGGGTTTGGGGTCGTCCATGACGTAGAGGCGAGACAAAAATCATGTGGACATACACAACATACGAAGACAAATCTTTTTAGCAGGAATTGTGCTGGAAGAGGGGGGAGACCTTCTACTTGCTTAGTACCATGATGACATGGTGGATTAGAAGCAGATGTTAGGACTAGTATTGGAATCGCTATGTCAGCAATTGTGCTGTTAAGAAAATATTAGAATCAAAGCAGCTGTCTCTTCAAACATAAGTTAGGATGCCGAAACATGGAGAGCATCAGTAGGCGTCACACAGAAAGTACAGACCTGCGCAAAAACTTACTTGAGGAAGATTCTGAACATAAAATGACCAAACATTATCAACAACAAGGACTTAATGCAGAGGACATGCCAGGTCTTAGAGCATATTGCCGAGGTGGGGGGCGGTCCGCTCCGTCAGGCACATTTTTCTTTGTATGGAAGGGGGGACATTTTCCGCAAAACTGTGACGTGCAGTTGTTTTTTCGTGGAAAGTGGCAGCAAACTCTTGACGGCACTAACTGGATAGGACACATGCGTTGAATTTGAAGAGCCCATAGGAAACAACACCATATGATTAGTTTCAAGGGAACCACAGGAAAAACAAGAGAAGGCCAAAGAATACATTGTCATGGAGACGCGAGCTAGAGGCAGACACTCAAAGGAATGGACAGACATACAATGGAGAACACATTTATTGAAGATTGCGTATGCCCCCAGGCGGGGTAACAGTCATAAGTAAGGTCGTAGAAGAGCTTGTAGTGCCGGTACAGTGCAGACATGGGAGAAGCCAATGTGTCGAAAGGTTAACTTTGTGTAACTCAGTAGATGCATTTAATTACCTTGTGATAGTGGCTGCTGACATCAGGTAATGGGAGATGATCGTGACTCCTACCCCAAATATACCAGACAGGAGTATGCATGCCCATGTAAGCTCGTCCAACAATTATTTTATCATCTACCTCTCTATTTTAAAGTTACATTGATAAAATAAGCACATGGACAATAACTTTTACATGACGTCATATGGTGACGACCGACCTCTATTTTCTCTTTACCCGGTATGTGCGACCCCCCCCCCACCTTTTTTTTGGGGGGGGAGGGTTTAGGGGTCTGGATCCGAAAGGAAGTGTTTGGGAGCCGTGACCTTAGCACCTGTTATTTTAACCCAATATGCCTACTTATTAAATGATAGGCCTTTATGTCCACGAGCTAGCTACACATGGCCACGAGCTAGCTACACATGGCCACGAGCTAGCTACACATGGCCACGAGCTAGCTACACATGGCCACGAGCTAGCTACACATGGCCACGAGCTAGCTACACATGGCCACGAGCTAGCTACACATGGCCACGAGCTAGCTACACATGGCCACGGGAAATCAAATTGAAACCAATTCCGAAGGGTGCAAGCTAATCCCACTGTTTAGCCCCCATACGACACTAAATACTTTAATAAAATCTTCCGTCTTTCATAACCTGACTGAACAGTTATTTATTTCTATAGCACGTAAAGGTTCTTTAACTTTAAAATGAAATAACGAATGACATCATGAATAAGTCCATTGTAGCTTTGACGTCACTAGTGTAGGAAGTTATTCATTGGAACAAAACACGGACAATAACTAGGATGACACGATACAGCACACACTGTTCAACACAGTGATACATTCACTCAGTAGTACCGGTACTGTAATATTTTTTATTTCTTTAACCAAAATAACTGTGTGATAGGCTGTTGTAGCACGGGCAATAACTAGGATGACACGATACAGCACATTGTTCAACACAGTGAGTGATACGTTCACTCAGTAGTACTGTAATATTTTTTAGTTCTTTAACCAAAATAACTGTGATAGGCTGTTGTAAGGAGTTCCTTCTGTGTTGATCACATGAGAGTTGAAAGTATAGAATTAAAAATGTAGTTTTTCCCAGCAACACTCAAACGCGATTTTAGATTTGGAATTAGATGATTTTTTCTAAATTTTCTTACTTTCAATTCGCCAAATTTTTGAAAATCTGTTTCCTGTAGTCATATTGTGCAGGCCAACTTACAGGAAAGTGAATATTCTGTTAAACGAGTGGTACACTCACTACTCACCTGGATGTTGTCAGTTTTGTCCCGGCGAGACACCATCTACTGCATTGTTGTTTAAGTCCCTAGCTCCACTCCACTACAGTAATACGTCGTGTATGTTAGAAGTTCATACGTCGTGTATGTTAGAAGTTCATACGTCGTGTATGTTAGAAGTTCACCAACTGATGGAGCATGATTTTATTATCATATTATATTTATTGATATTCACTTAAATGTTGAAACTCGTTTATTTACAAACTGAAACTGATGGCCAAATGTGGCAGCTTTTCTCTCTCCTTGGACGTGATTGTCTACATTGAAACACGTGAAAGGTTCCTCCACGGAAACGCGGAAATAATGGCTGGGTATCAGCACATCTCAGTATTTCGGGAGTTTCTGAGTCATGGTGGAGGTGCATCTTGTCACACACCTGTCTCTAATACCTGGCATACCTGGTCCTGCTCGCGACACAGGTAAATGAAGGCTTCTGATTGGCTGACGCCGCCCACCAGCGCGAGCTGTTTTTGTTAAACAAAATGACAACACTGGCTACCGAACTTCGAGTTTTAAAAAAGAAAATAATTAAACTATGAACTTATCCCTAATATTTTTTCAATTGAATTCATTTCACAACCACATAATTTTAAAATCCCTTTCATTTGGCAGATAGGAAATGCCGTACTATTATTGAATTACACACTAGATACTGCTTGTTATCGTTTTGTATTGATTCGTTGGCCAAAATTCCATTAGGGAAGAGCCCCGTAGTTGACCTAGATTCTCCGACACGCCTCTTACGGTGAACACGAATAATCAATGACAAGCTACTTACACCTATTTACAACAGTGGGACAACTTTATCAGTTATCAGCTCCTTTTTTAGGATAAAGCTAATCCCAAGGTGGGATGGGTCTCCGCCTATTACTATGACATTGTTTTAGATATTGATCATTAACTTCACTCAATGAGTTCTCATTGGTGATGACATAGCAAGAAATAATAAGACTTATATCTTTCTTATTTTAATGAGTTGACAAAGTCTGAGGCCGCGACGATTCATATTCATGGAACCTGGGACTAGTCAGTGGAACCTGGGACCAGTCAGTGGACCCTGGGACTAGTCAGTGGACCCTGGGACTAGTCAATGGACCCTGGGACTAGTCAGTGGCCCTGGACTAGTCAGTGGACCTTGGGACTAGTCAGTGGACCCTTGGACTAGTCAGTGACCCTGGGACTAGTCAGATGACCCTGTGACTAGTCAGTGGACCCTGGGACTTGTCAGTGGACCCTGAGACTAGTCAGTGGACCCTTGGACTAGTCAGTGGACCCTGGGACTAGTCAGTGGACCCTGGGACTAGTCAGTGGACCCTGGGACTGGTCAGTGGACCCTGGGACTAGTCGGTGGACCATGGGACTAGTCTCGGTGGACCCTCGGACTAGTCGGTGGACCCTGGGACTAGTCGGTGGACCCTGGGACTAGTCAGATGACCCTGTGACTAGTCAGTGGACCCTGGGACTAGTCAGATGACCATGTGACTAGTCAGTAGACCCTGGGACTAATCAGTGGACCCTGGGACTAGTCAGGGGACCCTGGGACTAGTCAGTGGACCCTGAGACTAGTCAGTGGACCCTGGGACTAGTCAGATGACCATGTGACTAGTCAGTAGACCCTGGGACTAATCAGTGGACCCTGGGACTAGTCAGTGGACCCAGGGACTAGTCAGTGGACACTGAGACTAGTCAGTGGACCCTGGGACTAGTCAGATGACCATGTGACTAGTCAGTGGACCCCGGGACTAGTCAAGATAAACAGCCGGGATAAGTGGCGTAGCGAGAGTTTAGTGCCGCCCGGGGTTGGTCAAAAATTCTGCCGCCCCCCTTCCTGGAAATAAATCTGTAGTTGGGCGAAAGTGCAGCCCCTATAAAAAGAAAAAAAATAGTGGTCCGCCCCGGAGGGGGGGGGGGACGAAAATAAACTTTACTTTTTTTTGTCTACGTACTATATGGTTGGGCCTAAACCCCTCTTCCCCTAGACCTTGAACATTGGAGATTTTGTACTGTGGCCAGTGTTGGTCACCCCAATCATAAGTTTTGGTGTTTAATTCGAGAGTTCACGATGAAAATAAGAATATAAGTAATATACAAATTTAAAATTCACGATTTTTTAAAGACTTTTAAATAATAAAATTGATAAAAACGATTTTTCTGCAAATTAAATGATCAAATCCTGTGAGTGTTTCAAACAAGGAATTTATTTTGGTTCTAATTCTTAAACTTCGTTATAGATCGATCGTCGAGGTGGCTGTGCGATCAATACTAAATGGTAGAATGTCAATTCCCTGCCTAAGACTCACAGTTATATGATTTTTGTATTCACATTAACAAGAAGGAGTGGTTAAGGTGGTGCTAATTGTTTAAAGAAATTTGCTTATTATAGCCACTTACCCATCTTATTAACTGGTCATTAGAAATGCATGTACCTAACAGGTAGAAGAGTAAGGCAAACATAGCTGTAGAAGAGTAGGGCAACATAGCTGTAGAAGAGTAGGGCAACATAGCTGTAGAAGAGTAGGGCAACATAGCTGTAGAAGAGTAGGGCATCATAGCTGTAGAAGAGTAGGGCAACATAGCTGTAGAAGAGTAGGGCATCATAGCTGTAGAAGAGTAGGGCAACATAGCTGTAGAAGAGTAGGGCATCATAGCTGTAGAAGAGTAGGGCATCATAGCTGTAGAAGAGTAGGGCATCATAGCTGTAGAAGAGTAGGGCATCATAGCTGTAGAAGAGTAGGGCAACATAGCTGTAGAAGAGTAGGGCATCATAGCTGTAAAAGAGTAGGGCAACATAGCTGTAGAAGAGTAGGGCATCATAGCTGTAGAAGAGTAAGGCAACATAGCTGTAGAAGAGTAGGGCATCATAGCTGTAGAAGAGTAAGGCAACATAGCTGTAGAAGAGTAGGGCATCATAGCTGTAGAAGAGTAGGGCATCATAGCTGTAGAAGAGTAGGGCATCATAGCTGTAGAAGAGTAGGGCAACATAGCTGTAGAAGAGTAGGGCATCATAGCTGTAGAAGAGTAGGGCAACATAGCTGTAGAAGAGTAGGGCATCATAGCTGTAGAAGAGTAGGGCAACATAGCTGTAGAAGAGTAGGGCATCATAGCTGTAGAAGAGTAGGGCATCATAGCTGTAGAAGAGTAGGGCATCATAGCTGTAGAAGAGTAGGGCAACATAGCTGTAGAAGAGTAGGGCATCATAGCTGTAGAAGAGTAGGGCAACATAGCTGTAGAAGAGTAGGGCAACATAGCTGTAGAAGAGTAGGGCAACATAGCTGTAGAAGAGTAGGGCATCATAGCTGTAGAAGAGTAGGACAACATAGCTGTAGAAGAGTAGGGCATCATAGCTGTAGAAGAGTAGGGCAACATAGCTGTAGAAGAGTAAGGCAACAAAGCTGTAGAAGAGTTATAGGGCAACGTAGCTGGTACAGATTATACTTTTAAAATAAATTTTTAATGTATTTATTTAACAAATTTCGAGCTCGGAGTAGTAAGAAATTTTACCTGCTCTAACTCCGGGCAAATACGCTCAGCTCCAGAACCTCGAGCTCCGCTCCAAATCCCCGAAAATGATCTCTACCGCTATATATTGGGAAATGGGGCTTTTATATAGGGTACATTCATGAAAATAAAAACATATCAAAACAAGATTTTTAGTTTTGTTATTATTAGCATTTTTTGATGTCTTGATTGAAATTGTAATTGACACCACAAGACAACAATTAAGAAAGACATCTTTGAAAAACACAATTTCTGGCAGTATAATGTTTCAGACGGCGACCCCGTAGAAATCCCTCCGCACCTCCATTGGTGGTGCTCCAGTACTTACTGTAACAGGCTGTTTTGTAGTGATACTAATTTTATACTATGTAATGTATTTTTTAAATTCCAAAATCAAACCAGTAAGATATAAATGGAGGAGTAGGAAATGTTGGGTATTATTATGCGCCTTTATTATAAAGTCAGGTAAGAACGCCGGCCAAGATCGTGTTCTGCCGGTTTGTAAGGAACGAAGAGGATACTGCAGAACCGCTGGCAATGTCGATTTCCTTGTGGACGGCACGGCTCGTTGTGGGCCTTTACACTTGTTGGAGACTTGTATGAGCGTAGGCCACGGTCAACTTACGCTAGAAGGAACCAAGACGAAGGTGCAAGGTCTTATCTAGCCCTGAGCACCGCCAATGTCCTTGGGGGTTTGGGGGGGGGGGGTGTGTGGCCAACGTCTTCCTTAAATTCAGAGTCAGGGTGAGATGTGAGGGCTAACGTAAAGGTCTAGGAATTACTATTGTTCCGTCGACCATCTGTGGTGTCTGTTTAAGATGCACCATATCCTGAGTATTTAAAACATGGCAGGACAATGGCTACGAATTTTTTAAAGTTGATTGGCGTACAGCACATTCCAGTATGTTTAACCAGAACGGTATTATGTTAAACCATCTCAATATCATTGTTACGAGTCCAATGGATGGCATTAACAAACGCCCCCGGTGGGGTGGGGTGGGTTGCTACAACAGATAGCTAACAGTAATCAAATATTTAAATTGATGTTCTGGAAATGTGGATGAAAATGAAAACTTTCATTTGAGGTGTTTTATTTTATTATTTTAAAGTCCCTCATTTGTATTTGCTTGGAGAATTAAATAAAAAAATAGTGTTTTCTCAATCCATAATTCCTTATGGATTGTGTTATAAAGCACCAGTTGTTATATGTTGTCCGGCTAACAAATAATAACAGAGGATAAAGTGGTGTTGAGAATCGTTTTTGTTGTTATATTGGGATTAAGAATGTGCGTTGAATCGGTGTATCTTAGATGCTATCTTGAAAATTAAAACAAAGGGATGCGCTCATGATGTGCGCACTGAATGACTACACAACATCAAATCACTATAGAACACTTCTCATGTGCGCACTGAATGACTACACAACATCAAATCACTATAGAACACTTCTCATGTGCGCACTGAATGACTACACAACATCAAATCACTATAGAACACTTCTCATGTGCGCACTGAATGACTACACAACATCATATCACTATAGAACACTTCTCATGTGCGCACTGAATGACTACACAACATCAAATCACTATAGAACACTTCTCATGTGCGCACTGAATGACTACACAACATCAAATCACTATAGAACACTTCTCATGTGCGCACTGAATGACTACACAACATCAAATCACTATAGAACACTTCTCACAATGTTTGTTTGCAAGATTCTAATGAGGGCTTATAACATGAAATTGAACTAAATATTCCTATGAACTATTTGACGCCCCAATTGTTAAAGGTCCTGGAGAAGAACGATCAACACCGCGGAGGCCTGTATTCCTGTATTGACAACAGTTATTTCGGTAATTCACCTGGGGAGCAAGCCCCAATGGATTTGTTGGGGTGGGGGTGGTTAAGCCCCAATTCTATGAGTTCTCGTCTCATGTGTATACTGTGACATGACCTAGACAGTCTTTGCTTGACTGTAACGTGGCCACCAAGACATGTTGTGTACTTTAGTTACATAAATAGAAAACTGCCTTCCTCACACTGCCCAATGTTTGGTGGAAGTACCGTGCAGTATGCGAGACCGCAATCAAGAAAACAGAAATAAAACTGCATCGCCATTAACACGAGCTTTGTATGATTGACTGGTTCGAGGTCCATATGATCCTAACCTTTGTATGATTGACTGTGGTTCGAGGTCCATATGATCCTAAGCTTTGTATGATCGACTGGTTCGAGGTCCATATGATCCTAACCTTTGTATGATTGACTGGTTCGAGGTCCATATGATCCTAAGCTTTGTATTATTTGATTGGTTCGAGGTCCATATGATCCTACAATGTTGAATTTCAGTAAGCCGTTAGTTGGTCTAATGACACATTGTAAAGTGTCGATTGTCCACAAAGGGCCGTAACATACATGAGCCACATTGCACTGGAGTCCAGTTATAGTACATATAAGTTTGCTAGTGAAGCCAGTATTCTTGAGTAGGTCTTCGGGCTAGCAGGGTGGAAGCAATGGATACTTTATAAGCAGATGACATGTTTTTTTCACTTTTGTTTCTCAACAAAAGAAATATTGTATTGAAGATATTTATTTAATCCAACAAATCAACCTTATTGAACAGTTTCAAAAATTCTGAACATTAAAAGAAAACCCTGGGCTGTTGGTTTATTTGTGTGTAAGCTTGTTCGTCATAAGTATGAAAAATCATTTTAAAAAACACAACAACTCAATGCTCTAGGTTTCGTGTCTCCTAACGTTTAAGTCATGCTTTTGTTCTAAGTTTCCCAGCACATCCCAACCCCCCCCCCACCTCCCACACCCCCACACCACCTTGTTTGAAAGCAAAGATTACAAATTTACATGAAGCACACACTCGGAACGCGCTACCCAAGCAAGAATAGAAAAGTAGGTAACTGACACCATGCTGGCCCCACCCGGCAACAGTCACATTTCACACGCACGCGCACACCATCCAGTAATTGACACTTGGCTATATTAACTTTGAGAATTGAACTACAATGTATATAAGTACAAGGTTATTTGTATTATTTAGATGAGCCAAACGTGTAAATAGAAATTTTTTTGTAAGCACAAGCTTCGGACTTAAGAAAGAAGCTTAAACTACGGAGGTTTTGAAGTCCGAAAGGGAAATAGATCAAGATGAAGTGATTCGCCTTCCTTTAATTTCAACCAGAGCCGTCGCCTGGGCCCTTCAGTTAGCTGAAAGCATTTGGACGAGATTAATAGTTAGTCATTTAGTCATTTCAGGGGTCATCTGACCCCCCCCCTCCCCTCGAGTGATGGACTGGAGTGGCCAAGCGGCCGGGACAAAAATCCAAAGCGGCTCTATCCGACTTTAATTGTCCTTGGGGCGGAGAATTTGTTTGACACATTGTCACTGACACACCTCTATCCAATGAGACCGTCCTAACACAAACGACAAATTAAAAATCTAATATAACATTAGACAAAATATTAATACAACATTTAGTATTCTAAATCGATTATTTCAGAGCCAATAGTTATTATGTAAGCACTTTTTGTCTATATATGTCTTATTTCTTAGCTATTAAACTTCTTTGTGGTCATGGTATAAAGAAACATTTCCGCCATTCTTTCCCAAAACTTTCCCAGTTGTCCTTCATCATTGCTGTTAAGTATTCTTAGTCTAATAAGCAATAGAGAGAAAGTAAAGATTTTTTTACCTGGCTGAGGATGGGACGATGAGCATATCAGGCAACCTTGACTGTCTCTTATCTTATAGTAAATGGACGTAGACATGTAGTTCTTGTGTATGTTAATTTTGATGTTAAAACATTGTTGACAGGACTTTTATGGATTGTTGAAGTAAATTTGATTGATGGATGAAACTCTGCAATGAAGTCAATAAAACTTTGTAGTTGTGTTGTATCCATGTTGGTAATTCCTATGCAATCATCAATTATATCTCTTGTAGTATATTCCGGGAAAGCACCTTTGTATTTTTCTCTCCACAGATGTTCCAAAATGGCCCATAAATAAACACGCATAATTGGTTCCCATGTTCGTTCCCATTGCAACATCGCTGATATCATGATAAAAAAAAAATTCCCATTGAATTCCAACGAGTTTTGTTGTAAAACATCTCAGTGAAACGTACCGGGGCAATTGTTGGAAACAACTTAGGATTAGGATTCTTATTCAGAAAAAGAGCAAGAAATATCAGTATGACCGTTAGTGTGAGGAATAATCGTGTACAATGAAGAAACGTCCATTGTAAAAAGAGAGTGGGTTTCCTTAGGTAACACCAAGGACTAACGAAATTTGATCATGTGACCAGCGTCCTTAATATATGACGGGAAATTGATCATGTGGCCAGTGTCCTTTATATATGACGGAAAATTTGATCATGTGACTAGTGTCCTTAATATATGACGAACATTTGATCATGTAACTAGTGTCCTTAATATATGACGGAAAATTTGCAACGATTTTCTGGAAAATTGTGTAAGTTAAGTTTAACTGACCGGTGGATAAATTCCATTGCACCAGGGACCGGTGGATAAGTGCCATTGCACCAGGAAACGGTGGATAAGTGTTCCATTGCACCAGGGACCGGTGGATAAGTGTTCCATTGCACCAGGGACCGGTAGATAAGTGTTCCAATGCACCATGGACCGGTAGTTAAGTGTTCCAATGCACCATGGACCGGTAGATAAGTGTTCCAATGCACCAGGGACCGGTGGATAAGTGCTCCAATGCACCATGGACCGGTAGTTAAGTGTTCCAATGCACCATGGACCGGTAGATAAGTGTTCCATTGCACCATGTACCGGTAGATAAGTGTTCCATTGCCCCATGGACCGGTAGATAAGTGTTCCAATGCACCATGAACCGGAAGATCAGTGTTCCAATGCACCATGGATAGGTAGATAAGTGTTCAATTGCACTAGGGACCGGCGGATAAGGGCTTAATTGCACCAGGGATCGGTGGATAAGTGTTCCATTGCACCAGGGACCGGTGCCAGATAGAAAGATACAAATATTTGTCATTAAATAGGTCATAAACCTTTTTTTTTAAATCCCGCTATTCGCCAATGCAAGAGGACTCAGTTAACCATTACATGGTTGGCGTTAAATGTGTTTTTTAATACTTTTTTAGGACTGTCCAACTAAATTTAACTTGTATCCCGTTTCTTGTTTCATTCTGCATAGACCGGCACATTTGAATGCAGGTGGCCCCCAAGAGTAACACGGCGGCTCAGATTACAACCTAGAAAGTATTCAGCAACCCTCTCGTAATTTTATTTTTTGTTAACTGTATATCACACATTAAAAACTGGAGTGTGTGGCGTTGGAGAATACTACTTTTATAAACTATACCGAAGTATTACTTTTTTAAAAAATGTAATTTTTTAAGGCTATTGTGTAGTCTTGCCGTTTCAACGGTTCCGTGGTGGACCGGGAGCCACTTGCCCACTGACCGCCCTGGTCCACCCTGGTATTAGTAGCTGTGCTGCACCCGACATCAATGTTGAGATTGGGGTGAGGGGGTGGGCGCACCAATTCGGGGCTAACTGACCACTGTGTGGGATACCGAAGAAAACAAAGTAAATTTAAGTTCAACTGACCACCCTTGACCATATCTGGTTCCAACACTTCTTCTTCTGTCCGCTTTTGCCTCGGGGAGGCGTCGTGGGGAGGTATAGTAAATGATTGCCACAAGGTGTGAGTTCATGTTGTGGATGTTTAGGGTGTCATTAACACAGTGAACCCACCACTGACGCTGTGGGTTTCCTCTCGCCTGGAAACCTGAGTGCCTACTGTTGTAAGTGTAAGTTAGCATTCTGACCAGTCCAATACAAATAAAAAAAAAACCTATCTTCTTACTGTAAACCGTTACGGAGCATTGTAACACTTTGCGTTAAGGCGATCCTATTTTATGGAGCCGAATCACCGCTTTCTACCGAGGTTCGAACAAAACAATAATAGATTTTTAAGCAAGGTGAAAACATAAAATCTTACGGGAAAAGTAAGACCTGGCCTGGCAACTCTACAGTGGCCCATTATGTGGAAGTGCCGATATTAACATCTGCAAGGAATACATCATTTATTTATCATTGAATTGTTTACTTAGTATGAATAAAATGTATGTGTTTTCGTTTAGTCCATGTTGTAACGTGTCCTCATAACCTTCCTCCGGTTCCCTTAAAAACCATCCCATCAGAGCACACCACGTGCGTGTTTCAGTGACACCCAACAGCAGCCATAGACAATGGTGTACGTGTTCAGTGGGGGGAACTCCCAGCGTTGCTTTGGATTTAATGGTTATTTCATTTCGAACACTTCTTGTTGACATGGCATGAGGATGATATATTTATTAACTTAATTGTGTTGAAATAGGCGCACCTTAAAAATAACACTGTCGGTGACATCGGCATCGTCCACAAACGCAAGTCTGATACCTTACCAAAGTGAGTTCTTTCACTTCGGAGTACTCATAGCCTCTCACCAGTCCAGTATTGAACTCTTTAACACCCTGCACCCTCTAAATTACATTTTTTTTTTTTAAATAAATCGAAAGCACTGGTAGTAGTTCGTTGTACAGAAAATTTAATATTGATAAGAATTTTTAAATATATATATATATTTAGAATTATATGATTTATGTGTTTTTTTCCTTCTTTCGAAATTCGGCGCCCTTGAGAATTTTGAGCCCGACTCTGGCACCCCACGTTTGGCCACTGCTGACAACCCCCGCCTTACGCCACTTCTGCCACAATTTACTTACGTCATTTTTAACATCCGTCGCACTTTTCGTTACTACTATTAGTACTATACACTTGAGTTACGGCGCTTGCTTTGGAGTTATGGGCCTTTCCAGACGCTAGAATGACTAAACGTTGTTTTGTACAACAATGGATTTAAATTATTATTATTATTTTTTTAAAGAAAGGATTTCAATCTTGTTGAATTTTAATTATTTTTTTAACTCGTAAAGTCAACACATAGAATATCCTAAACATTTATGGTTATTGGCTCAAATTTCCACTTAACGTCATGAGCCATACCGACTGTTATTATTGGTTATATGAGGAAAGCTCTATGCTATGAGGAAACCATGTCTTTGTATTGGTAATAAAATGTACTAACTTGCCTGGGACACGTATGAGTCACTGAATGTGTTTATGTAGTATCACGGGCTCTGGATAACACGCCCCATCTCCAGCATTGGGAGTTGGGGGTGCATCGATTGTCTGTCAATGAGATTCATGGATCTGTGTGGTCAAACTTTTTCATGGAATATTTTGGACCATGGGTTTTATGTATCTGGTCCGTCAATAATATTTATCTGGTTGGTCAATTTATCTGGTCCGTCAATAATATTTATCTGCTTGGTCAGTAAGATTTATCTGTTAAATCCATAGGATTGATCTGGTTAGTCCATAGGATTGATCTGGTTGGTCCATAGGATTTATCTGGTCAGTCCATAGGATTTATCTGGTCAGTCCATAGGATTTATCTGGTTGGTCCATAGGATTGATCTGGTCGGTCCATAGGATTGATCTGGTCGGCCCATATGATTGATCTGGTTGGTCCATAGGATTGATCTTGTCGGTCCATAGGATTTATCTGGTCAGTCCATATGATTTATCTGGTCGGTTCAAAGGATTGATCTGGTCGGTCCATATGATTTATCTGGTCCATATGATCTTGCTAATTCAAGTTATTTTTCTGGTTTTATCATGTTGACTAATTTCTTATATAATTTACTTTTATCTTTACCTTGTAAAAGAAAGAATAGCTTTTTGAGATTTTCAGTTTAATCATAGGGTTATTATTATTATTTTGTACAAAATAGATTTGACACACATTGAGTTCTATCAACAAGAATAGAAACTTAACAAGCCACATTGATCTAGGCTTTTCTACCAATCTTATAAACCAATGATTTCTATGACTTGAACGCAGTCCCTCATACATTATCCTTAAAATGGATTGATTTCAAAGCGTGGATAACTGCACGTGGATACAAGTATCATGGTCCACCTGCACTCTACCATCCAACTGTGTCGATGACAAGTACCATGGTCCGCCTGCACTCTACCATCCAACTGTGTCGATGACAAGTACCATGGTCCACCTGCACTCTACCATCCAACTGTGTCGATGACAAGTATCATGGTCCACCTGCACTCTACATCCAACTGTGTCGATGACAAGTATCATGGTCCACCTGCACTCTACCATCCACCTGTGTCGATGACAAGTACCATGGTCCACCTGCACTCTACCATCCAACTGTGTCGATGACAAGTATCATGGTCCACCTGCACTCTACCATCCAACTGTGTCGATGACAAGTATCATGGTTCACCTGCACTCTACCATCCAACTGTGTCGATGACAAGTATCATGGTCCACCTGCACTCTACCATCCAACTGTGTCGATGACAAGTATCATGGTCCGCCTGCACTCTACCATCCAACTGTGTCGATGACAAGTATCATGGTCCATCTGCACTCTACCATCCAACTGTGTCGATGACAAGTACCATGGTCCACCTGCACTCTACCATCCAACTGTGTCGATGACAAGTATCATGGTCCACCTGCACTCTACCATCCAACTGTGTCGATGACAAGTATCATGGTCCACCTGCACTCTACCATCCAACTGTGTCGATGACAAGTACCATGGTCCGCCTGCACTCTACCATCCAACTGTGTCGATGACAAGTATCATGGTCCACCTGCACTCTACCATCCAACTGTGTCGATGACAAGTATCATGGTCCACCTGCACTCTACCATCCAACTGTGTCGATGACAAGTACCATGGTCCACCTGCACTCTACCATCCAACTGTGTCGATGACAAGTACCATGGTCCGCCTACACTCTACCATCCAACTGTGTCGATGACAAGTATCATGGTCCACCTGCACTCTACCATCCAACTGTGTCGATGACAAGTACCATGGTCCACCTGCACTCTACCATCCAACTGTGTTGATGACAAGTATCATGGTCCGCCTGCACTCTACCATCCAACTGTGTCGATGACAAGTACCATGGTCCACCTGCACTCTACCATCCAACTGTGTCGATGACAAGTACCATGATCCACCTGCACTCTACCATCCAACTGTGTCGATGACAAGTACCATAGTCCACCTGCACTCTACCATCCAACTGTGTCGATGACAAGTACCATGGTCCGCCTGCACTCTACCATCCAACTGTGTCGATGACAAGTACCGTGGTCCGCCTGCACTCTACCATCCAACTGTGTCGATGATTTTAGATTGGTGCAACGATTATAGTTGACTGTACTACCGTCAATTGGTTGATGAGTGTCACGTGATTGTACCCTTTGAGTAGATCTTCAACCAGTTATCATATATACAGATCTTCTACCAGTTATCGTATGTACATATTTACTACCATTTACCATAAGTACCGATCTGCTACCGGTTACCATATGTACAAATCTTCTACCAGTTACCATATGAACAAATCTTCTACCAGTTACCATATGTACAGATCTTCTACCAGTTTACCCGACGCTCAGATGCTGCCACCAATTTACTCATGGGTTGGCGTTCAAATTCCAGCATTGACAGATAACATAAATTCAAAAATTTCGGTAGATGGGACTCGTCAACCTCGGATGGTTACTTATCTAACTGAATGAAAAACTCCCAACCACACACCTCCGCTGCCTTACGGATACAAACCTCATGTTTAAAGGCCACCGGATTAAACATTGGCTGACAAATCCGGATCTAGAGTTCCGTAGGCGCTGTGACAACGCAGTTCCTATAACTCATGTGACGTCTTTGGTGCAAAGCTGTATTGGGCATCTTTAGTTCCCTTGGGTCTACCAGCTACGTGGAGAGTCGGCATCTGCTCCTATGGGAAACCATTGATTTTTCCATACAACTTTGTGTTGTGTTAGAAATATTTCTACCAAGATATCAAAATGCCATCACAATTATGGCCACATATCTTAACACTTAATCATTTAAGAAATAAACAGCCTTAAATGCTTCAAACGTTATTTTTATTTAACATTTTATTCCAAGTGAAATATCACATTCAGCTGTTCTCAAAAATCATAGAATTGTATAATTTATTCTTAATTTTTCCGAATGCCCCCCTTATTTAATCGTAATGTTTAATATCTCGGCCACTTGGTCGCTGGAAGGTGATTAGGTAGGCAACGTTTTGGTGGAGTAACACATCAGGTCAGTGGATCGAGTGGAGCTGTACATGGCCGACATACACACAGTGTACGGTGTGTCAGAATTGAGGTGACTTATCACGTGACTGCTCGCGCTGACCAGAAGATCTTCCTCCAAGACATGAACACCGTTAGTGTCTGTTTTAAGATGGTAGGATTGCACGTCTGCCGTGTTCGACACGGTCCACTCAAAAGATATATTATTTTGAGTGACCACAAACTTTGTGAAGGTCAGTTTTGTTAGGATGTAGTAGTTGAAACACTGCACCGTTGGTGGTGGTGGTGTTGGACAAATCTCGGCCAATGTTTTATTGGACAAAACTTGACCATCAAGACACCTTGGCTCATATCCAGGGGGAAATATTAATGATCCACTTCTAATCCTATCCCATATCCATTGGATGTCACAGTCACACCTGAGAGTGCTAAGAGTCATGGTGATGGTGGGGCTTGTGTGACCATCGAACAGACAGCTGGACAGGCTCTGAATATTGTTGTTGTTATGTAAAGAGAGTTTTGTTAAACCTCTGGGCCCTATCAAAGCCTCGGGCAACAGTTTTGTCAGCTGATTGGAACCAAGGTCAAGGTCTTGAAGTAGAGTCATGTTCTTAAATGTGAAGTTACTGACCTCTCTCAGACTGTTGGAGGAAATGTTAAGTGCTACCAGTTTCTTTAATGTTCCAAGGACAGAAGACAAAGTTGAGGACAGAAACATTCCTGGCACATTAGACATCTTGAGGACAGCAAGCGATGTTGTACTATTGAAAGCATTTGATTCAACGCCCTGTATTGGATTGTCTGAGATATCCAATGTATTGAGATGGCTAGCTACAGCAGCAAGAGAGTTTGATTTTAACTGGATGATCTTATTGTTGTTCAAGTACAGCGTAAAAGGCACCATAGTCTTAAGTTGGGACAAATCTGGAAACTCTGTCATTTTGTCCTGGGCGGAGAAATCCAGTTCTTCCAGTTTTGACAGGCTCTTCAGTCCTATGATGTCAGTGGATGTACCAGTGAGAATATTCCCAGCTAGGCTCAGTTTAGTTAATGTGTCACCAATTCCGTTAAAACAGTCATCATCAAGCTTATTTATGGAATTGTGGCTTAAATCTAGTTCTTGAATATTGTCCAGTAAAAGAAAAGCCGAGTGAGAGATCTCACTGATGGAGTGTGTGTTGGAAATGGTCAATTTTCTTAAAGTCTTCAAGGATGCTCCTGGCAGTGCCAGTTCATTTACGGGAATCCCTCCTAGCCTTTGTTTATTTAAAGTCAAACTCATCAAACTTGTTGGTCCAGTGAAGGCTCCAGTCTCGATGGCCTGTATCCCCCAGTTGTCTAGGGTTAGATATTTCAGATTGGTAAAAGGAAGGAAAAACGTGTTATTTAGATCAGGAACTTGATAATTTCTCATGATGAGTTCCTCCATCGAAATCAACCGGGACATGGCTGCCTTTGGTGGCCATGACGTTCCGTTACCGTCAATGTAGAGAATCTTAAGTGAGGACCTCAGACCGTCAAAACTCGTGTCACTCACAATACTGAGACTGTTGCCTCTGAGGTCAATCTTTCTAATCATGAGCCCTTGGAAAGCATTGTGTTGTAAGTTGGTGATGCTATTGTTTCCAAGTCTAAGCTCGTCTATGATGTCAAGTACCGATGCTTGTACATTTGGTAGACTTCTTAGGTTTCTGTTGGAGCAGTCAATGATGGCCGTGCCTCTGTCTGGTTCTTTCAAACAGTCACATTCAGGAAGGGCTTGTCTGTATAACGCGCATTGTGGGGGTTCTTGACCCAGTACAATGAACGGGTACAGTGCGTGCAGGGTACAGATTTGTACCAAGAAAATGACGGCAAACATGGTCACTGAAATAAAGGAATGTTCAGTGAGATTATTTGTTAGCACCGTGACATTACCGAAAAGAAGAGTGATAAAAATGAGATTAAATCAAAGCTCCCCAAACATGCAACATGTTAAATGTCAATTCAAACCGTCACTGCTGAAGTAGCCTTGTAATACTGCTGAAGTAGCCTTGTAATGTTAGATAATTGAAACCGTCACTGCTGAAGTAGCCTTGTAATGTTAGATAATTGAAACCGTCACTGCTGAAGTAGCCTTGTAATGTTAGATAAGTCAAACCTTCACTGCTGAAGTAGCCTTGTAATGTTAGATAATTGAAACCGTCACTGCTGAAGTAGCCTTGTAATGTTAGATAATTGAAACCGTCACTGCTGAAGTAGCCTTGTAATGTTAGATAAGTCAAACCTTCATTGATGAAGTAGCCTTGTAATGTTAGATAATTGAAACCTTCACTGCTGAAGTAGCCTTGTAATGTTAGATAATTGAAACCGTCATTGCCGAAGTAATGTTAGATAATTCAAACCGTCACTGCTGAAGTAGCCTTGTAATGTTAGATAATTCAAACCGTCACTGCCGAAGTAGCCTTGTAATGTTAGATAATTCAAACCGTCACTGCCGAAGTAGCCTTGTAATGTTAGATAATTCAAACCGTCACTGCCGAAGTAGCCTTGTAATGTTAGATAAACCACCATGATTCGATTGCGCCAGTGAGGCTGACTGTGTCATGAAAAGAATCTTAGCACTAAATTAGATTGCCGAACGTTTTTATGTCTACAAACAAAAGTAAAGTGTATTGTGTTCCAATAAACAAACGTGGTGCAGTGTTAAAGAACACAGTTAAAAACTTAATGCCACTTCGAACTAACAAACTCAAGCTTAACACTTAATGATCATAAGAATGTTAAAAGAGCCATTTATTGTGTCTTTCATTCAGTAGTTGTTTCATTGCTGTTGACTTTCAGCAAACGGAAGACCAGCTTGTTCCTGCTAAGACATATAAGATACTTACTATTATTTGGTTGTAGAGTTCATGTTTGTTACCACGAAGTGGCTGTACTAGATGCTATACTTTAAATATCATACTTACCTTTATACTGATAAACGTGCTCGTTTAGTTGAGGCTACCATCGGGTATAAGCCGTCGGAAGTTTCAACAACATACAGAAATCCGTTAGTCGTATCCACCAGGTGAGGGTCCCGTAAATGTCGTTCACAAGAAGAGGACCCGTGCGTAGATAAAGCTCCTGTTATGTTGTGCTACAGAAATCCATTTTCCATTTCCTTAAGATTGACTATCTAAGAGGTTTTCTCGACTGCAGTGGGTTGGGTGTTTGTTTCAACTGTCAGGTACGCCTGGGTTGTTCATCCTTGTCATACACAAGTAGGGCCACAGGACGTCATAAATCTAAAGGACAAGTGATCGGTGCGCGCTATTCATGAACAAATAAATCTTCTAACTAGGCGCGTCTATAGGACTAACTAGGCGAGTCTTATGGGGCAAACTAGGCGCGTGTATGGGACAAAGTAGGCGAGTCTTATGGGACAAAGTAGGCGAGTCTTATGGGACAAACTAGGCGCGTGTATGGGACAAAGTAGGCGAGTCTTATGGGACAAACTAGGCGAGTCTTATGGGACAAAGTAGGCGAGTCTTATGGGACAAACTAGGCGCGTGTATGGGACAAAGTAGGCGAGTCTTATGGGACAAACTAGGCGAGTCTTATGGGACAAAGTAGGCGCGTCTTATGGAACAAACTAGGCGTGTCATATGGGAGACACTAGGCGAGTCCCATTATTTGTAAGATGATACTTTTATCTAAAGCTGAGATGTACCGACTTGGATACTTTGACATTGCGACCATGACACACCTGGAACAAAGAATAAGTATTTTTTTTACATTTTAATTGAATATTAAATACATGACAATAGAAAACTGACCAGCAATTGGCATTATACCAAATGTAAGTTAAATGAAACTAAATGTAAGCTAAATGAATCTAAATGTAAGCTAAATGAAACTAAATATGGGGGTAAAATAGTTACATTGTTATATTAGTTTGAATACCGGTAATTAAATAACACAAGATTGTAATGTCATAGTTTTGTACATGCAGGAGTATACATTTATTTATAACGGTCGGGGGAGGTGATCTTACCCAAATTTTTATACTTATATATTTTACTAAATTAGACCATCCAACCAATACTTGTATAATGGACTACATTCGACCACCCCACTCATACTTGTATAATTGACTAAATTAGACCCTCCCACCCAATACTTGAATAATTGACTAAATTAGACCATCACACCCAATACTTTTATAATTTACTAAATTAGACCATCCCACCTAATACTTGTATAATTTACTAAATTAGACCATCCCACCCATACTTGTATAATTGACTTAAATTAGACCCTCCCATCAAATACTTTAATAATTGACTAAATTAGACCATCCCACACAATTCTTCTAATATTGACTAAATTAGACCATCCCACCCAAATACTTATTTAATTGACTAAATTAGACCATCACATAATTGACTAAATTAGACCATCACATAATTGAATAAATTAGACCATCACATAATTGACTAAATTAGACCATCACATAATTGACTAAATTAGACCATCACATAATTGACTAAATTAGACCATCACATAATTGACTAAATTAGACCATCACATAATTGACTAAATTAGACCATCACATAATTGACTAAATTAGACCATCACATAATTGACTAAATTAGACCATAACATAATTGACTAAATTAGACCATCACATAATTGACTAAATTAGACCATCACATAATTGACTAAATTAGACCATCACATAATTGACTAAATTAGACCATCACATAATTGACTAAATTAGACCATCACATAATTGACTAAATTAGACCATCACATAATTGACTAAATTAGACCATCACATAATTGACTAAATTAGACCATCACATAATTGACTAAATTAGACCATCACATAATTGACTCAATTAGACCATCACATAATTGACTCAATTAGACCATCCTGTTACATC
The DNA here is from genome assembly GCA_964017045.1 of Omphiscola glabra. Classification (NCBI taxonomy): domain Eukaryota; kingdom Metazoa; phylum Mollusca; class Gastropoda; family Lymnaeidae; genus Omphiscola; species Omphiscola glabra. The sequence goes on from OZ024797.1 coordinate 16,603,760, forward strand.
TTAATTGACCCAACAAACATCACACCATCATTTATTTACATTTACACAGAAGAAAAGTCGAAACAAAAGATCAAAGGACATAACTCAGGTATCAGCATTTTATTTCCTTCTTGTCAGCTTGACTTCACCTGCTTTGTGCACCAAAACCCTGCTACTCAAGTCTTAGTTTGACTTATCAACCATTTTAGTTAGTATCCTAGTAGGCCTATTGTTGGCAGCACACTTACAAACTTCTTTTACATGCTCAGCAGAGTACAGCTATTCAGTCAAGATTTGGCAGGAATATGAGCTGAATGCTAAAATCCTTCTACACTATCAAACACTAAGATCATACCAGCTGGGCAGTATCATTGATGCCCAGTGGGTCAGAGAGTTGTGTGACTCGGCTGGTCAGTATCATTGATACCCAGTGGGTCAGAGAGACTGAGAAGGTGTACTCTGCATTGGCGGTGGGGCCAAGAGGCCATGTTATACTGATCCAACAAGGAAGTACAGACAAACAAGTTGATCTCTTCATGTTGAAGACACATATTTATTTATAAAAATTTAAAATTCTTATGGGCTATATATAAATTGAACTGTTTTTAATGGAGTGTTTTCAAATATAACGATTGTTATCTTAAATCTCATGTCTGATCATTAATGCATTTAAGAATTTGAAAAAATTAGGTTTAAATTATAAAAACCAATATTACGATACTATCTTAGGAAAAGTAAAAGATTAATAGGAAATTTGAGAACTCTTTCATTTTTCCCCCCTTGGCTCTGAGGCAAGTGAAACATGTTTGGCTTGCCTGGTCTACTTGGTACTTGTGATACATATGAACATTTGCTCCTCATTTTTCCAAATCATTTTGTTTTATTTTGACCCAATATAAACAAATGAAAGATTCGTAAGAAATTATTATTTTTAAAAAACTTATTATACAATAATTATTTATAATTTTTAAAAAAATCAAAATTAAAAGTTACAAACAAGAAGATTGTAACATTTAATTTTTATAAAATACATATTTTTCTTATAAACTATTTTATAACAAATATGTTCAACTTCAATTAGTAACATTGTATAATTCATCTTCTTTTCTCCAAATTATGAAGCCAGTTATTACTAACAGATTTAATTTGTTTTTAAAAAATGTTCAATATTTATAGGAGTTTTATAGAGTTTCTTTCTAAGTAGTTTAAAAATTCTAGTAAAAATATTTTCTTTTGAAAAGAGCTTTCCATTTGTTACATTAACCTAGTTGGGAGGCTATCCTCATTTATTGATGTTTACATCACCAATAATTGATAGGTCATGAAATATGTTTAATTTAACTTTATTATTTCCTCAACAGTTTTTAGAGAAAAGCAAGCGAATATTTTATTTTTCATAGGAAAATGTCCTTATTTAGATTTTTGTTTATGATTACTGCAGGGGCAATTCCTACAAGTGTTTCTTTACCCTCTGACATCCATTACAACCTGTTCCTCATTTATTAGAGTGTGGGATTAGAAAGTAAAATCTTTGTTCTTTTAATTAATTGTTGTTTTTTTAATGATAGATTTGTTAATACCTTTGTTAAAAATTTCACATACAGATTTCTTTAAAAACTACTTTTGTGTTAAATAAACACTTAGACCAACTTATAAAAAAAAATAGACTATGTCAACAGATTTCTTTAAAAACTACTTTTGTGTTAAATAGACACTTAGACCATTTAAAAAAAATAGACCATGTCAACAGACTTCTTTGAAAACTACTATAGTGTTGAAGAAACACTTTGACCAATTAAAAAAAAAATGACTATGTCAAGTATGTTTTTAAAAAGTGATCAATTTATAAAGTTATTTGACATAGAAGTTTTGGAGAAACTCAATCTATTTTAATAGTCATTTTTTAATATACAATTATTGATTTTGCATTCTCTATTTTGTATGACTGAAGATTGAAATGAACTTTTCTAGGCCAATTGCGATACAAGATAATCTAATGTTGCCAACAGAGAAACAGATTTCTGTTAAGTTATGCAATACTTCAGAAATTTTTAACTGATTTGTCTCATTTTTAAAATCATGAAATAGGAATGTATATTGATCTTCTGGTCCCATGATATAGATTGAAATTCAAATGTTAAAATATCTATAATAGTATTATGCCTCAAGAAAACACTGGGGGAATATGGAGCATACATGCTGTCTATGTTACTGCCATCAAAGATTGTTTCTGGTTGAACACCTCCAGTCTAGGTCAGCCGTCTGAAACACCATTCTGGCACACTATAACACTTAATAAGGAAATGGTTGAACACCTCCAGTCTAGGTCAGCTGTCTGAAAGACTATTCTGGCACACTATAACACTTAAGGAAATGGTTGAACACCTCCAGTCTAGGTCAGCCGTCTGAAGCACCATTCTTGCACACTATAACACTTAAGGAAATGGTTGAACACCTCCAGTCTAGGTCAGCCGTCTGAAGCACCATTCTGGCACAACACAAATCAATAGCACCACATTGTATCTCATAGTTTTGTACTGAGATGCAGAGAATAACTTGGCTATTTCCCTTTCCAGTTATTGGCCTTTGATGTAAACAGTGAATCGGAGAACCCAGCACCTTACGACCCCTTCACCTTGTTCAGTATGGAAAAACCCAAACCCCCTCAGTCAGCTCTGACAGTTACTATAGATTCAGTGCAGGTAAAAGGATGCTTCTTGTGGTTCTTGTGTGTTGATTGGAACTAATTACTATATCAATAGAAGATGATTCTGATCAAGAATTATTCCTTATAAGAAATTTCAAGGAAAGTTATGATATTAAATTACATAGTTAAGTTAAAGAATTGGCTCCGCACAAATCTATTTAAAATTAATAATTCAACTTTTCTCAGCTTCAAAGAAGAATCAAATTGTATTCTTTGCTCTCTTAATGTCTCATATAACAATGTCATGTTTAGTATCAATCAATGTGTTTAACTCATTACATGTTATCAAATCATGATTGTGTTGTTTTTTTCTGGCAGACAAAAAGACAATCCAGAGAGAGTCCAGTCATAAAAATGGCTTTCGACTTAAATAAGATGACATCAGAAGTGGATGTTACAATCCTAGACAGACTAACCAACTTAATTCACCTGGAGCCCAGGTGTGGCAGTGGGACTAACACCCACCTGCTGGACAATAATGGACATGTAGGGGTATGTTGTTGGATGGGAAGGTGAATTATTGGTATGGGCAATTGGGATCCAACAGATTACTGTTAAAAACTTATTGAAATGTTAACAACTGGGTCTCCCAATTCAATTGTTGTCAATGGGTTTATTTTCACAAAATCTTGGGGCACATATATTTTTTTTGCATCAAAATAAGTTAATGCTCTAATTCTCAATTATAACTTGCCTTCTACTCTGCGCTTTTCCAAAGAACTAACCATAACGACAAATGACATCACCAGAAGTAAACAAAATTGTCAATAACAAATAGAGTTAGAAACAAAGTTTATGATGGAAAACTTGACACCAAAGCACAAACCAAAAACACGCTCACCCAACAAACCATTAAACGTTAATGTTGTTGGATGGGAAGGTGGCTGGTTGGTTGAGCAAAAGGTGACATGATGTGTTGGCTGGTCTGGACAAGGTGGGTGGTTGGTTGAGCAAAAGGTGACTGGTTGGTTGAGCAAAAGGTGACATGATGTGTTGGCTGGTCTGGACAAGGTGGGTGGTTGGTTGAGCAAAAGGTGACATGATGTGTTGGCTGGTCTGGACATTAACATAGGTCTGTGGGGGGGGGGACAGTACGCGGTGTGTCCAGCTGAAGTATAACCTACCCCTGACAGGTCGGGCAGACCACTGAGTAGAGCTGATGATATTTTGCCAGTTTTGTATGTGGACTATTAGCTCATTTGATGCATGCTTTATTTATGTAACCAGATTGATGAGGCCATCAAAGATGAACAGGCAGGTCAAAAGTTGAAGCTGGACATACAGGTCAAGGCCATTCATGCTACACTGAGACTGAGGTTTGTGGCAGATATTTGTTTATTTGTTTATTTTGTCTAGCAGAGTTCATTGAGTTCCATTTGTTACATTAGCTTCCAGTTCAGTTACTTCCATTTGTTACATTAGCTTCCAGTTCATTGAGTTCCATTTGTTACATTAGCTTCCAGTTCATTGAGTTCCATTTGTTACATTAGCTTCCAGTTCATTGAGTTCCAATTGTTACATTAGCTTCCAGTTCATTGAGTTCCAATCAAAATAAAGATGAGCCAAGAACACAGAGACATTTGAATGAGTAAAATCTTGTGAGTAGGTGAGGCGTTCAAGAGTTCAGGTAGGACAGCATGTATAAAAATGTGTTCTTGTGCCTCAGACCTTGGTCATTCATGCCTAAGTCCCCATGTGTTTCTATGGATTTACTTTTGATAACATTCCAGCACAAAAATGTATGCAATAGGACATTGACCTATGAAGTTGTTTTATGACCACCAAAAAAAAAATTTGGCCATAGAGTTGTTTCATTTTCTCCCCAGATTTCCCATTCCCGATCTACGGGCAGACAAGCAGTCACACAGCAGAGATTGGTGCAGACGTAACCTACATAAAGAATTTCTCTTGCTGGAGATGGAGTCGCCCGAGGCGTCCACAGACCTGAGATCTGATGAGGCATGGCAGCTGGCACTGCAAGTCTTTAAAATTAGTGGTGAGATGAACACTGGATCAGTTGCACATTGATGTTATATGGCAATAGTCATTTCAGTAGTGTTATTTTGTCAAATCTATGAGCACATTGCCTGTAGATTGTAGAATCTTACTTTTGGACCAGAATTTTGTCAAGTCTATGCTTATATTGTCTATTAATTCTGGTTTTATATTGTCTATTAATTCGGTCTTATATTGTCTATTAAGTCTGGGCTTATATTGTCTATTAAGTCTGGGCTTATATTGTCTCTAGAAAGTCTACTTTGTACAATAAACAAGTACAACTCAATAGAAATGTTGTTTTCTTCATAATACAATATTTGATTATTGCAGCCTACTTTCAAGAAGACATCAATATAAAACCCATTCTATTTGGTGAGGTGACAGTGGAGGACGTCAAAGACACACCTCAGAGGGACAGACATCATTTCAACTGGCCGAGGTAGGACAAAGAGGTTGTTTACTCAACTTGTTGAAATTATAGTATGGAAAACTTCTTAGTGTGATTAAACAGATGGTACTGTCCAGAATGCAGTAATGACTGGATGGTAATGTCCAGAATGCAGTAATGACTGGATGGTACTGTCCAGAATGCAGTAATGACTGGATGGTACTGTCCAGAATGCAGTAATGACCGGATGGTACTGTCCAGAATGCAGCAATGACCGGATGGTACTGTCCAGAATGCAGTAATGACTGGATGGTACTGTCCAGAATGCAGTAATGACCGGATGGTACTGTCCAGAATGCAGCAGTGACCAGATGGTACTGTACAGAATGCAGTAATGACCGGATGGTACTGTCCAGAATGCAACAATGATGGGTGCCCAAATTATTTATAATTTTTATTTCTAGAAGTTATATTTTTATTTTCTAACTTGTCTGCCAGTGTTGGCCCGTGTAGCACCAAGTCAAAAAGCATTGAGTTCAAGAACATGAACTCCCTTATCAGAATGAAATTGCACAGGATTATTTCCTCTTGCAGGATTGTCATCAATGTAAGTAACAAAACCAACTCTGCCCTGGAAACAGAAGAAGAGTCTGACGCCTCGGGGACCAGCATGGACAACTACATGGAGCCTGGACTTTGGAAGAGGGAGTCTGGTCCGTTCAGTAAGAGGAAAAGTCTCTATGAGAAAGATGACCTGTCCATTTCTGAGAAGCCTCCTGATAATGATGAGGTCAGTGTATTAGCAGGAGATGGTTGGATTGCTGTATTGGACATCCAACTTAGTCCATTAGTATGTTGTATGGGACATCCAACCTAGTCCATTAGTATGTTGTATGGGACATCCAATGTAGTCCATTATGTTGTATGGGACAACCAATGAGTCCATTAGGATGTTGTATGGGACATCCAACTTAGTCCATTAAGATGTTGTATGGGATATTCAATTTAGTCCAAATATGTTGTATGGAACATCCAAATTAGTCAATGCTGTATGTTTATTAGACATATATCTTTTTGAACTCTTATAATAATATATGTTTCTATTATGCAGTTTATACATGTATAGTACATGATTGATTCTATTTTCTCAGATGGTAATGCCGGGAGATGCCAGTGAGCTGAGACAGTTTCGTGAAGAATGTATGGCAAGAACTTGTCTCTCTGTTGAACTCACTGTCCCATCAATTACTGCATTCATACACAGCAGGGATTTTCTGGAGCTGCTTTATAATAGGTGCACACCATTAACAAATACATAATTGAGGTAGCAGATATATATACATTTAACACATACATAATTGAGGCAGCAGATATGCACACATTAAACAAATACATAATTGAGGCAGCAGAAATGCACACATTTAACAAATACATAATTGAGGCAGCAGAAATGCACACATTAAACAAATACATAATTGAGGCAGCAGATATGCACACATTTAATAAATACATAATTGAGCCAGAAGATATGCACACATTTAACTAATGCATAATTGAGGCAGCAGATATGCACACATTTAACAAATACATAATTGAGGCAGCAGAAATACACACATTTAACAAATACATAACCAAGGCAGCAGACATGCACACATTTAACAAATACATAATTGAGGCAGCAGATATGCACACATTTAATAAATACATAATTGAGGCAGCAGATATGCACACATTTAACAAATACATAATTGAGGCAGCAGAAATACACACATTTAACAAATACATAACCGAGACAGCAGATATGCGCACATTTAACAAATACATAATTGAGGCAGCAGATATGCACACATTTAACAACTAGACAATATGTTCATTAGGACACTGTTGTATACTAAAGATCCATTGTTGATTTGATTTAAGCAAAGACCCATTTGGTTCAGCTACACCTACTGATATGACATACACTTACCTATTAGATGGACACTTACCTATTAGATGGACACTTACCTATTAGATGGACACTTACCTATTAGATGGACACTTACCTATTAGATGGACACTTACCTATTAGATGGACACTTACCTATTAGATGGACACTTACCTATTAGATGGACACTTACCTATTAGATGGACACTTACCTATTAGATGGACACTTACCTATTAGATGGACACTTACCTATTAGATGGACACTGTTAGATGGGCACTTACACATTAGATGGACACTTATCTATTAGATGGACACTGTTAGATGGGCACTTACACATTAGATGGACACTTATCTATTAGATGGACACTTACACATTAAATGGACTCGTATCAATGAGATGGACACAACTTGTTATTTGCTCTAAAACCTTGACCTTTTGTTTTTGTCCCAAGATTCAACAATGATCTCCTGATGTGGGAGCCCCAGCCACGTAGACCTCATCACTACATGAGCAGTATGGTACCTTCAAATACAAGTCTTAATGTTTATCACATCTGGCCCCAACAGACCGGGGACACTGCCAGTGCAGGTAATAGGGAACATAGCAAGTGCAGGTTATAGGGGGACTTGGTTAGTGTACGTAATAATGGGATATAGTTAGTGCAGGTAATAGAGGACATGCCTAGTGCAGATAATAGGGGGACATGGTTAGTGCAGGCAATAGTGGGATATTGCTAGTGCAGTTAATAAGGAACATGGATTTATCAGGTAGCAGGGAACATGGCTATCATAGGTAATAGAGGGAGGGGGGTAATATTACAAATTATTCACTCAATACTAAAATGTCAGTATAAAGGTTTTTGCTGGATAAAATATCAGTATTTCCCACTGATAAAATATCAGTATTTCCCACTGATAAAATATCAGTATTTCCCACTGACTTGTTTGTACAGATGACTCATCAGGTGCTGACGATGAGGAGGAGACCATGCAGTACTCCATCCATGATCGCAAGTTCAACAGTAAAACCAAAAAAATTGTTTCTCCTAAACTTCTCAACAAGTCGTGCTTCTCTCTCAGCATTGGCAAAGGGAAATTGTTGGCAGTCATACCACACATTGTAAGTAAACAAATGAAAGATTATTGTCATACAAGGTCCCAATACCAGAGTCAGGATGTCAGAACATAAGGGTTTTTGCTGGGTGATGCTAATCAAACTCTGTCAAATTACATATATTTTTTTATAATTATACATTTGTTTATACAATAATTTGGAATAAAATTTAGATGAATGCACCAAACTGCAAGTTTTTTAAAGTTTGCTCGCAAGATGAGTGAGAAAAGTGACAGGAGCAGTGGAAATTTGACACCTCTTGGGGCATATAAAGAATTTTTAATATACAATTAACCCTTTATCCTTATATTGGCAGCCAAAGTTTGTCATGTGACATATCTCATTGCCTCTTAAATGTTTCCATATAAACACAGCGAATTCTTAAAAGCTATTTCCCCTGATACAGTTACTTGATACCACTTGTTGGCCATCTAGTGACTTGATACAAATTGTTGGGGTCTATTTGTCTCCCAGGAACAAGACTTGTATCCAGACCTGCATGCCGAACTGATGATCACATTAAAAGATGGCCTGCTCTTCTCCGTCAATGAACATGGCGGGGACCCTGAACTCAAATATCTGTGTCTGCAGGCTCACAATGCCCAGATGTATCACAACAGTGAGTTGCAGGGGATTCGAAGAATTACATCTGAGAGTATGAGAGTAACTGTCATTTGATCAAAAGTTTTAATGTCACCTTTGACCACACTTAACATTCACCTGGTTGCAAGGGTTTTAAAATATAGAGAATTCATTGTACTGTATTTTGCCCTTGTTCTAAAATAAAATTGACTTAATTTACTTCCTCCATGTTTAGTCATAAATACTGAATGTTACGAACTCGATATTACCAAGTTCAATACCTTCATTGTCCATGGGCTACAGATACTCAACAAACCATTGATTCCTAGAAGAAATGTCTCTTTAAACACTTCATCACCGCTGTCCTTAACGATCCCATCCAACGTCATTTCCCTTTACGCAAAATACGTCACAAAAATACAAAGCATGTGGCAACAGCTATCCAAATACTCTCCAAACCAACATGCAATCCCAAAACACATACAAGTCTTTAACACTGAAACATAATTCAACGTTAATTACTTTAAAAGCCAATGGAACAGTTTAAAAGTAAATGTCCACATTCAGGCATTCCAAATGTTATTTTAGCCAGGGGTGCACGGACAATGGAACAGTTTAAAAGTAAGTGTCCACCTGCGGGCATTCCAAATGTTATTTGAGCCAGGGATATATGGACAATGAGATAGAGAATTTCAAGGTTGTTAAATTTATTCCCCCAAAGATGCCTTAGAATTATATTAGTATCAGCACTGTGTGATAAGGAACAAAGTCCTTACTAGTAGAACCTGGAGGACATTGCAAAATTTGAATAATTAACCTTGAAAACACTAGAAAACCTTTGACAAACTGAGACAACGTTTAAGGGGTCAAAGGCTATGACAAACTGAGACAAGGGTTAAGGGGTCAAAGGCTATGACAAACTGAGACAAGGGCTAAGGGGTCAAAGGCTATGACAAACTGAGACAAGGTTTAAGGGGTCAAAGGCTTTGACTAATAGACTCTTCAAAAGCACATTACTGTTTGAATGGGTTTTTCCAGTTTTGTTGGAATTTTTTTTCCATTTTTAAGTAAAATTTTATGTTTTATTGTACCTATTTAAATAGGGCAAGTGGTTATCATCCTCCATGTCAGAAGTTCATCATAAGTTTCAAAAATGTTTCTTTCAGTCTAACTTCTGAAACTTTTCAATTGTTTTATGGCAGGTCATGTGTTACACACAGTGAAACCTGGCACACTGGAGCACATCAAGGACAAAATTCCTGACTATCTCAAGTCTCGGATTTACCGCTCTGACCGCTGGGTGTCTGACAAATCCCATGGAAGGGCAGGGTGGGATGAAAATTCTCCTGACATGGTCACACTAGTGGTCAAAACCAAATTGGACACAATTAATAACATCAAGGTTAGTGGAACATTTGATCACAGCCTCAGTCATTATTGGCTTTCCTTAAAGTATTATTTCATTATGACCTCTCATTATAAATTGTTGATTTCCTGTGTCTTAAATTGAATGTAAAATTTATTTTAAAAAAAGAAATTATATCTGTCTTTCTATCAATTTGTTATATCTGTCTTTCTATTATTTGTTATATCTGTCTTTCTGTCATTTGTTATATCTGTCTTTCTATCATTTGTTATATATGTATTTCTATCATTTGTTATATCTGTCTTTCTGTCATTTGTTATATCTGTATTTCTATCATTTGTTATATCTTTCTTTCTGTTATTCGTTATATCTGTCTTTCTGTCATTTGTTATATCTGTCTTTCTATCATTTGTTATATCTGTCTTTCTATCATTTGTTATATCTGTCTTTCTGTCATTTGTTATATCTGTCTTTCTATCATTTGTTATATCTGTCTTTCTATCATTTGTTATATCTGTCTTTCTATCATTTGTTATTTCTGTATTTCTATCATTTGTTATATCTGTCTTTCTATCATTTGTTATATCTGTCTTTCTATCATTTGTTATATCTGTCTTTCTATCATTTGTTATATCTGTCTTTCTATCATTTGTTATTTCTGTCTTTCTATCATTTGTTATATCTGTCTTTCTATCATTGTTATATCTGTCTTTCTATCATTTGTTATATCTGTCTATCTATCATTTGTTATATCTGTCTTTCTATCATTTGTTATTTCTGTCTTTCTATCATTTGTTATATCTGTCTTTCTGTCATTTGTTATATCTGTCTTTCTATCATTTGTTATATCTGTCTTTCTATCATTGTTATATCTGTCTTTCTATCATTTGTTATTTCTGTCTTTCTATCATTTGTTATATCTGTCTTTCTATCATTTGTTATATCTGTCTTTCTATCATTTGTTATATCTGTATTTCTATCATTTGTTATATCTGTCTTTCTATCATTTCTTATATCTGTCTTTCTATCATTTGTTATATCTGTCTTTCTATCATTCGTTATATCTGTCTATCTATCATTCGTTATTTCTGTCTTTCTATCATTTGTTATATCTGTCTTTCTATCATTTGTTATATCTGTCTTTCTATCATTTGTTATATCTGTCTTTCTATCATTTGTTATATCTGTCTTTCTATCATTTGTTATATCTGTCTTTCTATCATTTGTTATATCTGTCTTTCTATCATTTGTTATATCTGTCTTTCTATCATTTGTTATATCTGTCTTTCTATCATTTGTTATATCTGTCTTTCTATCATTTGTTATTTCTGTCTTTCTATCATTTGTTATATCTGTCTTTCTATCATTGTTATATCTGTCTTTCTATCATTTGTTATATCTGTCTTTCTATCATTTGTTATATCTGTCTTTCTATCATTTGTTATTTCTGTCTTTCTATCATTTGTTATATCTGTCTTTCTATCATTTGTTATATCTTTCTTTCTATCATTTGTTATATCTGTCTTTCTATCAATTTGTTATATCTGTCTTTCTATTATTTGTTATATCTGTCTTTCTGTCATTTGTTATATCTGTCTTTCTATCATTTGTTATATATGTATTTCTATCATTTGTTATATCTGTCTTTCTGTCATTTGTTATATCTGTCTTTCTATCATTTGTTATATCTTTCTTTCTATCATTTGTTATATCTGTCTTTCTATCAATTTGTTATATCTGTCTTTCTATTATTTGTTATATCTGTCTTTCTGTCATTTGTTATATCTGTCTTTCTATCATTTGTTATACCTGTCTTTCTATCATTTGTTATATCTGTCTTTCTGTCATTTGTTATATCTGTATTTCTATCATTTGTTATATCTGTCTTTCTATCATTTGTTATATCTGTCTTTCTATCATTTGTTATTTCTGTCTTTCTATCATTTGTTATATCTGTCTTTCTATCATTTGTTATATCTGTCTTTCTGTCATTTGTTATATCTGTCTTTCTATCATTTGTTATATCTTTCTTTCTATCATTTGTTATATCTGTCTTTCTATCAATTTGTTATATCTGTCTTTCTAATATTTGTTATATCTGTCTTTCTGTCATTTGTTATATCTGTCTTTCTATCATTTGTTATATATGTATTTCTATCATTTGTTATATCTGTCTTTCTGTCATTTGTTATATCTGTATTTCTATCATTTGTTATATCTGTCTTTCTGTTATTCGTTATATCTGTCTTTCTGTCATTTGTTATATCTGTCTTTCTATCATTTGTTATATCTGTCTTTCTATCATTTGTTATATCTGTCTTTCTGTCATTTGTTATATCTGTCTTTCTATCATTTGTTATATCTGTCTTTCTATCATTTGTTATATCTGTCTTTCTATCATTTGTTATATCTGTCTTTCTATCATTTGTTATATCTGTCTTTCTGTCATTTGTTATATCTGTCTTTCTATCATTTGTTATATCTGTCTTTCTATCATTTGTTATATCTGTCTTTCTATCATTTGTTATTTCTGTCTTTCTATCATTTGTTATATCTGTCTTTCTATCATTTGTTATATCTGTCTTTCTATCATTTGTTATATCTGTCTTTCTATCATTTGTTATATCTGTCTTTCTATCATTTGTTATTTCTGTCTTTCTATCATTTGTTATATCTGTCTTTCTATCATTGTTATATCTGTCTTTCTATCATTTGTTATATCTGTCTATCTATCATTTGTTATATCTGTCTTTCTATCATTTGTTATTTCTGTCTTTCTATCATTTGTTATATCTGTCTTTCTGTCATTTGTTATATCTGTCTTTCTATCATTTGTTATATCTGTCTTTCTATCATTGTTATATCTGTCTTTCTATCATTTGTTATATCTGTATTTCTATCATTTGTTATATCTGTCTTTCTATCATTTGTTATATCTGTCTTTCTATCATTTGTTATATCTGTCTTTCTATCATTCGTTATATCTGTCTATCTATCATTCGTTATTTCTGTCTTTCTATCATTTGTTATATCTGTCTTTCTATCATTTGTTATATATGTCTTTCTATCATTTGTTATATCTGTCTTTCTATCATTTGTTATATCTGTCTTTCTATCATTTGTTATATCTGTCTTTCTATCATTTGTTATATCTGTCTTTCTATCATTTGTTATATCTGTCTTTCTATCATTTGTTATATCTGTCTTTCTATCATTTGTTATATCTGTCTTTCTATCATTTGTTATTTCTGTCTTTCTATCATTTGTTATATCTGTCTTTCTATCATTGTTATATCTGTCTTTCTATCATTTGTTATATCTGTCTTTCTATCATTTGTTATATCTGTCTTTCTATCATTTGTTATTTCTGTCTTTCTATCATTTGTTATATCTGTCTTTCTATCATTTGTTATATCTGTCTTTCTATCATTTGTTATATCTGTCTTTCTATCATTTGTTATTTCTGTCTTTCTATCATTTGTTATTTCTGTCTTTCTATCATTTGTATGTGGTTGTTTCCTTTTTTTGTTTTTTTAAATTTGGCATGTGTGATTCCTGTTGCAAATTAAAATGTGGTTCCAAACAAGTTTATTTTTAATAAACTATTAAACTAAAACATTTAGACTTTCTATAACTTGTTGTGATATTTGAAAAAATGTATATTTTAAGTAATACTTGGTCTTCTTTTTTATCTTTTTTTCACAAACATATTTTTTAAACGTATCTATGAATTTTCATTACCCAATTACCGGTACTCTCAGACTCACTTCTCAATCAAATATTCTTCATGGAACTCCATCACCGGTACTCTCAGACACACTTCTGAATCAAATATACTTCATGAACCATATCACTGGTACTCTCAGACACACTCCTCAATCAATATTCTTCATGGAAAACAGATCACTGGTACTCTCAGACACGCTTCCCAATCAAATATTCATCTTATAAAAGTGAATAATTTAGTTTCAACAGCTGATATAAAGATAATGTTTCATCTGTTTGTTCCAGAACTTTACTATGGCCTTGAGAGTGGATGGAGCAACTTTACGTCATGAGATGCACCATCCTGGGGAGAGCTGGGTGTCACAGGTCAGAAGAGAAGAAACTTTCCTCAATGGATTTTGTAGCTAATGAAATACATGATCAAAAATACATAGCTGTATAATCCTGTAACATTACATGACATTATAACTATTTCCAGTGTTTTTCACGACCTTACAATGCCACTACATACAATGTCCTCTCACCAGATGATTGACTTGGTTGACCTCAAAGATTTCCCCATCAGGGGATACACCATGCCTAAAATTAAGACAGAGATCCATCTTCAAATAGACCACTGCTGTGTTGACTATAGGTAAGTCACAAAATAACTCCATGCAGAGACATGAATAACATCATAATGAATGCAGTCATGTGATGTGTTTAAAATAAGTCTGTTCATGTGACATGTTCACTTCACTTCAGTTATCTTGGTGTAAACATATTTAATTTTAATTTGATTTTTAAAAATTTCTTGAATTGTTGTAATCCCAAATAGTCACAAATCCTAAATATAAAAGTGACCCTTAGTAGATGTCCAGATTGAAGTATGTTAAAGTAGGTTTGTATTTACTGTTTCAATCTTCAGGCCACTCCATCTTCCTGTGTGGACATTCCTGACAGTTGAGCATTTCAGCATTTGCAGTAACATTATTGCAGAGTCCATCAATTCTCAGATCAGACTGTTACTTGATGACTCAGCACTGTTCATAACCAACAGATGCAACAAGGAAGTCAACCTCTTGAAAGGTACACAACCACACAGCACACACCACACACACACCACACACAACACACACAGCACACACAACACACACAACAAACACAACACACACACCACACACAACACACACAACTCACACAACACACACAAGTCACACAACACATACAACACACTTCTATAAAAAAATCTAATAAAAGAATAAATAAAGTCCTAGTAATCATATTTGACCTATTTCAAACATTCAACAGCATATTTGACCTATTTCAAACATTCAGCATCATATTTGACCTATTTCAAACATTCAGCATCATATTTGACCTATTTCAAACATTCAGCATCATATTTGACCTATTTCAAACATTCAGCATCATATTTGACCTATTTCAAACATTCAGCATCCTTTTTGACCTATTTCAAACATTCAGCATCATATTTGACCTATTTCAAACATTCAGCATTATATTTGCCCTATTTCAAACATTCAGCATCATATTTGACCTATTTCAAACATGCAGCATCATATTTGACCTATTTCAAACATTCAGCATCATATTTGACCTATTTCAAACATTCAGCATCATATTTGACCTATTTCAAACATTCAGCATCATATTTGACCTATTTCAAACATACGTATTATGAAATGGAATGCCCTATATGTTGAGTGGAGATTAATTATTTATGTGTCTACTGTTCCAGATTATATTTGTGTTGCTGAGGTCGACCAGTTGAAGATCTGGCTGCAATTTTCTTATGACAAGTCAGGCAAACAGGTGACCTCATCAAACAATTTATTAGTCTTGATATCTGGTTAAAAATACTTTCATACGAAAAGTAACTCATACGTTTTAGCAAGTGATTGTTCAATATTAGGTTGAAAGTGAACTATCATGTTGTCTCGCATTTTCAAATTTTATTTTCTTGTGTTCCTCAGAAAATCCCCAAATCTGACCTGAGATTCCAGGTGAATGAGTTGAACCTTCACACATGTGCAGACTCCACAAGAGCCATCTTGGATTTGATTCAGTACATTGTGAGGGATGGGGATCTAGTGGACAAGTCTGATGCAGGGGACATCACACCAACTGCTTCAGATGATGCACCAGCATTTGCTTCTGTAAGTTTATAATGCACATTCTTTTTCTTTCTCTATTGGAATATTCTCTTCCTTTTCCTGCTGGAATAGTTTATTCCTCTATTGGAATATTCTCTTCCTTTTCCTGCTGGAATAGTTTATTCCTCTATTGGAATATTCTCTTCGTTTCCCGGCTGGAGTACTTTCTTTTCTCCTCATTATAAAGAATTAAAATATTGATAAGTTCTGTGTTTTGGGTTCTAGAAGTAATTTGTGCACAATACTTTTGACTGTAACATAAAAAACCTTAATTTAGCTTGATGCACTTGACTATTAAATATTCCCTGAGAATTGAGACATGTCTCATTCTGTCATGTAGTCAGTAACTATAACTCCCTTGCATCTCAATTTTTCAGGATGTTGACCCAGGAGAAAGAAAGATTCCCTCCCCTGTCTTACCATCCATAACTCCTGAACAAGAAGCGTCAGTCATGTCAGCTCTGGAGGAGGCTATGGTTGACTGCCCAGAGGCCATTAGTAAGTCAACATTTAGTTATTGGTATATAGGTACACTCTGGTCTCCCAGCCACTATACTCACACTGTAACTCATTGATGCCAGACTATCCCAAACTTTGCTTAGAAATCACTAAAAGGATTTAATTTTCATTTTGACCATCACAAAGTGGACAAATGTTACGAACAAATGTTACTATTGCGAACATTTTTAAACATGCAATTTTTGTCCATCTCAATCTAGTGAAAACATGTACAAAAATGTGTATGACTATTCATAGCAGAAAATGTTATAAAAACTGTAGAAAGCACGGGTAAACAACCGTATCACTTGGCATGTGTGGTAAAAACATCTAGTGAAAACATGTACAAAAATGTGTATGACTATTCATAGCAGAAAATGTTATAAAAACTGTAGAAAGCACGGGTAAACAACCGTATCACTTGGCATGTGTGGTAAAAACATCTAGTGAAAACATGTACAAAAATGTGTATGACTATTCATAGCAGAAAATGTTATAAAAACTGTAGAAAGCACTGGTAAACAACAACCGTATCACTTGGCATGTGTGGTAAAAACATGTTTTGTGTCTTTAATCTAATACCCATCCACATTCCCAGTAAGTGAGAACAGTCATACAAGTTTTATCTAAATGCTCACAGAACTCAAGAAGCAAACATCGGCTAAACCTGGCAAGGTTCAGATGACCCGAGTTTTCTTCCAGTGTGATGAGTCCAGGCAGAGCCCCTCGTTGAAGAGTGACCTTGACAATGCCCTGCACATCACCATATCTGACAGCTCTGACTCCAACACGCCAGATGAAGAGGCTGCAGACACGGAGGACTTTGAAATTGTTGACTGTCATTTTAAAGAAGTCACAGTAAGATTGTTTCTAGTCATTTGTTCTTAATATCAATATGTTCTTTAAATCAGTATGTTCTTTGAATCAATATGTTCTTTAAATCAATATTTCTATATTTCAATATGTTCTATATTGTGAGTTGTTGTGTGTTGTCTCTAATTTATGCTTTATTTTCTACCAGAATATGAAAGATAGTCATAAAGTACATATGTTATGTGATATATGCCATACCTTCTACCAGAAAATTAAAGATAGTCATAAAGTACATATGTTGTATGTGACATATGCCATACCTTCTACCAGAATATTAAAGATAGACATAAAGTACATATGTTGTATGTGATATGTGCCATACCTTCTACCAGAATATGAAAGGCAGTCATGAAGTACATATGCTGAGCCAGCAGCCCACAGAAGTCATTGAGAATTTTATCAGAAAGCCCACCAGTAGCTACGACCACCTGAAGGCACCCGATAAGTTCCCTGACCCAGAGTACCAATATACTCTAAGAGAGATGTCTGTCGTCTGGCACATATATGGGGGCAGTGACTTCTCACAACCCCGCAGAGGATCCAGCACCGGTCAGTAATACAACAAATACAATTATGATTTAATTTTACAATTATTATTTACAAGCTTTTAAAAATGCTTTTCTCTCAATTAATTAAAAAGTGGAAATTATTTTTATTGCAGAACGTAACAAGGGCTTGACCAAAGTAATGCAAAGGTAAATATTATATTCCTTTGACTGGTGGTTATTCTAATGTAAAAAAAACAAGAGGAAAGGGAAAATATTTGAAAATCTTAGAGTTCTTGAAACTTCTTAAATCACCCAATTGTTATTAACCATTGAAACATCTTAGATCACCCAATTGTTATTAACCCTTGAAACTTCTTAGATCACCCAATTGTTATTAACCCTTGGAATTCCTTAGATCACCCAATTGATATTAACCCTTGAAACTTCTTGGATCACCTAATTGTTATTAACCCTTGAAACTTCTTAGATCACCCAATTGTTATTAACCCTTAGAATTCCTTAGATCACCCAATTGTTATTAACCCTAGAAACTTCTTAGATCACCTAATTGTTATTAACTCTTGAAGCTCATTTTCTTAAAAAGAAAAAGATTAATAATTAATTGATCTCACTACTTTTTAAGGGACATAACTCCCATTATCCTGGCACTTTCTATTTTTCACTATGTTTCTATCACACCTCTCCGATCTCACTAATTTCAAAGTCACGTGTGAAGCACATACAACATAAAATATATCAATTTATGATTTCGTGTTCAGAGTTGACATGTTACAATAGTTACAATGCTACTTCTCTCAGTGATTGTTTCTCATGATATTATATTGTGTTTACCACAATTGACTTGTGTTCTTGTGTTGCTTAACTT
Organism: Omphiscola glabra; assembly: GCA_964017045.1. Classification (NCBI taxonomy): domain Eukaryota; kingdom Metazoa; phylum Mollusca; class Gastropoda; family Lymnaeidae; genus Omphiscola; species Omphiscola glabra. The sequence goes on from OZ024797.1 coordinate 16,622,451, forward strand.
TCTTTTTTTGATGATTCCAGTTCCAGCCCCAGGGAGCAGAGGAAATCTGATGGTGGCGGGAAAACTCGGAAACACAGCTGGAGGCATAGGGGAGGTGACTGGAGGGACTTCAATGTTCTCATGGAATTGGACTTAAATAAAGTTTGTTTTCAATGTTCTCATGGAATTGGACTTAAATAAAGTTTGTTTTCAATGTTCTCATGGAATTGGACTTAAATAAAGTTTGTTTTCTATGTTCTCATTGTTGGCTAATTTATTCTTTAAGAATCAGTCTCTACTTATTCCATGTTATCAACTTGTAATCTTTCACTGTTCTAATGGGTCGTTATACTTGTAATCTTTCACTGTTCTAATGGGTCGTTATACTTGTAATCTTTCACTGTTCTAATGGGTCGTTATACTTGTAATCTTTCACTGTTCTAATGGGTCGTTATACTTGTAATCTTTCACTGTTCTAATGGGTCGTTATACTTGTAATCTTTCACTGTTCTAATGGGTCGTTATACTTGTAATCTTTCACTGTTCTAATGGGTCGTTATACTTGTAATCTTTCACTGTTCTAATGGGTCGTTATACTTGTAATCTTTCACTGTTCTAATGGGTCGTTATACTTGTAATCTTTCACTGTTCTAATGGGTCGTTATACTTGTAATCTTTCACTGTTCTAATGGGTCGTTATACTTGTAATCTTTCACTGTTCTAATGGGTCGTTATACTTGTAATCTTTCACTGTTTTAATGGGTCGTTATACTTGTAATCTTTCACTGTTTTAATGGGTCGTTATACTTGTAATCTTTCACTGTTCTAATGGGTCGTTATACTTGTAATCTTTCACTGTTCTAATGGGTCGTTATACTTGTAATCTTTCACTGTTCTAATGGGTCGTTATACTTGTAATCTTTCACTGTTTTAATGGGTCGTTATACTTGTAATCTTTCACTGTTCTAATGGGTCGTTATACTTGTAATCTTTCACTGTTCTAATGGGTCGTTATACTTGTAATCTTTTGCTGTTCTAATGGGTCATTATACTTGTAATCTTTCGCTGTTCTAATGGGTCGTTATACTTGTAATCTTTCGCTGTTCTAATGGGTCGTTATACTTGTAATCTTTCACTGTTCTAATGGGTCGTTATACTTGTAATCTTTCACTGTTTTAATGGGTCGTTATACTTGTAATCTTTCACTGTTCTAATGGGTCGTTATACTTGTAATCTTTCACTGTTCTAATGGGTCGTTATACTTGTAATCTTTCACTGTTTTAATGGGTTGTTATACTTGTAATCTTTCACTGTTCTAATGGGTCGTTATACTTGTAATCTTTCACTGTTCTAATGGGTCGTTATACTTGTAATCTTTCACTGTTCTAATGGGTCGTTATACTTGTAATCTTTCACTGTTTTAATGGGTCGTTATACTTGTAATCTTTCACTGTTCTAATGGGTCGTTATACTTGTAATCTTTCACTGTTCTAATGGGTCGTTATACTTGTAATCTTTTGCTGTTCTAATGGGTCATTATACTTGTAATCTTTCGCTGTTCTAATGGGTCGTTATACTTGTAATCTTTCGCTGTTCTAATGGGTCGTTATACTTGTAATCTTTCACTGTTCTAATGGGTCGTTATACTTTTAATCTTTCGCTGTTCTAATGGGTCGTTATACTTGTAATCTTTCACTGTTCTAATGGGTCGTTATACTTGTAATCTTTCACTGTTCTAATGGTTCGTTATATTTAAGGTGTGTCTTTTCAGTACAAGTCATTTTCGCTTATTAATATTATAAAATATTAATAATACATCTGCTTCCCTAGATAAGATTCCGCTATGATGTTTACCCCACATCAACCAAGCAGGCATCCAGATTTAAGCTGCTTGTCAACAGCTTGGAAGTGCGGGACAGAATTAAAACTTCGGAGGTCAATAAATTCCTGGTCAAACTTGTGGATAAAGATCACCCAGAACAGTCGTCTGCTTATATGGTCAGTTCTTGCTGAAATGGTTAATTCTTGCTTATATGGTCAGTTCTTGCTGATATGGTCAGTTCCTGCTTATATGGTCAGTTGTTGCTTATATGGTCAGTTTTTATCATACATTTTAGCCAGTCATTTTGTCAATTATGGTCATTAGCCAGTTCAAACACTGTCAGTCCTTGGAATATGGTTTATGTTACAGGTAAATTAGTGTTATAAATAGTTAGTGACTTGCCACAACAAATTGCTGACACTTTCATTGCCTTTCAGCTGATGTTCTCAGGAGTCTTCACCAGACCTGAATATCTTCCTTTCAGAAAAGAATGTGAGGTCAAGGCCTTTTGCCTGCCAATCAAACTAAATATAGATCAGGTATGTCTTTTAAATGTGTAACATTTCCTTCTGTAAGCCTGCTAGTAGACAAAGCACACCACACCTGAGAAGCCAATCATTTTATAAGAATATAGTTTGCAACTGACCACTCTGATCTCATTCATCACTGCTCACCCTCTGGACCTGTCCTTTGACTTGACTGACTTATAAGATGTCAGGTGCCCACTGTTGTGATTGCTTACACTAAATTATATTTATGAAAAACATGTTTTATGTATTTTCCAGGTGTCTCTCAACTTCCTGTGGAAATTTATTTCACAAGTTTCCGAGGCAGAAGCCGATGGTCCATCAGAGACAGTAGGTGGAAGGTCATCTCCTATACCTGGTCGGTCATCCCCTTTAACCTCAAGCCCTCGTGCCTCAGTGACCAGCACTGACCCCATCATGAGGATTAGAACCCCATCAACAAATGAAAGCAGCCTGGATGAAACTGAATTGCTGATGAAATTTGAGGACTTCAGCAACCAGCAAAGTTTGTACCTGCAGGTTAGAGAATTTTGTCAACTGGTTGTGGTGACTGGGGTTGGGGGTGGTGTTAGAGAATGTTGTCAACTGGTTTTGTGAGTGTGGTCGGGTTGTGGATGGAATGTAGTGAGGAAGGGAGTGTTTAGTTGGGGCCAGTTATGATAACTGTCAAAGTGTAAATGGCAATAAACAATGTGAGGTATACATGCTGTGTAAACACGGGACACAAGTTTGTATGTTAAGTTCTGTTGAGGAGTTGTCATTGTAGTGTGAAAAGTGCAAGTCCTAGTTTGTCAGTTGCAGTATTAAGTCAAGAGTAGTATTAGTAGTAATAAATAATTTTAGTATTTTCAACCTGGTGTTTTTGTTGCTTGCGTTAGCAGTGTGGATAAAAGTATACCCTAGAATAATGTTATCCCCGTAGACAGCATGAGCCAACCAAACTGCCCGTCCAGTAGACTCACCTATTAGTGGAGGTTTGTTACATGGGGAACTCCCATTATGTTATTTATACTTTTAGGTTAACTTTTTTTCTTAGTTGTTCTGGTGGATTAATTTTCTATTGATACCTGAATGTGAATTTGTTAGTTATTGCTGAATGTTACATTTGTTTTGTCAGTTGTACCTGTAAAGTCTCCTTTAGAAAGTTTCCCGTTATATCAACTTTCATTTGTTTTATTTCAGGCACGACTCAATGAGAATGATGACTTGGAGATGGCTCAAGAAGACCTGCCTGTGTTCATCAAGTAAGCATTTGTGTAGAGACATTTAGAATAATATCATCCCAACCATATAAACCATTCATAAAGTAAACATTGTATAGAAACTTTTAGAATCCTATCATCCAAACCATGTACCATTCAGACCACTGCTAACTTTTGGTTGTGCAACCAAAATCTGGGCTTGAAAAAACAAAGGAATTTTTATAATACTCTAATTATAATTTGACATATGTGTACCCACTTAGGTACTGGGTATTACATTAGTGTAAAACTGAAATGTGACCTATGTATACCCACTAAGGTACTGGGTATTACATTAGTGTACAAATGAAATGTGACCTATGTATACCCACTAAGGTCTGGGTATGACCTTAGTGTACAACTAAAATATGACGTGCTATATGCTGAACCAGATTTTGCTATTTTATAATGTAATAATTATCAGCGTGTGTTTCATTGGGACATGAAGCTAATAGTAGTAATAGACAGTAAACCAGAGGTTTATTTATTCATTTGTTCCAGGTCTTTCATTCTGATATCTGACATCACCATCAAACTAGATTACCGAGGTAAAAGATGTGACATGGACAGTGTAAGTAAACATTTCATGGTTCTTCCCATTTTATTACTCTTCACTTGAATGACTATTATTATAACCATAATTAATATAGGCACCATCTTTATGTTATGACTAAATATTTATGTATTTCTGTGCCTGTCAATGTTTTGTTTAAAATGATGCTTCATGCAACTCAGCTATACATTGTACCTTTAATTTTAATCTGCATTAGTTATACCTCATCTAACATATATATGTATGTATATATATATATATATATATATATATATATATATATATATATATATATATATATATATATATATATATATATATACATTATTTCATTAGCTATTTATAATAATTTTTTAGGAAATATTAAAACATTGATTCACTTCTATAGAGTAAGGTTCTTAACATTTTAATTTTTTTGAAGTAGTGATAATAAAAAGAAAATTATTATTTTTTTGTTAATAATTTTTTTAAGTTTCAATTTCTCATTTTTTTTTTTTTTGGGTGCCAAATGAAAGGTTGTGTTGATTATTTTAGTAATTTAACAAAAGTCCATTCACTGAATGCAAAATTGTGTTACCATGACTACTGTTTAGATAGCTTGACACTAAGTGGCAATAGATTATTGTTTTACACCCTCTTTATATGAGAAGCCAGAGGCTCCTTACAACTTGGTAGTTAGTAGTAACATTACTACCTGCCTGAGGTGGCCACATTCTTACACTTGCAGTTATTTCAATTTTTTTAGTAACATTGCAAGCTGCCTGAGGTGGCCACATTCTTACACTTGCAGTTATTTCAATTTTTTTAGTAACATTACAAGCTGCCTGAGGTGGCCACATTCTTACACTTGTAGGTATTTCAATAATTTCCCAGCCATGTTTTGTAACATCTCTCACACAGGGTATGGTGGGCATGATGCTGGGTGTGGCTTCTCTCACAGGATCTGTTGTCAAGCTAAAACGGATCTGCTGTCAGAAAGGGTAAGTTTAATCAAAATGAAACATATGGAAAGATCATTTCTGTTTGAGAAGCTGGTGACAAGTTTCTCACATAACAAGAGGAGTTTGTGTCAATGTAGACAAAGTACATGAGGAGTTTGTGTCAATGTAGACAAAGTACATGAGGAGTTTGTGTCAATGTAGACAAAGTACATGAGGAGTTTGTGTCAATGTAGACAAAGTACATGAGGAGTTTGTGTCAATGTAGACAAAGTACATGAGGAGTTTGTGTCAATGTAGACTGTAACTGTACGTGGTTGGCAACAGTTAACTAATAATAATACTATTGTCCTGTCAGGGATTATCTCACCACAACTCTCACAATCAATCCTCCTCTCCATGAAATCAGTAATCAACGTCCACTGTATATATATATCCAGCACTTTAATTCATAAATTATAAATATAGTAATAGTCATACATATTGAATACTTGTATTGAAATATCATGCACAATGTACATGCAACATCCTTGCGCACAGATCCATAATTTAGTTATATTAATTCATAGTCCAACCTAGAGAAAACCACATACGTCTTATCACTTCAACATAATTACATCGACTGCCCTCTTACTGGGACTTGACTTCCATCTCTCGTTTTACCTCACGAGCTACTCACAAAATACACTGAATATCTCTCACTTCTGAGTTCATGGTGTTGTGAATCATTCATGAACACTTTAGTCTGTTACATAGACAAAGTACATGATTCTTCATAAATACACATCATACTGGCTCCATATTTTTTGAACAACTTTAAATTTATCACCATGTCCCTTAGTCCTTGCAATGTTGGGGCGCCACAGATGACATGAAAACTATCCTTCTCCATTCCTCTCGGTCTTCTGCACTACGCATAGTTTTAATCCCGTCCACTCTTTGATGTTATCTTCCCATCTTTTTCTCTGTCTTCCTCTTCTTCTTCCTCCTCTAGTTGTGCCCTGCATGATTTCTTTGGCGAGCCTTTGTTTTCTGGTCACGTGGCCATAACACTCAAGTTTGCGCTTCTTTTAAAGACACCAGGAGGTCATTGTACTGCCCAAAGGCTTGACGAATCCTTTCTTTCACTTGTTCATTGGTGATATTAAAGTAAAGTAAAAATGTCATATTTCAAGAACATTTCATTTGTAATATAATTAATTTTGTTTTTCAGCATTCTGGGCTGGGATAAACTTCTGATGTATGCATACAATGAGTGGCTGACTGACATAAAGACAAATCAAATTCATTCAATACTTAAAGGAGTGGGAAGTCTGTCCATCATCTTTCAAATAGGTCAGTGAATCTCAATTTTTTTTATCAGGCTGAATTTCTTGCTCTTCAAGCATGACCCACAAATAAAGTGTCTTGGATTTTTTTTTCATTTACAAAAATAATAAACTGTTTATTAATGTTTGAACCTACTACTAAGACTTGCAATGGTCAGGTGGTGCAAGGTACTACAGTCATGGACTGCAGTCCTATTTACCTTGGATGCTAAACCAGTCCATAACTTTTGCTTCACTTTACTGCAGACACAAATACTCACTGTTCCTTAAATGTTGAACACATAATTTAGAAAAATTAAGGGAACTTTGGTCATGACATATGTCTTGTTTATCTCAAAAACAAAACTTAGGATTTGTAACTTACATCACAAAGACGGAGTCTCTCTAACAGTTTCTTGTTATTAAGCTAATGTTTGCACTCAACCCCACAGTTCAGGGTGTCACAGACCTGATACGTCTTCCCATTGAACAGTACCAGAAAGACAGGAGGATCATCCGTGGTCTACAACGTGGGGCCAACTCTTTTACTCTCAACACAGTCATGGCAATACTGGAGCTCACTAACAAAGTTGTAGGCTCCATACAGGTAAATGGGGCTTAATTCATTTATAAATTCACCTGTAAAGTTACTTCTGACTATACAGTACATGTCAATATGTAAACATTTTATGGCACATTTTATGGAAGTAAATTTATCCATATAAAATAAAAGGAGATTGTTACGTTAAAACCTTGAAGCTTTAAAATAAACTCTTTTGACCCAGCATGTTATGTGTACGTTTTGTTTGTCTTTATATGCCAATAACTTTCTAGTCAGCCCAAAAATGTTTGGAGCACAACATGAGTTATGCATCTGGTCAGTTTCAGATGCCTGCTAGAAGTAATAGAGATGGGAACAGATGCATGTTAGAAGTAATAGAGATGGGAACAGATGCATGTTAGAAGTAGTAGAGATGATACACTTTTTAGAAGTATTAGAGATGATACACTTTTTAGAAGTAGTAGAGATGATACACTTATTAGAAGTAGTAGAGATGATACACTTTTTAGAAGTAGTAGAGATGATACAATTTTTAGAAGTAGTAGAGATGATACACTTTTTAGAAGTAGTAGAGATGATACACTTTTTAAAAGTAGTAGAGATGATACACTTTTTAGAAGTAGTAGTAGGTACCACAAACCGGCGTAAAAACGTGTTTTTGTGTCACGGAAGCCTGTATTTAGTAACTTTTCACTTAATGTTTTCTATATTAAAAATTGGTCATAAACTAATAAAATTGGTACCATTTAAAAGTACATTTTAAGCCCTCTAATTATATGTCATTTTAATTGTTTTTGAAATAACAAAGAGTATTGCATTTATCGCATGAAAACCATCACCAAAGTGATTTTTTATCGACAGTCAAGCGATCATTTTTACCCCCGCGCTATTCAATCGCCATGCTGTTTTTGGTCATTCGTAGTATTTCGTCACAAATAAGTGTATCGTGTGCAGAAATGAATGCCCTTTAGTTTCGTACCAAATATTAATGTAACGTTACAGTTTAAATATTTAAAAATTTTAAAAATCGAAGAAAATGATAATTTACTATTTGATTTTGGCAAAATATGAAATTTTAACCAGCATCATTGGAAAGCTCGTCCTTTTTTCTTTTAAAATACGAAAACAACACTTCATTTCTAAGCATCAACAAAAACGGCCGAGTTAAACAAAGAACCATATAAAATTGATTCACCCCGCTTGTTCCCGATACGCGAAAATGGCTGATAACCACGTTGACAACGCTCCAGAAGTTTTTTCTAAATTGACGGTAGCCGATCTTAAATGTTTAGTAGGTAAGTAAAATCAGTAAAAATAAGTTGTTAAATGGTTTGAAACTGTGTCAGCTATGTTTTAGTTCTTTATTTCTTTAGAAAATTTGTATTTATGTAGATATAAATATGTTCGTTTGTCGCCGATTATTATCGTTTTTGAGTTTTGTCAGATGACTTAAACCCCCCTCTGTTTGTAGTGAAGTCTAATTTTTTCTGATTGCTCAATTTAAAATGTTATTGTTTTTTCTGAAAGAGGATACGTTGAAGAATAATAACTACTAATTTTTATTACTAGCAAATGATATTATCATATTTAATTTTAATAAATAAAAAAGGTCGCGTGATCATAATATTTGTCGTCAATGTAAACAAACAATGAACGTTAAAAGTAGAACAACTCGTAAAGTTAAGAGATGGTCAAAGTAATGCATTATGAATAGCATAAAGTAATTTCTGTTATTATAGGTGGATTTATGTTAGACTGAACATTTATAATTTGTTCAATTTTGTTTTAGATGGTGAACAATTCGCCGCTCTAGAGAAGACTTTTCTGGCTATAACTATAAGGAAAGGAAGAAGGCCATCATTGCCTACTCTATTACTTCTTCAACTCTATGTTTTGAAGGAGGAAAATAACAAGTCATGGGAGCAGGTAATTATAATTATATGCCTAAGATAAGTTAATCAGTGTAATGAACATATTTTGTTTTCTACTTCTACCAAGTTAAACATTTTATGAATTTACTAATAAAGCCTGAACATATCTTTTCAGCTCGAAACCTGGTTCTCTCAGATCAAAGTATGTACCAGTACCAGTCGCAAAGTTCAAAAGTGTGTGGAAAAAGTTCTTTGCAGTTTGAACTCCCTTTCAACTTTGGATTATTTTCATTATTTGGGTAAAGTTCTGAATTTGGATTTCATAAGCCAAAAAAGAAGATAACCAATTTGGTGCAAAGTTAAAAAAAAATGAGGCATTTAAATGTTAAAAGAAGACAACCTGAACGTTTCAAAGAATTTATAAGTGTTATATTTATTGTTGATATTGTTCCTAACCCTGTCATTGTTAGTATCAACAAAGAACCATTGTCTTGTGAAGTTGATGAACTTAAATTAAAATTACAACAGGCTTTAGACAATGCACAGTTACTTTGTGTACGAGTTAATGATTTAGAAATTGAAAAATTGCAGCTACATGAAAAAATTAGTAATTTTCAAGAAGAATTAAATATGTTAAAAGTACAATTGGTAAATGATGAAGAAAATAGAATATCATCTCTTAATAAAATTAAACATCATAAATCAAAACTAAAGAGTGTTATTAGAAATCTTCAACAAGAAAATACAGATTTTTCTGTTCAGTTTCAGTTAGACTATCAGAGAGATAATGAAATTATTGAAATTAAAAGTAAAAGACAAAATAAAATCAATGAAAGTAAACACAGAGTCTATTTTAAATGCCAATATTAATTGTGAATGTGAAAAACCTGTTAATATAAAAGATCCTTTAAACAATTGTTACTCCACTCCTGTTAGACAAACAGTTATTAGTTTGATGTCAGATTATGTAAATGTTTAAGGTATGCAGCGTGTTCTAGTACTTAAAATAAAAATGCAGGTCACTCTAAATCTGTAAACGTTACATTTTATTAAATGTTAAAATTTTGCTTGCACTTGCACTGTTCCAGCCATGTTTGTATTGTATATAAATAAATAATGGGCTCATTGACTGTTGAAATATGCATAGCTATAATTTTTCTGTAGTTTGGTATAATTAGCTTATCTCTTGGTAAAACTATTGATTTTATGCAATTTTTTTTAAATGGCTGATTTCTCGCTTCATGTGAACCCGTGCACTTTTCTAACAGTTTTTGTATTTTCAATGCACTTATTATAGGTACACATGCTGTTTGAGTATGGTACATAGACCTTTACTTCCCATACATTTTGATACAATTATGATGCGCTTTCAATACACCTTATAAAACAAAAAATTTAAAAAATTCTGTATGTGAATGCTTTCCATGTTTGTAATGTATATAAATAATTAATGGGCTCAGTGACTGTTGAAATATGTAGAGCTATAATTTTTCTGTATTTTGGTATAATTGGCTCATCTCTTGGTTTAACAATTGATTTTTTGCAATTTTTTAAAAATGTCTGATTTTTTGCGTCTTATGAAACATTGCCTTTTTCTAACAATTTTTGTATTTTAAGTGTAAATTTTATGTTTACACTTGCTGTTTAATTACATAGTCCTTTAGTTACCCTTCATTTTGATATAACTACCATGAATGCTTTCTTATCAGTTGATTTTTAGTGATTTTTTAAACATTACCAAATTTTGCGTTTTTACCTCCCTTTTTATTTTTTTCAAAATTTGATGAAATTCCATTTTCATAAAATAAAAATTTAATGAATTAATCATTTTGTACCATTGAAAAAAATTGAGTCTGTTCTCTATATATGTGGGTATGTGTTGAGTGTAAGTAAGTGAGTTTAAGTGATTTAGTTTTACAGATATAGCCTTACAAAAATGGCACTTTTGATGGTGGCAAAAAAACAAAAAAAAATTATTTTAAAAATTCATAACTTTTTTACTTATTGAGTTATATGAACAAGTTTGGTTTCCACGTTCTTAGAATCATGAGTTCTTGACATGACAGTATAAAATAAAGCTATATGCCTGTTCTGAAAAATCGGTTTGTGGTACCTAGTAGTAGAGATGATACACTTTTTAGAAGTAGTAGAGATGATACACTTATAGAAGTAGTAGAGATGATACACTTTTTAGAAGTAGTAGAGACAATACACTTTTTAGAAGTAGTAGAGATGATATACCTGTGTTTTTTGTTGTGCCCTCTATTGATCATGTTTCTATATCAGTACTGTGCCGAACTGGGCTATGACATGATGTCACCAGGACCCAGTGTAAGAAGACGTAAACAGCTCCGACAAAACAGCAGACAGCCTAGAACGACAGCAGAGGGGGCTAAAGCGGCATTGGCTTTAGTAACTGAGGTATCGGATGACTGTCTTACTGAATACTATTTGAATTTTGAACATGTGTTTTCATTTGGTGACCTCGCCTTTTAATTTGCTAAATAGGTCATGTGAATGGATGAAACAGCTTTGTGAATGGATGAAACAGCTTTGTGAATGGATGAAACAGCTTTGTGAATGGATGATGCTGTTTTGTCCATGGTTAACTCCTTTCTTCTGAACCTGTCAAATGCTATTTCTAAAACCTGCTATATTTTATAAAACCTGCTATATTTTTTTTAATAAAATTTTATATTTAATGTTTTTCAAATTGCCTCCCCCACCCTATCCCCCTCACAGGGTGTGAAAGAATCTGCCTCCAATCTGTCGGCCATAGTCAGTGAAGAAAGTGCCCATAAAGGCTATGTGGGAGTTGTAGGGGGAGCACTACGCAATGCTGCCCCAGAATGTCTATTCAAACCCCTGGCTCTGCTTGCAGAAGCTGGAAACAGCATTGTACAGGGGGTCAGGAATGAGGTTGACCCTAGTAAAATGAAAGAAGATGCTGACCGTTGGAAGTGAAGACAAACAGGTGATTGTCCGTGAGACAAAGGCCGGTGATAAACACAATGAGTTGAAGTTAAGAAACTCCTAGTTCAGGGGTTTTGAAATGTTATTGTACGTCTGACCTTAAAATATAAATAAAAAGAAACATGCAATTTTTCTTAATTCTAGCTGATTATCAGTGTTTTCTCAGATAAAATGTCTTTGATTGAACTGAAATATTAAACATGTTAATCTAAGATAAAATGAAAAGAAGAAAGTTTCCCAGTAAATATTCATTAGAGAGATCATCTTAAGTTAACATCAGACTGAAAAAGCTGTTTGTCTCGTAATTGAAATTTGTTAAAAAAAAAAAAATCCGTTTTCACTTGTCTTTCACGTGTTATTCTTTGAAAAATAAAATAATTTAAATTTTCTAAATCTCAAAGAAATTTTATTTAATGGATACACATTTTTTTAAAGAATATAGAAATAATAAGGTGTTCAGTAAAATAATATTTTTTGTTACTATGAAAAACTTTAATAGCTTCAATGATTATCTTTTTTAAATAATTTAAATTGCTTAACATTTGACCGTCTCTCGAAAGATCCAAGAAGCTAGAGCAGAGTTTCTGCTGTATAATAATATGGAGAGATTTCCAAAATTAGAGAATATTCAAATAATACCAAAAAATATTTTTAGAAGCACTGATCTAGGCTATCCTTTTAATTTGCTGGTAAAGTTTTTTTCCAATCTGCTCTGAATATTCAAAAATAAATTTAAAAGGTTAAATTTAATCCAGTCATAAATTGAACAGTCAATTCCTTCAAGTCATAAGATATTGCTTCCACTATAAACATTTTATAATTCATGGCATGGGACAAGTCTAACCTCAGAAGATTTTAGTAATTCAAATTTCATCTCAGTTCCAAGTAAATTGAATTATTGAAAAAGAGTGTTTTTTCCTTTCTGTTTATAAACTCAGTATATCGGTAAGTTAGTTGAGTAATATTATTTGAATATGGATTAAAGAAAAAGTCATTAGGACCTGGTCACTTCAGTATAAAACTATGGTTTAAAGTAAAAAGAAGCCACTAGGACCTGGTCACTTCAGTATAAAACTATGGTTTAAAGTAAAAAGAAGTCACTAGGACCTGGTCACTTCAGTATAAAACTATGGTTTAAAGTAAAAAGAGGTCACTAGGACCTGGTCACTTCAGTATAAAACTATGGTTTAAAGTAAAAAGAAGTCACTAGGACCTGGTCACTTCAGTATAAAACTATGGTTTAAAGTAAAAAGAAGTCACTAGGACCTGGTCACTTCAGTATAAAACTATGGTTTAAAGTAAAAAGAAGTCACTAGGACCTGGTCACTTAAGTATAAAACTATGGTTTAAAGTAAAAAGTCACTAGGACCTGGTCACTTCAGTATAAAACTATGGTTTAAAGTAAAAAGAAGTCACTAGGACCTGGTTTCTAATCCCAGCTCATACCTTTTTAATATCATCATGCCACATTTCTCAATATCAAAAATGAAGTTTGCACTGTCACATGACCTTCACACTTTGCACCAATTATTTTATATTCCCTATGTGCTAACTATAGTTAATTTTTATTTTTGATAGTGTCACCAGATGTGTTTTAATTGGTTGGTTCTATAATTGTATAATGATATGTTGAGAAAAAACATGGTGATGGACATAATATAATACTAATATCTTGAAAAAAGTAACAAATGACACCTCAATATAGACTGAGTTTTATCATCAAACACCAAATCTAGATAGTACCATAACAAACCTGAGAAATTCAATGATATGAAACATGACTGGACCACCATTAGGTCCTGTGTGGCTCATGTCTTCTTATTATCTCTTAGATCACATACTGTATGTCAAAGATGTCTTGTCAGTACCTTGTCGTGTGTCTTGTCAGTACCGTGTAGTGTCTTGTCAACTAGCTTGTGGCAGTTGAAACAGTTTAGAAAATAAAACTTAAATATAAAGCAATCTATACCATTGTGAAAAAGATATGAGATCGCCTATAACCTGTACCATCAAGCATTGATAAACCAAGTGTACTAGGAAAATATTTTTGAAACTTATTTTTTTTTTATTTCTAATAATTATTTTAATAGAATTGCCAAGATATTTTTTTAACAAGCTTAACTTGGTGTTGTATAGTGCAACTTGTATTTTGTAGGATGTGACATACTTGGTGTTGAGTTTTGCTGCATTTACATATAATGTATATACAAAATTGCTTTATTGTACATAGCCCAGTGATTTAGTGACATTTCATGGCTGTGTTGTACATAGAGATGTCATTTCATGGCTGTATTGTACATAGAGATGTCATTTCAGTTGTCTTGTTGACCTTCTCTTGTATATTTGTTATCAATCAACATGTCACTATGATCTGTTATCTAAATGACCAAATAAAGCAGTCCTCAAAATTACAACAGTTCACTTATAGGATGTTTACAGGAGGAAAGGTTTTATTTAAAAAAAGAAAACTAAAATATGCTTGATTTGTTTATAATTCTATATATTTGCCAGGATAATGAACACAGCCTTTTGACTAGTCTAACACTATAATTACTATAATATATTATTTCCATTTTCTACTTTTTGCTGATTTAAAAAAGTTAATAAATAAATAAATGTTTTTAAAAAAAGCAAATCACCTGCTGATATGGTTTCATGAAATCACAATTTAATGGCTCAACAATAACATTTTATTCAGGACTGGGTAACTTAAAATAATTGTTTCCCTCAGTTTTAGTGTTGCTCAATTAATAGCACCAATTTTCATACTGGGTCTGTCACAGATTCATTTATGGCAACTGAATTTCTAGATGACCCTGGTTGCTAAAAGAAAGGTAATCTATATCTGTTATATTTTAAATATTTTGAAACACTAAAAAAAACTTGATCAAGCAGGACAAATGAAATGAGAAGAATTAAATATATATGCCTTCAGCAGGTGGTCAACTCTCAAGTTTAACCAAACTTTCTGTCAGTTTTCAAAAATTGTTTAGTCTTTTCAGCAAAAACAGTTTATTCTGTTCAGCAAAGACAGTTTATTCTGTACAGCAAAGACAGTTTATTCTGTTCAGCAAAAACAGTTTAGTCTGTTCAGCAAAAACAGTTTATTCTGTTCAGCAAAGACAGTTTAGTCTGTTCAGCAAAAACAGTTTATTCTGTTCAGCAAAGACAGTTTATTCTGTACAGCAAAGACAGTTTATTCTTTTCATCAAAGACAGTTTATTCTGTTCAGCAAAAATAGTTTAGTCTGTTCAGCAAAAACAGTTTATTCTGTTCATCAAAGACAGTTTAGTCTGTTCAGCAAAGACAGTTTATTCTGTTCAGCAAAGACAGTTTAGTCTGTTCAGCAAAGACAGTTAATTCTGTTCAGCAAAGACAGTTTATTCTGTTCAGCAAAAACAGTTTAGTCTGTTCAGCAAAAACAGTTTAGTCTGTTCAGCAAAAACAGTTTAGTCTGTTCAGCAAAGACAGTTTATTCTGTTCAGCAAAAACAGTTTAGTCTGTTCAGCAAAAACAGTTTAGTCTGTTCAGCAAAAACAGTTTAGTCTGTTCAGCAAAAACAGTTTAGTCTGTTCAGCAAAGACAGTTTAGTCTGTTCAGCAAAGACAGTTTAGTCTGTTCAGCAAAAACAGTTTAGTCTGTTCAGCAAAAACAGTTTAGTCTGTTCAGCAAAGACAGTTTATTCTGTTCAGCAAAGACAGTTTAGTCTGTTCAGCAAAAACAGTTTATTCTGTTCAGCAAAAACAGTTTAGTCTGTTCAGCAAAAACAGTTTAGTCTGTTCAGCAAAAACAGTTTAGTCTGTTCAGCAAAGACAGTTTAGTCTGTTCAGCAAAAACAGTTTAGTCTGTTCAGCAAAAACAGTTTAGTCTGTTCAGCAAAGACAGTTTAGTCTGTTCAGCAAAAACAGTTTAGTCTGTTCAGCAAAAACAGTTTAGTCTGTTCAGCAAAAACAGTTTAGTCTGTTCAGCAAAGACAGTTTAGTCTGTTCAGCAAAGACAGTTTAGTCTGTTCAGCAAAAACAGTTTAGTCTGTTCAGCAAAAACAGTTTAGTCTGTTCAGCAAAGACAGTTTATTCTGTTCAGCAAAAACAGTTTAGTCTGTTCAGCAAAAACAGTTTAGTCTGTTCAGCAAAAACAGTTTATTCTGTTCAGCAAAAACAGTTTAGTCTGTTCAGCAAAAACAGTTTAGTCTGTTCAGCAAAAACAGTTTAGTCTGTTCAGCAAAGACAGTTTATTCTGTTCAGCAAAAACAGTTTAGTCTGTTCAGCAAAAACAGTTTAGTCTGTTCAGCAAAAACAGTTTAGTCTGTTCAGCAAAGACAGTTTAGTCTGTTCAGCAAAGACAGTTTATTCTGTTCAGCAAAAACAGTTTAGTCTGTTCAGCAAAGACAGTTTAGTCTGTTCAGCAAAGACAGTTTATTCTGTTCAGCAAAAACAGTTTAGTCTGTTCAGCAAAAACAGTTTAGTCTGTTCAGCAAAAACAGTTTATTCTGTTCAGCAAAAACAGTTTAGTCTGTTCAGCAAAAACAGTTTAGTCTGTTCAGCAAAAACAGTTTAGTCTGTTCAGCAAAGACAGTTTATTCTGTTCAGCAAAAACAGTTTAGTCTGTTCAGCAAAAACAGTTTAGTCTGTTCAGCAAAAACAGTTTAGTCTGTTCAGCAAAGACAGTTTAGTCTGTTCAGCAAAGACAGTTTATTCTGTTCAGCAAAAACAGTTTAGTCTGTTCAGCAAAGACAGTTTAGTCTGTTCAGCAAAGACAGTTTATTCTGTTCAGCAAAAACAGTTTAGTCTGTTCAGCAAAAACAGTTTAGTCTGTTCAGCAAAAACAGTTTAGTCTGTTCAGCAAAAACAGTTTAGTCTGTTCAGCAAAAACAGTTTAGTCTGTTCAGCAAAAACAGTTTATTCTGTTCAGCAAAAACAGTTTAGTCTGTTCAGCAAAAACAGTTTAGTCTGTTCAGCAAAAACAGTTTAGTCTGTTCAGCAAAAACAGTTTAGTCTGTTCAGCAAAAACAGTTTAGTCTGTTCAGCAAAAACAGTTTAGTCTGTTCAGCAAAAACAGTTTATTCTGTTCAGCAAAAACAGTTTAGTCTGTTCAGCAAAAACAGTTTAGTCTGTTCAGCAAAAACAGTTTAGTCTGTTCAGCAAAAACAGTTTAGTCTGTTCAGCAAAAACAGTTTAGTCTGTTCAGCAAAAACAGTTTAGTCTGTTCAGCAAAAACAGTTTAGTCTGTTCAGCAAAAACAGTTTAGTCTGTTCAGCAAAAACAGTTTAGTCTGTTCAGCAAAAACAGTTTAGTCTGTTCAGCAAAAACAGTTTAGTCTGTTCAGCAAAAACAGTTTAGTCTGTTCAGCAAAAACAGTTTAGTCTGTTCAGCAAAAACAGTTTAGTCTGTTCAGCAAAAACAGTTTAGTCTGTTCAGCAAAAACAGTTTAGTCTGTTCAGCAAAGACAGTTTATTCTGTTCAGCAAAAACAGTTTAGTCTGTTCAGCAAAAACAGTTTATTCTGTTCAGCAAAAACAGTTTAGTCTGTTCAGCAAAAACAGTTTAGTCTGTTCAGCAAAGACAGTTTAGTCTGTTCAGCAAAAACAGTTTAGTCTGTTCAGCAAAAACAGTTTAGTCTGTTCAGCAAAAACAGTTTATTCTGTTCAGCAAAAACAGTTTAGTCTGTTCAGCAAAAACAGTTTAGTCTGTTCAGCAAAAACAGTTTAGTCTGTTCAGCAAAAACAGTTTAGTCTGTTCAGCAAAAACAGTTTAGTCTGTTCAGCAAAAACAGTTTAGTCTGTTCAGCAAAAACAGTTTAGTCTGTTCAGCAAAAACAGTTTAGTCTGTTCAGCAAAAACAGTTTAGTCTGTTCAGCAAAAACAGTTTAGTCTGTTCAGCAAAAACAGTTTAGTCTGTTCAGCAAAAACAGTTTAGTCTGTTCAGCAAAAACAGTTTAGTCTGTTCAGCAAAAACAGTTTAGTCTGTTCAGCAAAAACAGTTTAGTCTGTTCAGCAAAAACAGTTTAGTCTGTTCAGCAAAAACAGTTTAGTCTGTTCAGCAAAAACAGTTTATTCTGTTCAGCAAAAACAGTTTAGTCTGTTCAGCAAAAACAGTTTAGTCTGTTCAGCAAAAACAGTTTAGTCTGTTCAGCAAAAACAGTTTAGTCTGTTCAGCAAGCGTATAAAAAACAACATCAAGTGATAGAATTTTAGTTTTTATTATTTCACAAATTGTTTTTTTTTTAACAAACTGCTTTAAAGTTTGTCATTGGTAGATATTGTAGGACCAAAAACCGTAATATCCAAACATGTGTGTGTAATTGTGTCAAACAATGAACTAACTTTTACTTTATTTGTGGGTGTGGTCTAGTTATATTATGTACCAATTTTACTCAATCATTTTGTTTTGTTATATTTTGTGAAAAGTCAAACTTTTGTTTGAACATTTGTCTTGACAAGTTAGGTAACAGTGTGATGAAGGTCTGTGAGACCTACAAATGCTTTCATTGAAGAGTTCAACACAATTGACTACATTATAAATGTTCATGACATTTTTTGTCATCTTTTAATGTAAATTAATTCAATAAATCAAGAATCATAACCCTTGCTTGTTTCTGCTTTTATTTGATTAATTGTGTTACTTATTACATTTTAATCTGTAGAAAAAAAGTGGGATATAATTTCTGAATGATATTTCTTCATGTGACACAGTATAGACATGTTCTTAGAAATAAATTATGATATATCATGTTCTATATCATGTTCTGAGAAATAGAATTAGTTATCATGGATTAAGCTTGATCAGGAAACAGTTCTTTGAATGTGTTTGACCTTTAGTAACAGAGATAGGCCTGTGTGTTCTAATTTAACGTTGCACACATTTTCTTCCTTCTTATGAGTGATTTAGAGTGTTAAACTGTCGATAACAAAAGACATGCATTCCTCAAGCTAATAACATAAAACAAACACTCGCTTGAGCTTAGTTGACTCATGATTTTGTTTATTTTTATTAAATTACTGCTAAAGATCACAAGCCATTTTATTTTGTGATTTCTGTTTTAATTTTTTTCTGAATCAGTCTAATACTGTCAAAACTTCAAAGTTGTGCTACAACATTAATTCCTTTCTCATCAAACATTACCACAAAGAGTCCTCCCCCCAGCCGAGATCCTTGTACATGTTGTAACGACTTCGAGGCTTGACCCATTTGTCTGTAGGCTCCACAATACCTTTACCAACCTTCCAGCCATACATTTTATTGTAAGAAGACGGCGGTATTGAATCGCTGGTTTTGAAGCTGCAGAAATTTTATTAAGTATGATCATCGATATTTATATGTATTTAACGAGATTTGCTTATAGCGGCCCCAAATCTAAATTATACATAAAATAATAATATCTGTGCCTGTATGTCTTATTGTAGAAATAACACTGTTAGTAAGTGTATAATGTTTGCCTCAAACTAAAAATATTTAATATAGATTAATTTGTAATTGCTGTACATTGTCTAACACAGCATTCTAAACTATATATATTCGTGGCCTACTTAAACATTTTATTTACCGCTGTGCCCCCCCCCCACCCCACATACCTTCCACTTTGTTAACATTACAGTGGAACCTCTCATAAAGAGCATAATTCGTTCCAGAATCTTACTCGTTAAGCGAAAAACTCGTTAAACGAAACAATTTTTCCCATACAAATCAATGTAAAATACGATAATGCGTTCCATGCTGAAAAAATACTAATATTAAAAAAAATATATTATCATTTATTCAAATAAAATTACTTATGAATTGTTAAGGAGTGTAACAACTTGGAATACAATTTAGATTTGAAACAAAAAACGTAAATAAAAATATGAATTTATGACAAATAATTAATCCTTTTTAACTAGAGAACTGTCTAAAGACATTTGTTTTTACCGACGCTTCAAAATTTGATGAAAATGTGTCGCAGCATTGTCATTGAATAAATTTGTAGCACGAATAGCCACCTCCTTATTAGGGGGATGCTTCTCAATGTACGATGCAACAGTTTCCCATGCTTTCAGCAATTCTCTTATTGCGCTAGAAGATTGTTGCTCTGCTACTTCCTCCTCCATTAATGTGCTCTCCTCCATAATTTCTTGCTATGAAACACGATGAAATTCCATAAGCACTTCGATGGTCAACTCTTGACTGAGCTCTTTCACAAGCTCTTCAATATCGTTGTTGTCCGCCTCGAGTCCCATGATATTGGCCAATGACACAATCTCGTTTTAACTGAAGACTCCACAGGTACCGTTTCAAAATCACATTCAACAACTCTCTCTGGCCTAAGTTTTTTTCCAAGCAGAAGTGAATGTCGGGAAAAAGGGACTTCCCCTATCTGCGTAACTCTTTATGCGAAATGTAGCTCGTTAAGGGAGCAAATTCTTCACATTTTTTTGCTCGTTATGCAAATTACTCGTTATGAGAGGTGCTCGATATGAGAGGTTCCACTGTATTTTAAAAAACACTTTTGTTATAGATATGAAGTTCATTTTTTTCAAATTTTGCGCGACCCTCAAGAAATATGCTATGGGCCCCATATGTCCCACTTTGAGAAACGCTGTCTTAGCATGCAGCCCGTATGTGGGTCGCCTTTTTAAAATTATTTTAATGGCTCACTTTTTCGTCATCCTAGACTCTGGATCAGGCCACATATGAGCAAACTCTTCTGGGTCTACTCTTTTCACTTTGGAAGGCATCGGTCTTCTCTCCCCTTGATCTACATTTGTATTTAGCTAAAATTAAAAAATCAATAATCAATCTAGTAAAAAAAAAATAGTAACTAGTTTAATTAAACATCTGTTTTGTGTCTCCGCTTTGCTTCTTATTCATTTCCTCAGACATCCACTCCAGAAACACAGACTTAATGACTTAAATTCACGAAGGAACTAGTAAAAAGTGGCGAAACTCCCAAGGGGGGGGGGGGGCCTTACTCCCAAACACCCCCCCCCCCCCCCATGGTCAAATAATCAGTATGTTCAGTATGATATTGCTGCTAAAAAGAATTATCTTTTTAAAATATTGCATAATAGTTGATTCCTTTGATTCACAGTCACTCACGTGTCACTAAACTAAAACAGGGTTGCCAACCAAACGTAAATGTACGTATTATAATAGGCTAGTTCGTAAAATTTTGACATAAAATTTATTAAATAATTTGAACCCTTCATTTTAACCACTTCGGAATATTTGTAAAAAAAAAAATAATCATAAAAATGGAAGAATTTTCTAAACATATTTGGAACGAAACAAAACCTTGAATTTTGAGCATTTTATTGCTATGCTTTAAACTTGTATGATTATAAACAGGGTAAATGAAACATTGATGCGAGTTCCACCTTATGCAGTAAACTATCGCTAAATTTAGACATTGTGTCACACATATATATATATATAGATTTATTTATTTATACTTAAAAGAGATGTTCTTATGCCACTAATATTTTACTTGTTTTTAGTCCCAAAGTTATTGCAAATTTAGTTTTACAAACGATTACATAAAATATTTGTTTGCCCGTAAAACTTTTGAAGATTTAAGACACACGTCCTTAAATATTGTATTGAGTTTGCAAAACTGGCAGTCTAAAACTCGCGAATGAACAAACCCAACATTTAGGTAAAAGTCGATGACTTTAGACATTGAACAAAAAATAATTGAATAGACAGTATGCTGGGGCAAAGTCACTTGGGCAGCTAGGCCGTTTCTATGAGTTCAAACCTTTTTTTCAAACCTAGGTGAGAATTGAAAAATGCCCCCCCCCCCCAAATTGTTTTCCCTTTTACTACCACCACTCTCTCTCTCTCTCTCTCTCCCTGGCCTCCCTCCCTCTCTCTCTCCCTGTTATCCAGGCTACAACAATGCATTAGATATAAAAGAACTTTATATTCAATGCTAAATAATAATTTTAATTTTTAAATGGTTCCTCCATATCATTTTTTTCTCCTAATTCATTATAATATTTATATGTTGAGTTAAATTGTATAAGAGCCCGTAATTTGAGTAATTGTGCGATAATTTTTAACAACATTTTTATCAGCGATCTGCAACGATCTATTGCAGGTGCTATTGCATTGTGGGAATACATGTTCATGTCAATCTGAGGTTCAGGCAATAATGGTCAGAACGTGAGCTCAAACAAAGATTTGAAGCTAAAACCACCCACACATTTTCCGAAATATAAAATCAAAATGAAATTATTTCCCCCCCCCCCCCCCCCCCCCAAAAAAAAAGTAATATCATAAACAGTTAAGAAAATATCACTGTTAATAAATTGGTCTACAGTTCTGGGACAATTATGCTAATTCAGGGACGTCTATCACCCCTTCCCCTCCCGAGTATTGGAAGCCAGCCCACACCCGCTGGACTTTGGTCAGTTCTGCATGGTATTAGCATTGGTATATAATTCTAGAGTTCACAATGAGTGGGTCTATTATTAATACAAAAATTGGTAGAACGTTATTGATTATTATTTAAATTAACAACAAGCGATTACAATTTCGCTAATATCTCCATTATTCTTCAAATTTTTCAGCAAATCAAATCAAATGATTGCTCAAAAGGGATTTTACTTTCTTTTAAAGTTATCCTTTTTTTAATCACCATTGCGCCTGTCGCTCGATTGCTATGCCAGGCTATGCGGTCAAAATGTGTCACTGTTATACAGTGGCGTAGCTAGGGTTGGTGTCACCCGGTGCGATCCGCATCCCCCTAGCTACGCCACTGCTGTTAAACATCATGCACAAGTCTTTTCAGGTGAATTTATTGACTTGACTTCACTGTTTAGACGTTTACAACAATATCCGAATAAAATAAATAAATTAATGAATTAATTAATATATAGATATATTGCGATTTAATGAAATACAATTATTGAAAATATCTCACTTCACTTTCTTGAAATTCACTACCTTCCATTCTCCAATGCACAGGGAATACAGATATTTTACTGTGCTCGGCAAGCTCTTCTCAGTGATTCTCACATTCATAACAATATCTTAATGTCTGGGACAGTTGCTTTTTTTTTTTTTTTTTATTTCCCATGAGAAGTTTGTAACAGTTGCTTTGTCTTTCAACAGCCCCTCTCCCCCCTCCCCCGTGTCGATGGCCCTGATCTGGTCGAATATGTTATAAAACAAATTAAAACAACGAAGTGGCTATTCGTACGCGGGTACCAGAAGTGAGAGGTTGGGATTTAAAAACTATTTAAAATATAATTGTTGGGTTTGTAAGACAAAATGAGATAATTGAATGGACTATATGTTTGTCAACTTAATTCTTCAGTTTTACTCAAATAAACTACCACAAATGACATCCGAATAGCACTTCGATATTTAAAAGACATATTTTTTTTTGTAGCACTAAGCATATCCGGTATCTCGAATAAATCTACGATTTTCCCCCGTAATCTCTAATGTGTCACTCTTTATTCACAGTCGTTTTTCTTGTCTTTAACAAAAAGTTTACAATACTGTGATACGATGTTAGAAACTTAAAACAAAAAAAATTGCTCAAGGGTTCTTGTTAATGTACGTGAACGAGTTGTCCCCCTTGAATTATTACAGCTTGATCGAAATGAGATTTGTCATAGTAGCTGATGATCGATTACTTGAAATTATGTTGCTCTTGAATTTGCATTGCAGCGTAACCGCATACTTTTGACTTTTGGAAGATTAAAATCAAGCTGAAACTAGCAACTGGCTTAGGAGAACTGTTAAAATAAACGATTATATCCCCTACCACCACACCAAAACCCAACGTCTTACTTTATTGTAAATGGTAAAGATTTACTTCCCCCCCCACCCCAAATCCAAGACCGAACCCTATGTCTCACCTCATTGTAAATAGGCAAGATGTACCCCCACATACAAGGCCAAGTTCTGCGATGTATCATATTCTCTTTGTTGATCATTTCTTTCCTGGAGGAAATAGGAATAAATAGCAGGACAAATTGCAGAACAAATGGCAGGTCAAATGGCAGCACAAATGGCTGGATAGATGGCAGGACAAATGGCAGGACAGATGGCAAGACAAATAGCTTGTGAAACGTCACCTAAACTGTCTACGTGTATTTTAGAATCATGTCTACCATGCAAAATCACAACGATTCCCATCTGTAGATGAAATGAATTGTTTTCTCTCACTACCCAGTCCTAACACACATACATTTGTTTTCTCTCACTATCCAGTTCTTACACACATACAATTGTTTTCTCTCACTATCCAGTTCTTACACACATTCAATTGTTTTCTCTCACTATCAAGTTCTTACACACATACAATAGATATAATTTGCATCCCTTAAAATTAAGCATGTCCCGGCACACTGGACAGGGGACTAAAGGAATGAGGAGATATAGACAATATTACAATGAAAGGAAAGAGTATTATTATTATAACACTCAACACAAAACTATCAAAATACTGTATGGGCTGACAAAAGAACAAGCGAAAAATTGCAGTCTCGTTGTATGGAATGCATATCTAATTATACTTTGAACCGAAACGACTTTAGGAATGAAAATAATACTTACGAAAATCTCATTTTTGCCACATAGTTGACGAAAGGGTCGTCATCTTTGGGCTTTGCCATTTTTGTTGGTGATTATTACGACACGCAATGGGGGCTGGTTCTATGGTGGTGCGGAAATGTTCCAAGAATATTTATTAAGCATCCGGTCCCAAAATGTGCAAATATTGAAGTGGAACATAAAATATCAGTATTCATTCAAAATTTCCCAAGCCCTTTTCACCAAACAGAGCTGTAGCAAAAAAAATTGGGGTGGGTGAGTACGTTGGAGATTAATTTTGCATTATATATGAGAGACTGCGTCCAAGTCGTGTGAAGGAAATAATGGAACAAGATATGTTTAGGCTCAAATTGAAAAGACGGGACAATTAAAATAACGTTTCGGCTGGATGCCTTCTTTAGCAGACAAGACAAAACAAGAAAAGTAGATGAAGATGATTAGAAATAAAAAAAATCATAACTTAAGTGCTAGAAAATCTCAGTGTAGTCAATGGATCTCAATGTAGTCAATGTATCTCAATGTAGTCAATGTAGCTCAATGTAGTCACCGTAGTCATTGTAATCACTGTTATCAATGTAACTCAATGTAGTCACTGTAGTCAATGTAGTCAATGTAGTCAATGTAGTCACTGTAGTCAATGTAATCAATGTCATCAATGTAGCTCAATGTAGTCACTGTAGTCATTGTAGTCAATGTATTCAATTTAGTCACTGTAGCTCAATGTAGCCACTGTAGTCAATGTAGTTAAATATAGTTCAATGTAGTCAATGTCGTGCAATGTAGTCACTGTAGTCAATGTAATCAATGTAGTCCATGAAGTCCTATTTTTAGAACCGGAAACGTTTTATGAACTTTGCATCAGACTAGTACGAAAACCTTGATAAACTGTTGAACGTTGACCATAACATTGGACCAAACTAAGACTTCTGGTTCACAACTCATGTGTCGCGACGGAAACTTCTCTGTAAGGTCACCGCCATTTTTAGTCAATTAAAAAATGTTTAAGAAAATAAAATTATACAAAGTAAGACATTTTTATTTGAAACGATGTCTTGATAAAGTTAAATCAATTTCATAATTCTCCTACTTTACACATCTATTTTACATATGTTTCGTTTATTGTCTTTTTATTATTTTTAAGTGTGTCGGGGTCGTGGGTCACTTCGCTTCTATAAGATGAGGTCGCGACTCAAAAAAGGTTTGGAACCAATTCCTTGGACTAACATCTCATCTTTGACTATCATTGATAATAGATGACCCGTAGCCGACGTTTCCTTTCAAAGTACCTCCTCCTCACTCCCACTATATAACTCTACCTTCTCCTCACTCCCACTATACTCTACCTTCTCCTCACTCTTCGAGGGACACTGAAAATGATAAAAAAATCATTTAAGAACTACTTAAAGACTTTTTTCTTTAGATAGATACTAGCCGATATACCCGGCGTGGCCCGGGATTGCATTAGGACCCCGATCCCGGTGGTCTACAGTTCCCGTTAGGATACTGTTCTCTGTAGAATCCCGTTCCATCTAGGGACCCTGCTTTCTAATGTTATCCCATTTCCCGATAAAATCTATTGAATAATGCCATAGATATAGCATTTTAAGAATATCGAACTTTCTGGAAAATTCTAGATTGGATATTATTAGTTTTACATCCACCGATATTTCTGTACGGACAGTGAAGTGCATTGCTACCACCCTAGGCCTATATTCATCAATTGACATAGAAACTATAGTGTTGTCTAATCCTATCGATATTTATATAGCTCATATAAGGAAAAATGAAATGGGGTCCCGGCCCCAGAAGAATGGATATTATGAGTTCAGTACCCTTCGATATTTGAATATGGATAATCAAGTGTACGTGTACTAATTTTTGTTCGATGTCCATCCATTCACATAGGAGTCATTGTTTGTAATTTTTTTATATAGCTCACATTAGAAAAAAACGAATTCGGGGCCCCCGGCCCCACACGAAATGTTATTAAAAGTTCTCAACCCCGTAAGAGTTCCTTCTGGATAATGATGGATATATGTACCAAGTTTGGTCAAGATCCACCAATCCGTGTAAAAGCCTTTGTGGAACAGACCCACAAACAAACAAACAAACCCACAAACAAATTTTCACTTTTATATATATACTAGCGGATGTACCCGGCAAATTTGCCGGGATAGCATTCGGAACGAAGGAACTTCAACAGTCTTCAGCCTTATAATTATTCCGATCCCGGTGGGCTCCCAATCCCGTCGGTATCCCGCTCCCGTTAGTATACCGTTTCCCGGTGGGATTTTGATCCCTCTGGATACCAATTCCGGTATGATCCCAATCCCGTCGGTATTCCGATCCCGGAGGTATCTCGATACCAGTGGGATAACGATAGCTGTCGGATCCCGATACCGGTGGGTTACCGGTCTAAGCCTATTGATATTTATACATAGCTTATATAAGGAAAAATTAAATGGGGCCACCGGCCCCAGAGAAATGGATATTATAAGTTCAGTACACTTTGGTATTTGCATATGGATAATAAAGTGTATGTGTACTAAGTTTGTTCAAGATCTATCTATTCATGTAGGAGTATTTGTTGGTCATTTTATTTATATAGCTTATATAGGAAAAAACTACATTTTGGGCCCCCGGCCCCAAACAGAATGTCATAAAAAGTCCATAACCCTTTAATAGATCTTTCCGGATAATGATGGATATATGTGCCAAATTTCGTCAAGATCCATCCATTATTCTAGGAGATTTAAGTCTATTGACCTATAGAACTTTCTGGAACATTCTAGATTAAATGTATTATCCTCCTCGAACTGTATAAAAACTGTCTTTTCTGAGTAATTATTCTTCGAATACGAAAAGTTATTCAACTAAATGCATTTCTATAACTATAGTACTTATATGTTAAAAGAGGGGGGCCCCGGGGGCCCATTCCACAATTGTACCAAAACATTTTAACAGATGGGGCCCAATAAAAATCATTCAGCTAAGTTATGACGCTAAAATTTTTAATTTGTCCCAATAAAATCTATTGAATAATGCCATAGATATAGCGTTTTCGGTATTTGAATATGGATAATCAATGGTACGTGCACTAAGTTTGATCGATATCCATCCATTCACGTAGGAGTATTTGTTTGAACATTTTTTATATAGCTCATATAAGGAAAAATGAAATGGGGCCCCCAGCCCCAGGAGAATGGATATTATGAGTTCAGTACCCATTAGTATTTGAGTATGGATAATCAAGTGTACGTGTACTAAGTTTGATCGATGTCCATCCATTCACGTAGGAGCATTTGTTTGTAATTTTTTATATAGCTCATATAAGAAAAAAACGAATTCGGGGCCCCCGGCCCCAAACGAAATGTTATTAAAAGTTCTCAACCCCTTAAGAGTTCCTTCTGGATAATGATGGATATATGTGCCAAGTTTGGTCAAGATCCATCAATCCGTTTAAAAGCCTTTGTGGAACAGACAAACAAATCCACAAACCCACAAATTTTCACTTTTATATATATACTAGCCGATATACCCGGCGTGGCCCGGGATTGCATTAGGACCCCGATCCCGGTGGCCTACAGATCCCGTTAGGATACTGTTCTCTTTGGGATCCCGTTTCGTCTAGGGACCCTCCTTTCCAATGTTATCCCATTTCCTGATTTGGTCGTGACATAGATTTAGCTTTTCAAAGATATCGAACTTTCTGGAAAATTCTAGATTGGATATTCTTAGTTTTAAATACACCGATATCTAAAAACGGACAGTGCAGTGTATTGCTAACACGTTAGGCCTATATCCATCAATTCACAAAAAACTAAAGTGTTATCTAAGCCTATTGACCTATCGAACTTTCTGGAACATTCTAGATTATATATTATTAGTTTTGCATCAACCGATATTTCTGTACGGACAGTGCAGTGTATTGCTACCACCCTTGGCCTATATCAATCAATTCACATAGAATCTATAGTGGTGTCTAAGCTTATTGATATTTTTATAGCTTAAATAAGAAAACGGAAATGGGGCCCCCGGCCCCAGAAGAATGGCTATTATGAGTTCAGTACCCTTCGGTATTTGAATATGGATAATCAAGTGTATGTGTACTAATTTTGGTCAAGATCAATCTATTCATGCAGGAGTATTTGTCGGTCATTTTATTTACATAGCTCAAATAAAAAAAAAAAAGGATTCGGGGCCCCCGGCACCACACGAAATGTAATTAAAAGTTCATAACCCCTTAATATTTCCTTCTGGATAATGATGGATATATGTGGCAAATTTGGTCAAGATCCATCCATCCATGTAGGAGTATTAAGCATATAGACCTATAGAACTTTCTGGAACATTCAAGATTAAATGTATTATCCTGCTCGAACTGTATAAAAACTGTCTTTTATTAGTAATAATTATTCTTCGAATACGAAAAATTATACGACTAAATGAATTTCTATAACTATAAAACATTTAAATTAAAAGAGGGGCCCCGGGGGCCCATTCCATAATTGTAAGGAATTAGTTTTGCCTGAGATGGGGCCCTCTAAAAATCATTCGGGTAAATTATGACGTTAAAATTTTAAATTTGTCCCATTAAAATCTATTGAATAATGCCATAGATATAGCGTTTTAAAAATATCGAACTTTCTGGAAAATTCTAGATTGGATATTATTAGTTTTACATCCACCGTTATTTCCATATGGACTAAGAAGTGTATTGCAACAAAGCTAAGCCTATATTCACCAATTCACATAGAACCTATAGTGTTATCAAAGCCTATCTATATTTATACAGCTTATATAAGGAAAAAAGAAATGGGGCCCCCAGCCCCAGAGAAATTGATATTATGAGTTCAGTACCCTTTTGTATTTGAGTATGGATAATCAAGTGTATGTGTACTAAGTTTGGTCAAGATCCATCCATTCATGTAGGAGTATTAAGCCCATCGATATTTATATAGCTCATATAAGGAAAAATGAAATGGGGCCCCCGGCCCCAGAAGAATGGATATTGTGAGTTCAGTACCCTTCGGTTTTTGAATATGGATAATCAAGTGTACGTGTACTAAGTTTGATCGATGTCCATCCATTCACGTAGGAGTATTTATTTGTAATTTTTTTATATAGCTCATATAAGAAAAAAACGAATTCGGGGCCCCCGGCCCCAAACGGAATGTCATTCAAAGTTCTCAACCCCTTAAGAGTTCCTTCTGGATAATGATGGATATATGTGCCAAGTTTGGTTAAGATCCATCAATCCGTTTAAAAGCCTTTGTGGAACAGACAAACCCACAAACAAACAAATTTTCACTTTTATATATATACTAGCCCATATACCCGGCGTGGCCCGGGAATGCATTAGGACCCCTATCCCGGTGACCTACAGATCCCGTTAGTATACTGTTCTCCATGGAATCCCGTTACATCTAGGGGCCTACCTTTCCAATGTTATCCCATTTCCATATAGGATCCCGATTTGATCATGACATAGATATAGCTTTTTAAAGATATCGAACTTTCTGGAAAATTCTAGATTGGATATTCTTAGTTTTAAATACACCGATATCTAAAAACGGACAGTGCTGTGTATTGCTACCACGTTAGGCCTATATCCATCATTCACAAAAAAAAACTAAAGTGTTATCTAAGCCTATTGACCTATAGAACTTTTTGGAACATTCTAGATTAAATGTATTATCCTCCCCGAACTGTGTAAAAACAGTCTTATATTAGTAATAATTATTCTTCGAATACGAAAAATTATACGACTAAATGAATTTCTATAACTATAGTACATTTAAGTTCACATAGAACCTATAGTTATAGTGTTGTCTAAGCCTATTAATATTTATATAGCTTATATAAGGAAAAATGAAATGGGGCCCCCGGCCCCCCAGGAATGAATATTATGAGTTCAGTACCCTTAGGTATTTGAATATGGAAAATCAAGTGTACGTGTACTAAGTTTGATCGATATCCATCCATTCACATAGGAGTATTTGTTTGAACATTTTTTATATAGCTCATATAAGGAAAAATGAAACGGGGCCCCCGACCCCAGAGAAATGGATATTATAAGTTCAGTACCCTTCGATATTTGAATATGGATAATCAAATGTAAGTGTACTAAGTTTGGTCAAGATCCATCTTTTCATGAAGGAGTATTTGTTGTTAATTTTATTTATATAGCTCATATAGGAAAAAAGGACAGTTTGGGCCCCCGGCCCCAAACGGAGTGTCATAAAAAGTTCATAACCCTTTCAGCGTTTTTTCCGAATAATGATGGATATATGTGCCAAATTTGATCAAGATCTATCATTCCATGTAGGAGTATTAAGCCTATTGACCTATAAAACTTTCTGGAACATTCTAGATTAAATGTATTATCCTCCTCGAACTTTATAAAAACTGTCTTTTATTAGTAGTAATTATTCTTCGAATAAGAAAAATTATACGACTAAATGAATTTCTATAACTATAGTACATTTAAGTTAAAAGAGGGGCCCCGGGGGCCCATTCCATAATTGTAAGGAATTAGTTTTTCCTGTGATGGGTGCCCTATAATAATCATTCAGGTAAGTTATGAAGTTACAATTTTAAATTTGTCCCATTAAAATATATTGAATAATGCCATAAATATAGCGTTTTAAAGTTATCGAACTTTCAGGAAAATTCTAGATTGGATATTATTAGTTTTACATCCACCGTTATTTCCATATGGACTAAGAAGTGTATTGCAACAAAGCTAAGCCTATATCCATCAATTCACATAGAACCTATAGTGTTGTCTAAGTCTATTGGTATTTATATAGCTTATATAAGGACAAATTAAATGGGGCCCCCGGCCCCAGAGGAATGGATATTATGAATTCGGTACCCTTTAGTATTTGAGTATGGATAATCAAGTGTATGTGAACTAAGTTCGGTCAAAATCCATCAACTCATGTAGTAAGTATTAAGCCTATCGCTATTTATATAGCTCATATAAGGAAAAATGAAATGGGGCCCCCGGCCCCAGAGGGATGGATATTATGAGTTCAGTACCCTTTAGTATTTAAATATGGATAATCAAATGTATATATACTAAGTTTGGTCAAGATCAATCCATTCATGTAGGAGTATTAAGCCTATCGATATTTATATATCTCATATAAGGAAAAACGAAATGGGGCCCCCGGCCCCAGGAGAATGGATATTATGAGTTCAGTACCCTTCGGTATTTGAATATGGATAATCAAGTGTACGTGTACTAAGTTTGATCGATATCCATCCATTCACGTAGGAGTATTTGTTTGTAATATTTTTATATAGCTCATATAAGAAAAAAACGAATTCGGGGCCCCCGGCCCCACACGAAATGTTATTAAAAGTTCTCGACCCCTTAAGAGTTCCTTCTGGATAACCATGGATATATGTGCCAAGTTTGGTCAAGATCCATCAATCCGTGTAAAAGCCTTTGTGGAACAGACAAACAAACAAATTTTCACTTTTATATATATATATATGACTAGCGGATATACCCGGCAAATTTGCCGGGATAGCATTCGGAACGAAAGAACTTCTACAGTATACAGCCTTATAATTATTCCGATCACGGTGGGCTCCCAATCCTGTCGGTATCCCGCTCCCGTTAGCATACTGTTTCCCGGTGGGATTTTATCCCACTGGATCCAAATTCCGGTATGATCCCAATCCCGTCGGTATAAAGATCCCGGTGGTATCTCGATATCAGTGGGATAACGATAGTTGTCGGATCCCGATACCGGTGGGTACCGGTCTAAGCCTATTGTTATTTATAGATAGGTTATATACGCAAAAATTAATTGGGGCCCCGGCCCTAGAGAAATGGATATTATAAGTTCAGTATTCTTTGGTATTTGAGTATGGACAATAAAGTGTATGTGTACTAATTTTGGTCAAGATCCATCTATTCATGCATGAGTATTTGTCAGAAATTTTAATTATATAGCTCATATAAGAAAAAAACGAATTCGGGGCCCCCGGCCCCAAACGGCATGTGATAAAAAGTTCATAACCCATTTAGAGTCCTTTCCGGATAATGATGGATATATGTGCCAAATTTGGTCAAGATCCATCCATTAATCTAGGAGTATTAAGCCTATTAACCTATATAACTTTCTGGAACATTCTAGATTAAATGTATTATACTCCCCGAACTGTGTAAAAACAGTCTTTTTTTAGTAATTATTCTTCGAATACGAAAAATTATACGACTTAATGAATTTCTATAACTATAGTACATTTAAGTTAAAAGAGGGGCCCCGGGGGCCCATTCCATAATTGTACCGAATTAGTTTTGCCTGAGATGGGGCCCTATAAAAATCATTCAGGTAAGTTATGAAGTTACAATTTTAAATTTGTCCCATTCAAATCTATTGAATAATGCCATAGATATAGCGTTTTAAAGTTATCGAACTTTCAGGAAAATTCTAGATTGGATATTATTAGTTTTACAACAACCGTTATTTCCATATGGACTAAGAAGTGTATTGCAACAAAGCTAAGCCTATATCCATCAATTCACATAGAACCTATAGTGTTGTCTAAGCCTATTACTATTTATATAGCTTATATAAGGACAAATGAAATGGGCCCCCGGCCCCAGAGGAATGGATATTATGAGTTCAGTACCCTTTTGTATTTGAGCATGGATAATCAAGTGTATGTGTACTAAGTTTGGTCAAGATCCATACATTCATATAGGAGTATTAAGCTTATCGCTATTTATATAGCTCATATACGGAAAAATGAAATGGGGCCCCCGGCCCCAGAAGAATGGATATTATGAGCTCAGTACCCTTCGGTATTTGAATATGGATCATCAAGTGTACGTGTACTAAGTTTGATTGATGTCCATCCATTCACGTAGGAGCATTTGTTTGTAATTTTTTTATATAGCTCATATAAGAAAAAAACGAATTCGGGGCCCCCGGCCCCAAACGAAATGTTCTTAAAAGTTCTCAACCCGTTAAGAGTTCCTTCTGGATAATGATGGATATATGTGCCAAGTTTGGTCAAGATCCATCAATCCGTGTAAAAGCCTTTGTGGAACAGACAAACAAACAAATTTTCACTTTTATATATATATATGACTAGCCGATATACCCGGCGTGGCCCGGGATTGCATTAGGACCCCGATCC
Organism: Omphiscola glabra; assembly: GCA_964017045.1. Lineage (NCBI taxonomy): Eukaryota > Metazoa > Mollusca > Gastropoda > Lymnaeidae > Omphiscola > Omphiscola glabra. The sequence goes on from OZ024797.1 coordinate 16,655,924, forward strand.
CGGTGACCTACAGATCCCGCTAGTATACTGTTCTCTATGGGATCCCGTTCCATCTTGGCCTATATCGAGCTATTCACATATAAACTGTAGTGTTGTCTAAGCCTATTGATATTTATATAGCTCATATAAGGAAAAATGAAACGGGGCCCCCGGCCCCAGAGAAATGGATATTATAAGTTCAGTACCATTCGATATTTGAATATGAATAATCAAGTGTATGTGTACTAAGTTTGCTCAAGATCCATCTATTCATGAAGGAGTATTTGTTGTTAATTTTATTTATTTAGCTCATATAGGAAAAAACGACAGTTTGGGCCCCCGGCCCCAAACGGAGTGTCATAAAAAGTTCATAACCCCTTCAGCGTTTTTCCGAATAATGATGGATATATGTGCCAAATTTGGTCAATATCTATTCATCCATGTAGGAGTATTAAGCCTATCGATATTTATATAGCTCATATAAGAAAAAATGAAATGGGGCCCCCGGCCCCAGGAGAATGGATATTATGAGTTCAGTACACTTCGGTATTTGAATATGGATAATCAAGTGTATGTGTACTAAGTTTGATCGATATCCATCCATTCACGTAGGAGTATTTGTTTGAACAATTTTTATATAGCTCATATAAGAAAAAAACGAATTCGGGGCCCCCGGCCCCACACGAAATGTTATTAAAAGTTCTCGACCCCTTAAGAGTTCCTTCTGGATAACGATGGATATATGGTCCAAGTTTGGTCAAGATCCATCAATCCGTGTAAAAGCCTTTGTGGAACAGACAAACAAACAAACAGATTTTCACTTTTATATACATATATGATATGATATGATATGATATGATATGATATGATTAGGACATCAAAACGCTGAGAGCGTTCTAAATAGCATGGACACAAGCGCTATAAAAGTACTCAATCATCATCAACATACCCTACCTTCTCCTCACTCTCAACATACCCTAACTTCTCCTCACTCGCAACATACCTTACCTTCTCCTCACTCGCAACATACCTTAAACTCACTCGCAACATACCTTACCTTCTCCTCACTCGCAACATACCTTATCTTCTCCTCACTCGCAACATACCTTACCTTCTCACTCCAAAAATACCCTACCTTCTCACCCCACCAATACCTTACCTTCTCCTCACTCTCAACATACCCTACTTTCTCACCCCCATCATACCTTACCTTCTCCTCACCCCTACCACACCCTACCTCCTGCTCACCCCCACCATATCCTACTTTCTTTACAACCCTCTTCTCAACCAACGCCATCCACACTCTGCTCCCCGCGCCTCAGAACACCAGTAATTTTTTCAGTAAATTAACAATGATTAAAAACTGTCCTGGTTCGGACAAAACAGAAGAAGAAACTAACGGTCCAGAAGGCTATGAACTAAATTAACTCAAAAGTCAAATAGTTAAATCGGTTAATATAAACAAAACTTAAACAAAAGCACTCACTATTTTTTATATAATGTTATTTTAATTAATGCAACAGAATATAATTAGTGTCTCTCGCAATCTAAAATTAATCATTAATTAAGTACATTTCTATGCATACGCCCATCAGCCAACGATTTAACAGTGTCAAATCATTGGGCAGACGTCCAACAGTCAACTCGTCTCATGACAGGCACGTCGGTGTACCATTTCAGTCAACTCCTCTCATGACAGGCACGTCGGTGTACCATTTCAGTCAACTCGTCTCATGACAGGCACGTCGGTGTACCATTTCAGTCAACTCCTCTCATGACAGGCACGTCGGTGTACCATTTCAGTCAACTCGTCTCATGACAGGCACGTCGGTGTACCAATTCAGTCAACTCCTCTCATGACAGGCACGTCGGTGTACCATTTCAGTCAACTCGTCTCATGACAGGCCCGTCGGTGTACCATTTCAGTCAACTCCTCTCATGACAGGCACGTTGGTGTACCAATTCAGTCAACTCGTCTCATGACAGGCACGTCAGTGTACCATTTCAGTCAACTCGTCTCATGACAGGCACGTCGGTGTACCATTTCAGTCAACTCCTCTCATGACAGGCACGTCGGTGTACCAATTCAGTCAACTCGTCTCATGACAGGCACGTCGGTGTACCAATTCAGTCAAATCGTCTCATGACAGGCACGTCGGTGTATCAATTCAGTCAACTCGTCTCATGACAGGCACGTCGGTGTACCATTTCAGTCAACTCCTCTCATGACAGGCACGTCGGTGTACCAATTCAGTCAACTCCTCTCATGACAGGCACGTCGGTGTACCAATTCAGTCAACTCCTCTCATGACAGGCACGTCTGTGTACCAATTCAGTCAACTCGTCTCATGACAGGCACGTCGGTGTATCATTTCAGTCAACTCCTCTCATGACAGGCACGTCGGTGTATTATACCATTTCAGTCAACGGTGACATGAGTCGAGTGGAATGTTGACTTTGGTGGCGTCTTAAAAATTCCTTGATTGTATATCTGGTTTTTATATCTCATATAATTATGTAACAATATTTCGTCTTGACATTCATTATAAATAAACACAATGGCACACAAAATAAAATGCAGACACGGTAGCACTACAAAATGCAGACTATAGACACTACCATACTAAAGGAATAATATTGCATTGTCAAATGACAGATTAGTGACACTGCCAAATGCTATATCACAACATTTGTGTGACATAATAGCACTATGAAATGACAGACACAATGATACAGTGATACCGCCGCATTATATTTAAGAACGAACACGGCTTTGTCCCAACACAATGGTCGGAAAATCAAAAATTTGAAATTAAGAACAACGACATACAAACCAGACTTATCAAAACTTTCCAAGGAAATGTAAGGTCATAGTTCACATTAAATGCGTGTTTTTTTTGTTGTGTTTTGTGTGTGTGTGTTTTGTTTTTTGTTTTTGCCAATAAGATGACTATTTTAATATCTGTTTGAATTTAATGTTTAATGCGTCTTTATTTTTTGTCAATAAATAGATTATTATTGTTGTATCTGGTTGTATTTGATGTTTAGCAGCTTGTTTAAACCGACTCCGAAAAACATGGCTCTTGGCAGTTTCTTGCTGATAATTTTTGGCTCTTTTGATTAATGAGTTTTCCGATCACTGCCCCAACATCATATACATGAAGTTAACTGCACTGGCTAGACATTGTTTACTATTGCCAGTACCAGAGAATGTCCATTAGCAATATCTGTCCATAAACACATTGTGATGGTAAAAATAATATCATGAGTATTATATTCTTACACATCATAGACGCACTCTTCAAGTAATTAGACAACTTGACACTCACACGTTTCTTATCATAAAAGGTTGGCTCCGTTAATGATAAAAGGTTGGCTCCGTTAATGAAAGAATCAAATGGTAACTAACCCAGAGAACAATCAAATTATGCATAATTATAAAATAAAACAATCAACATATTTAAAATCAACTTTTCTTTTAGCATAAATCAACACAGGGTCTTCTCTGTAGCATCTATCAACACAGATTCGTGTATGCAGCACCTATCAACGCAACAGAAGCAGGTCTTAGGGCATCTTTGACCCAGTTCTGTGCTGTACCCACAACAGAAGCAGGTCTGTGGGCATATGCCTGTAGCCCATCAAGAATGAGACTGGTGCTACTTGTATGTATATCATAAACAAAATAGAGAATTGTATGGGGATGTAGCATGTATCAAGATATAATTTAATTATATTCTATGTTTAAAAGCCTATATGCTAATTAGTTATCCATAAGTGTACAGTGTTGCTATTTTTAATCCCTTCGTGGATGTATTGTCCGTCTGTATAGTCTCGCCCATATCTCTCTAGCAATTCTACCGAAATCAGCCAATAGTTGTCTTTGTAACCTACATGACTCCGCCCATATTTGTCTTGCTCCTCTACATAACTCCGCCCATATCAGTCTTGTCACCCTATAAAACTCCAACCACATAAGTCTTGACACCCTGTAAAACTCCACCCACATTATACTTGACACTCTATAAAACTCCGCCCATACACGACAAGCCACTCTAAAGAACTCCTCCCATACCCTCTCACCCACTCTGTATAGCATCAGCCATATTTTCCTTGCAACTCTATAAATCTCCGCCCATATTTGTCTCGTCACTCTACATATCTCAATCCATAATAATCTTGTCACTCTACATATCTCAATCCATAATAATCTCATCACTCGACATAACTCAATCCATAATAATCTTGTTACTCGACATATCTCTAACCATACTTTTCTTGTAACTCTACATAGCTCTCTCCATGTTGGTCTTGCAAATCTACATAACTCTTTACATATTGGTCCTACTACCCTTCTTATTCCTCTCCATAGTATTCTTGCTATTCTACATAACTCCACCCATATCTGTCTTGACACTCTACATAGCCACGCCCATATTCGTCTTGACACTCTACATAACCACGCCCATGTTTGTCTTGACACACTACATAACCACGGCCATGTTTTTGTAACCACTGTATATAATCCATTCCAAATATATGTTGATACTCTACATAACCACGCCCATATATATTTAACAATTGTACATAACCAAGTCCATGTGTAGCTTGCTAGTCTAGAAAGCCACTCCCATGTTTGTCTGGCCTTCCTCTCAGCTTCGTCCATGTTCCTCTGTGTAGGGATGTATGCCTGTAAGGCGTAAAACATGTCACGTTTCAATGATCAATCGACTCATGAACGTATGTTTAAAATTAGAATTTTCTTGTTTCGTTATTTCGTGAAATCGGTGTCATCATATTTCCTTCATCTTCCTCTTGAAAAAACAGAAAAAATGATTTTTCGGAGTTGGGGATTGGGTTTTAAATTTGAAAGAATGTGTTGTCAACGGTATTTAAATATATTTTTTTAATGCTCTTAAAATACCATTTCAATGTTTCCAGAAAATCAAGTTACCTTTTGAATCGTCGACGGCGGTAATCTCATCTGTAGGTAAATGTAACAGGAAATATAGAAGATGAATTGGCCATTTAAATCACATTGATATTTTAACATTTAACAAAATTTATATTGCTTACCGAGTTGTGAGTTACATGTGGGTGGAAAGCCCTTTAATTTAGAAGCAGCCGACTGTGTAAACCGTGAAATATGGCTATGGGTATTTCTAGGTGGGACATTTCCTAGTTTCACCCGTGTCATTTCCCAACGCCCAGCAGCCCGCAGTCCCATTTTTCCCCCCACACCAAAAAAAAATTTTTTTTTAAAAACAATCGTAATAATATCGTCTCCACTGAACTGAGTGGTACCTGTCCTTCGATAGCGTGCACAAACAGAATGACAAATATCCCGATTTCTAATCCGTCTGTATGGGAAATTTTTGATATGTAAAAACCCTGTTACATAATATGTAAAAAATTTCAACCACATTTTTGTTAGCTCCATTACCAAAGAGATTCATCACTCCAGCCTAATTCCATAAACATGTTGTATTTATAGCGTGGTTTGACCCAGTTCTGTGCTGTACCCACAATGCTCTTTCCGACCTTCCAACCATAGAGTTGATTAGTAGTGGGCGGGGGAACTGAATCACACGGTTTGAAGCTGCTCAAATAAAATAGCCAATGAAATGATGTGTTAGCTTAGCACAGGTGGCGGAGCCAATGAAATGATATGTTAGCTTGACACAGGTGGCGGAGCCAATGAAATGATATGTTAGCTTGGCACAGGTGGCGGAGCCAATGAAATGATATGTTAGCTTGACACAGGTGGCGGAGCCAATGAAATGATATGTTAGCTTGACACAGGTGGCGGAGCCAATGAAATGATATGTTAGCTTGGCACAGGTGGCGGAGCCAATGAAATGATAATTTAGCTTGGCACTGGTGGCGGAGCCAATGAAATGATATGTTAGCTTGGCACAGGTGGCGGAGCCAATGAAATGATATGTTAGCTTGACACAGGTGGCGGAGCCAATGAAATGATATGTTAGCTTGGCACAGGTGGCGGAGCCAATGAAATGATATGTTAGCTTGGCACAGGTGGCGGAGCCAATGAAATGATATGTTAGCTTGACACAGGTGGCGGAGCCAATGAAATGATATGTTAGCTTGACACAGGTGGCGGAGCCAATGAAATGATATGTTAGCTTGGCACAGGTGGCGGAGCCAATGAAATGATATGTTAGCTTGGCACAGGTGGCGGAGCCAATGAAATGATATGTTAGCTTGGCACAGGTGGCGGAGCCAATGAAATGATATGTTACCTTGACACAGGTGGCGGAGCCAATGAAATGATATGTTAGCTTGGCACAGGTGGCGGAGCCAATGAAATGATAATTTAGCTTGGCACTGGTGGCGGAGCCAATGAAATGATATGTTAGCTTGGCACAGGTGGCGGAGCCAATGAAATGATATGTTAGCTTGACACAGGTGGCGGAGCCAATGAAATGATATGTTAGCTTGGCACAGGTGGCGGAGCCAATGAAATGATATGTTAGCTTGGCACAGGTGGCGGAGCCAATGAAATGATATGTTAGCTTGACACAGGTGGCGGAGCCAATGAAATGATATGTTAGCTTGACACAGGTGGCGGAGCCAATGAAATGATATGTTAGCTTGGCACAGGTGGCGGAGCCAATGAAATGATATGTTAGCTTGGCACAGGTGGCGGAGCCAATGAAATGATATGTTAGCTTGGCACAGGTGGCGGAGCCAATGAAATGATATGTTACCTTGACACAGGTGGCGGAGCCAATGAAATGATATGTTAGCTTGACACAGGTGGCGGAGCCAATGAAATGATATGTTAGCTTGACACAGGTGGCGGAGCCAATGAAATGATATGTTAGCTTGACACAGGTGGCGGAGCCAATGAAATGATATGTTAGCTTGGCACAGGTGGCGGAGCCAATGAAATGATATGTTAGCTTGACACAGGTGGCGGAGCCAATGAAATGATATGTTAGCTTGACACAGGTGGCGGAGCCAATGAAATGATGTGTTAGCTTAGCACAGGTGGCGGAGCCAATGAAATGATATGTTAGCTTGGCACAGGTGGCGGAGCCAATGAAATGATATGTTAGCTTGACACAGGTGGCGGAGCCAATGAAATGATATGTTAGCTTGGCACAGAAGGCGGAGCCAATGAAATGATGTGTTAGCTTGACACAGGTGGCGGAGCCAATGAAATGATATGTTAGCTTGGCACAGGGGGTGAGAGATTAAGTACAAGCAAAAAGTGAAATAAAAGAGAATAAGTATGTCCACTGTGATTGGTCGTGACGCGGATGGGTGTAGCAAAGGATTAACAGGTAACTGAAAACATGACATTCATGACGTGTGGTTTCAAGGTTCCATAAGTCTGCATCAGCTTGTTTTCCCAATTGTGTCCCGTCTCCAAACATTTCAACAGAAGCGACCACTGCGGGTTTTGCAATTAGTGATCGGTTTTAAAACTGAACTCAGTTAAATACAAGTTCAGACAATAGCAGGGTGTCATCAGAACAGGATGTCACCAGAGCAGGGTGTCACCTGAGCAAGATGCCATATGAACATAGAGCCACCAGAAAGGGGTGTCACAAGAGCAACATGACATATGAACATAGAGCAACCAGATCAGGGTGTTACCAGAGCAAGATGCCATATGAACATAGAGCCACCAGAAAAGGGTGTCACCAGAGCAAGTTACCACCAGAGTAGGGTGCCAATATAGCAGGATACCACCAGAGCAGGGTGTAACCATGGCAGGCAGACCAGGGTGCAATCAGAGTAGGTTGCAAACAAAGCAGGTTTCAACTAAAACAGGATGCCACCAGAGCAGGTTGCCAACATAACAGGGTGCTGTTAAAGTCAGGTGTCTATAGAACAGGGTTCCACCAGAACAGAGTTTCACCCAGACAGGACCCACCAGAGCACTGTAATAGGGTGTCACAAGAGCAGGGTGCCACCAGACAGAGCAGAGTGCCACCAGACAGAGCAGAGTGCCATCAGAGTAGGTTGCAGCCAGGTCAGGGTGCCAAATGAGCAAGTTTCCTCCATTGATGGGTAATACCAGAGCAGGGTGCCACCAGAGTGGGGTGCCACCAAAGCGGGGTACCACCAGGGCGGGGTGCCACCAGAGCAGAATGAAACCAGAACAAGGTGCCACCAGCGTGGGGTGCCACCAGAGCGGGGTGCCACCAGAGCGGGTAGCCACCAGAGCAGGGTGCCACCAGAGCGGGGTGCCACCAGAGCGGGGTGCCACAACAACTGTGAGATTCGGAAGGGGTTAATGTTTTTTTAGGGGGGGGGGAGTATAGAGGGGATGAAGAAAATGATAAGGAGCATTCAAGAAATGGTAGGGAAGAAAGTCTCTGCAGAAAATGTAATCCAAATCAAACATGAAAAAGTCGTCTCCTTTCAATTCGAATCCTTTGGCTACATAGAGTGCTCATCTGCACAGTCTTTATTGGCGTATTGCATTTAAGAAATTTTAAATAATTGTCAACTTTGTAGTGCTTTTGAACTCGTCTTTGATAGAAAGTTTTTATATATATATATATATATATATAGTAGGCCCTACTATAGACTATATGCGTCTTCTTTAGTAGGCCCTACTATTATTATATTTAATTTATATCTGCTACACTCACCTTTTTGACTTCTGAGATTCTGAATCAGGCCACAAGTGAGCGAACTCTTCTGGGTCAACTCTGATAATTTTGGAAGGGAGTGGCTTTCTTTGCCCTTGGTCTAGTTTCTTATTCATCTATCGTTGAAAATAAGTATAAAATGAGATGATTCATCATACTCATTATATTTAAATTGAAATAATAAAATTTGCCACCTCACCGTGTACCTAAAAGTAGATTTCTCTATGACATGGAAACAATGTCCATGCTAGCAATTTTATTTGTTTCATGCGCATTTATTTTGTTTTTAAGCAACAATCATGGCTGTGTTGTTCTTGAACAGGAGTCAACCACACATGTACCAGTGACGACGTCAAGCAAAATTGGTCATGTTAAAATTCCCATTTCCCATCCCATCCAATTTATATGTATACAATCTGTATCTTAACATTTTACATTGTCTGAGTTGAGAGTTACAGAGAGTAACAATTGTAACTATCGCCGCAGATTACAATAATTATTTCCCCCTTCTACCAACATTGCAACATTGTCACACTGTACCCCCACACCAACATTGTCCCACTGTTCCCCCACACCAAGATTGTCCCACTGTACCCCCACACCAAGATTGTCACAATGTACCCCCACATCCCCCACCCCCCACCCCCAACGTCGTCACAAAATCTCGACTCCTCAAAATTAATGACTATGAATTCATGCCCCCTCTCCTGACCTCTTTACCGTATACTAAACCCCACCCACAAAGTCCCACCTCAGAGTAAACAGGTAAGATGTAGCCCCACTGACTTGTCCAAAGTCTGCGATTGATCAAGTTTTCTTTGTCGATCATTTCTTTCCTGTCAAAAATGGAAATTTAAAGTGCACTTGTACATGAGATTGTTCAAAAGCACGGCCTTGTGGACCACTTTGGGTGACATCGTTAGATTTTTTTTTTTGCACGTCTGGCTGGGGGGAGGGGATAATTAGGGGTTAAAACGTTGCCTTGTCTGACGTGATTTTATTGGCCTAGATCTGTAGTCTATACGAATTGATCTATGCGCCTCGAAATAATGCGTCTAGATCTGAAAATGTCACATAGGAGATGGCGTCGGTGGGCCGTCAAGCGCGAGCTCTTAATGTCCCCTCTTCCGGCACACCTCCACACGGGCCAGACGCCGGGTTTCCCCGCCGACAGACGCCGGGAACCCCCTCCCCTCTGCCCTGTGGGACGTCCTGTCGACCGAAAACGATGCGTTTAAAGCGTTCGTGGTCCACTCTCCCAAGGGTCAGGGCGGTTTGCTTCCACTCCGGAGCCGGAGGGATGGTGTTGTGTTACCACCCCCACCGCCCATGGAGTCTTTCGGTCGGGACGGAAAGCTGCGACGAAACGGTATCCTAGGAGCGGCTTTCTCACGGCCACCTAGATCTAATATGTTTCTTGAATTAATGTGCCTTGATTTCTGTATCTTGAATGTATGTGTCTTGAATCATTTGAATCATTTGAATGTATGTGTCTTGAATGTATGTGTCTAGATTTAATACGTGTCTTGGATTGATGTGCACTGATTTAATGAGTGCCTTGAAATTATGCGCCTTGGTTTAATATGGTCCTTGAATAAAATTAATGTTCACTGGTGTAATCTGGGTCGTTAATAGTGTAATCTGGGTCGTTAATAGTGTAATCTGGGTCGTTAATAGTGTAATCTGGGTCGTTAATAGTGTAATCTGGGTCGTTAATAGTGTAATCTGGGTCGTTAATAGTGTAATCTGGGTCGTTAATAGTGTAATCTGGGTCGTTAATAGTGTAATCTGGGTCGTTAATAGTGTAATCTGGGTCGTTAATAGTGTAATCTGGGTCGTTAATAGTGTAATCTGGGTCGTTAATAGTGTAATCTGGGTCGTTAATAGTGTAATCTGGGTCGTTAATAGTGTAATCTGGGTCGTTAATAGTGTAATCTGGGTCGTTAATAGTGTAATCTGGGTCGTTAATAGTGTAATCTGGGTCGTTAATAGTGTAATCTGGGTCGTTAATAACTCTACTACTGCTATTATATTAGGCTTTTGCCCTTAATTGATGGGCCTTGATCTAATGTAACTTTATCTCAGCGGATCCCTAATACGTTAGTAAGGATATTAAAATCACGCCTAAATCTACAGTTTTGATCGGGACTGCGGAAATCTAACAAGGTTTAACTGGTTTGCGGGAAATGTTTGTTTGTCACAACAAATAGTCCCAGGAAATGTTTGCTTGTCACAACAAATAGTCCCAGGAAATGTTTGTTTGTTACAACAAAAAGTCCCAGGAAATGTTTGCTTGTCACAACAAATAGTCCCAGGAAATGTTTGCTTGTCACAACAAATAGTCCCAGGAAATGTTTGCTTGTCACAACAAATAGTCCCAGGAAATGTTTGCTTGTCTCAACAAATAGTCCAACGGGTAACCTACGTGGTGCTTTTCTTTCCCCTTATCATTTTTTTTTTTTTAATGTGGAGACGAAATTATTGCGGCGATGAAGGGTTTGTTGTACTGCGGTTTGTGGCAGGAACACCAGCAGATGAAATCTGTAGGAGACTAAAAGTATTGCTAGCTAGTCGACGTAAAGTAGTCCTTGCAAAAATTATAGCTCTAAAAATTAGCGCAAATGCCAATAGAATATTATGGATGTTTATGTCTGGTTTCATCAACACAATGATAATGTCATTCAACTATGATGGCCTAAAATATTACCCCAAAAAACACCCGCATTACGTAATGAAACAGAGAACAAAATTGACCCTGACAGGCTGAAACTAGGTTATGTTTACATCTAAAGAACCTACAGATGAATCATTTTCAAAAGGCTGCACCTATTGGTACCCGGGTACCAGAATTGAGAGCTTGGGATTAAAAAACGATTTAAAATATTATTGTTGGGTTTGTAAGACCAAATGAGGTATCAAATGAAAGATAATTGAATGTACTGTACGTTTGTAAACTTAATTCTTCAGTTTTACTAAAATAAACTACTACAAATGACATCCGAATAGCATTGTCTAATGGTACCCGGGTGCGAATGGCGGCGCTGCGTGTCTGAGTTATTTTGACTAATTGGGATGTCATTTGTATTAGTTTATTTTAGTTAAAATGAAGAATTAATATTACAAACGTATAGTCCATTCAATTATCTTTCATTTGGTACCTCATTTGGTCTTACAAACCCAACAATAATATTTTAAATCGTTTTTTAATCCCAACCTCTTAATTCTGGTACTCGGGTACCAATAGCCACTTCGTTTTCAAAATTGAATTGTTCAACAATCTCCGGCGTGGTCCACCGATATGATTATAATTGGGCCCTATTAGTACTGCTTAGACTACTCCTACTACTATAGTCAATATGCGTTTTTTAGTAGGCCATACTATTGTCAATATGCGTTTTTTAGTAGGCCATACTATAGTCAATATGCGTTTTTAGTAGGCCATACTATAGTCAATATGCGTTTTTTAGTAGGCCATACTATAGTCAATATGCGTTTTTTAGTAGCCATACTATAGTCAATATGCGTTTTTAGTAGGCCATACTATAGTCAATATGCGTTTTTAGTAGGCCATACTATAGTCAATATGCGTTTTTAGTAGACCATACTATAGTCAATATGCGTTATTAGTAGACCATACTATAGTCAATATGCGTTTTTAGTAGACCATACTATAGTCAATATGCGTTTTTTAGTAGCCATACTATTGTCAATATGCGTTTTTTAGTAGGCCATACTATAGTCAATATGCGTTTTTAGTAGGCCATACTATAGTCAATATGCGTTTTTTAGTAGGCCATACTATAGTCAATATGCGTTTTTTAGTAGCCATACTATAGTCAATATGCGTTTTTAGTAGGCCATACTATAGTCAATATGCGTTTTTAGTAGGCCATACTATAGTCAATATGCGTTTTTAGTAGACCATACTATAGTCAATATGCGTTATTAGTAGACCATACTATAGTCAATATGCGTTTTTAGTAGACCATACTATAGTCAATATGCGTTTTTAGTAGGCCATACTATAGTCAATATGCGTTTTTAGTAGACCATACTATCGTCAATATGCGTTATTAGTAGACCATACTATAGTCAATATGCGTTTTTAGTAGGCCATACTATAGTCAATATGCGTTTTAGTAGACCATACTATAGTCAATATGCGTTTTTAGTAGACCATACTTTAGTCAATATGCGTTTTTTAGTAGGCCATACTATAGTCAATATGCGTTTTTAGTAGACCATACTATAGTCAATATGCGTTTTTAGTAGACCATACTATAGTCAATATGCGTTTTTAGTAGACCATACTATAGTCAATATGCGTCTTCTTTAGTAGGCCCAACTATAGACTATATCAGTCTACTTTAGCAGGCATTACTATATACTATACGAGTCTAGAAGAAGACAAATATTATATAACCAAGACAAAAAAAGACAAATGCCTGAAATGAATCAATAATTTCATTGAAAGCTCACGAAATTTTCATTTTGGCCACATAGTTGACAAACTCATCTTCCTTGTATCTCGCCATTTTTTGTGTGATTTGACCACAAAAGGGCGCAAAGTTGTCTTGCAGTTTAAAATGGTGCAGAAATGTTCTCGTTTTGATCTCTCAAAACTTTGACTGATGTATTCACAACTAGTCTCAGTTTATTTGTAACTTTCTTTTCATACAAGTAATAAGTCTGTATGTTCAGTTATGTATAAGTTTGGAGGGTAATCTTGGTGCTCGGCATCTCTGATACAACCAATGAGTTTTACACACTGTAACTGTAACACAGGGCACACTTACACTGTAAACTGTTTTAAGTTGAATCTTTACATTCTGGTATACTATTAGATTTCACTGTTAAACTGTAATGGTAGGCCCAAATTTACGTTGTCATAGAAGGCCCACACTTACACTGTAACTCTAGACCCACCATCACATGAGTCATGAATGCTGTAACTTGTAACTCTAGACCCACCATCAGACCAATACTGTAACTCTAGACCCACCATCAGACCAATACTGTAACTCTAGACCCACCATCAGACCAATACTGTAACTCTAGACCCACCATCACACGAACACTGTAACTCTAGACCCACCATCACAGCAATAGTGTAACTCAAAACCCACCATCAGACCAACTCCACACCATAGTTTACTTTTCGTCACTTTTATTACATGGATTAAAATTATTGAAGATGTTACTGCATAATGAAAAGATTGTAAAATCAGGGGGTCAGTGAAATAGAATCAGGGGTGTCACTGACAAACAGTCAGTGGGTCAATTACATAGAATCGGGGGGGGGGGGGTCACTGACACAGTATTAGGGGGGGGGGGGGTCACTAATGCAGTATAAAGAAATTAAATCAGCTTTGACCCACTTAGAGACAAAAGCTGAAATTAGACCCACTTAGAGACAAAAGCTGAAATTTGACCCACTTAGAGACAAAAGCTGAAATTTGACCCACTTAGAGACAAAAGCTGAAATTTGACCCACTTAGACAAAAGCTGAAATTTGACCCACTTAGAGACAAAAGCTGAAATTTGACCCACTTAGAGACAAAAGCTGAAATTTGACCAACTTAGAGACAAAAGCTGAAATTTGACCCACTTAGACAAAAGCTGAAATTCGACCCACTTAGAGACAAAAGCTGAAATTTGACCCAGCAATTAGGTTTCTCTGGAGCAATGCATAACTCCCCCCCTCCCCATATCTTCAGAGAATACAAATCCTTACAAAGTCGAGGTCTTTACTGGTGTATAGATCAAACTGTTTTAATAACATGTTCTCTTTAAATGCCATAGAAACAAAACCTACAGAATGTCAAATTATTATTAAAGCTGAGCATATACTGTTTTATTGACAGACATTGTTTGTGTCTAATTCATCAGAATTATTATTAAATGATTTTAAATACTTTATGAGAAAAACATTGGTCAACTGCAGAGATAATTATATTATACTTTAAACTTACAGACTGTCATAAAAATGCCAAAACATGTTAGCAAACGTACTACTCTTTAACTTCTGATACAAAGCTGGATATATTATCTGGACATACTCTCAACAAGGATTCCCTGTACATCTATATTAATTCATGTCTTAAGACATCCACTGTTCTGTCCATTTGGTTTGGCATAGGCAGGTACCGGACAATGTAACAATGCAGTCAAATTTGACATAACTTTAACGTCACTGATTTTATGAGTGGTTGTTTGGTCCCTCATTTACAGACTGGAAATAACAATTTCTGGATCTGTATCAATGTAGTCACCTCTACATTTACATTCATTCAAATGAGTCACACGACATGAACAGTGGCAGCAAAGATCTAACATTATAACCAACAATTTTTTTAACTTAATATGTAAATCCCATTACATCCACCGATACTCAGTAAAATAACCAGGTGGTTTTAGAATGGCATGATTGTATCATCATTAACATGTCACTTGTCTCCAGCATTCATTAATTATTAGGTTTACATGCACCATAGAACAGTCAAACAGCATCCACAGATATAAACCTTATGCAGAACAAACTCTGAAAGTAATCAAATAGACTTTTCTATTTACAGATCAAGGCAGCGGCCCAACATAGGCTGTAGTGCCACTGATGATGATTTACAGATCTGTCTTATGCTTGTATGACTGCACAATTAAACACAAATATGTATGCCTGTTGGTTAAAGAGATGACTTCATTTCACAATCAACATTGCATGACTAATACATTAACATAATGCAATGATAACGCAGTATCCTGAATCTAGACCAGCTTATCTGTATCCTCATTAGACATTTTCCAAACAATAGTTTTACTGATACATTTCATTTTATTTCATTTTTTTTTTATGTGTAAAGAGAGAGAAAAAATGATGAATATCCCCAACCAAATTTAGAAGAACAAACATATGTACAAATCAATCAAGAAATAAATTAAAGTTTTTCAAAAAACAAATTCTCACACCTCATTCACTCCCAACAGCGGCCCGCCATATTTGAATAAATTCATCCAGCTCTCACCAGTACAGGTGCCATTGTGTTCTATAAAACCAGAGATTTTGTAGCATCATTTTTGACAGTCACCTATGGTAATGAGGTTTAATAACATTTCAAAGACTCAAACATTTCTACTGTGTGGCTTTTGTTTTCTTTCTCCCTCTTGCAGCTTTCTTGTCTTTCTTTTTCAGCCCGTCCATGTTTGCCTTCAGGAGATTTCCATATGCCTGCGACAAAAAGTACATTTAAAAAATTTCACTTAATATAACTTATATTAGAACTATGTTGGTGAAATAATATCCTAAGTGTGACAACCAAGAAACTGTTTGCATTTTCTAAAAATGGAAATTATTCATTTAAACAGGAAAAAATCAATTAATTAAAATAAATAAAAAATATGGTCGCTTGGTTGTTTTGTTTTTTAAATGCTCCCTAGAATTTAATTTACATTTTTTAAAAACAAAATGTAAAACTTCCATTTCATGATGCTTCCATGGGAGCACTGGCTTTTACATAATACAGTATTCTCACTTTGTTATTTATCAATGTTATAGCTTAAGACATAAAGTCTATGCTTTCTCAAAAAATGATGCATGTGGCTTTTCTCTGAACACTTAATTATTTCTGATATCATTCCATTGTTATCATTTTGTATTTCCTTCCTGCAAGCTCAGATACAAACACCAGTGATCTACTTGCAATGGAATTTTGCTTTGGAAGCAAAGTCATTATGGTCAACACAGACTCACAAAACTGAATGAATAGTGTTAAGCATGAATGAACCTGCAAGTATTATGCCTTGGAGCTTTTCTTCTATTATCTTAACTCAACTCACAGCCACACTGACTCAACTCACACTGACCGTTGGATCCTTTTAATCATCTAAATAAGTTTTTCAGACACATAAAACATTTTTCTATTAGTTTAAAAAATATAGTTATTTGAGTTTATAAAATTTTTAAAAAGCAATAAATTCACAGGTGACCAACATATATCTTTATATAATATAATGCCTATAAAATTAATTAGCATCCTATTCTCCATTACTTCCACAATTATAACTTGAACTGCCACTAGTTCTAGATCCACTATTGCAATTATCGCTCCCATGAGTAATGCCAACAAAACTTTCTTCAAAATCACTTTCATAAAGAAGTAATTCAAATTAATTAGGATTTTGTTTTGCAGGACTGAGTACTACAAGTTAGTTTTTACCAAAAAAAAACTTCCTAAATTTTTAAGCTCAATTCAATTTTTGTTTTTAAAGATGATGAACACATGAAATATTTATCTTAGTCTTCTATAAATAGGGAGTAAATCTAATTTGTTTGAGTTATCTTCTTCTATATTTTGAGAGCCCATGATCAATGTCCCGTATTGATCATTCTGATTTATGATTGTCATTTATACTAATTAATTTTATATTGGTCGTAGCACCCCAGATGATCAGGGGTCATGACAGTTCGTGGCTTAAAAAAGACTATGTCTAGAAATCTTTTTAACTCCCACTCCAAACAGCCAACTATTTTATTGACAGAAAATTCAAACCTACCATTTGAAACTTGGTGACATCTTTGTGATTTATCTGGTGATATATATTGGTATTTATATGAATATGCGTGCATCATTTCAAATATAAAGCAGTTTTAGTCATTAACACATTTTCTAATTTTAAAAAAAGTAATGTTTAAAACTTACATTACATTATTTTTAGTCTTTGTGGCCTAATTAAAAATTTTAATCTGGGTAGGATTATGGTAATTTATGATAAATGAAATCTATGCCTTCTGAATACCCTCCAAAAAAAGACATACCACGGTAGTGAGTTTTTTGGTGCCCAGGGTAGCCCTTACTAAGCATTTGTATTCATTGGGCTCTGGCAAATTTCCTGATCTTGGTTTTGGTTTCAGGCGTCCATCATCTGAAAATTTAAAAAAAACATCTTATCAAACCTTACGAAACAAATAATGTCTCTTGGATCTGGATGAGATTAATTTCATACAAATATTTATAAAAAAAGCCAAATTCTTTTGTACATATTTATAAATTAGAAAGGTTATGATCATGCACTGGTGACAGTGGTGTGCAGAAAGAACGCATAAGGCAAATATGGTCAGATTGTCATTTGTTTTCTCTATTACTACTAATAATAAAATATTCTGGAGTGTTCAGACCTTGGTAGTCGACCTGTGTCGTACATGGGTAGGGGGTCACTGTAACAGACCAACGGTTAATGTCCTTTAAAACGGCGGGTGGTCTTTACAACAACTTTAGTGTCAGTCCGGACCTGCAGAAACTGACCAACGGTCAAGCAGATCAGATTGCCCCGGGACAATCGTTAGGTGCTGGTTTATAACCAATTACACTTTGGGAAAATTTCAGTGCCTGAGATTTAGGACTAAGATTAAAGCCCTGGGAAGAAATCTTTATGGACGCGGGACTTAAAAAAGGGACAGTTAGACGGGACTAAAGGGCAGAACTCAGCCGGGGAGGCAAGTGGACAGATGGGAGACTCCGATGCACAGGAGTATAGAACAGACGAGAGAGAACGAAAGAGATAGAGACGAACCAGGACAGTCGGAGTTGACAGGAGTATAGAACAGACGAGAGAGAACGAAAGAGATAGAGACGAACCGGGACAGTCGGAGTTGAGTATGACAGAGAGAGAGAAAGTGAAGTCAAAGGAGGAGACAAATAAATGTTCAAAGACTATAACCATCGTTAAGTTGTCAAATTGGTGCAAATTGGTATCAACCAGACAAAATAGTTATAGAATAGAGACGACGAAGGTTCTCTATAATATTATTAACCAGATTAGGCGTATATGTGAACTTACATCTCTTCATTGTCATTGTAACAGAGCCTGTGTTTTTTCCCTTCAAAAAAAGCTTTGTTAACTCTGTTAAAAACTGTGAAAAAATAATACATTTAATTAGGCCTATAGTTATAGTTTTAAAATACAAAACGGCATAACTGCAGAGTCTGATATAATAATTGGTAGGTAGTTATTAAGTTTGCGGTTGGGACTTTAACAAGAGTTGTCTCAACCTAAGCTCGGTGAAACCCTTTTGGGGAATCCTAACGCTAGACTTTAATTAGGGTAAATAGACCAATGATAAGACCTGAAGAATATGTCATTGGGTGGTTAATTATAATATTTAAATTTTCCGGCCCTTTGGAATATGGATTTGCATTGATTTTTCAGACAACTTTTGGATTTTATTTTTGGTGGAACCTGCAATAAAGTATAAAAGTGTATTGTATGCGACCGTAAGTTGGGTTTTCATTATTTTGAATACTTAAAATAATTTTAATATTTGTATTCAAAATTATGATTTTGTCAGTACAGTACTACTTACTACAGTGTGTAACCGTAGCACATGAACATCTGGCTTAAGGGTTCACGTTCTGCGTTAGGTCATATAATTTAGGTTTGAAGATTTACGCTTAAGTTAGGGGTGGGACTGAATTTAGGGGGAATTTACACATGAATTAAGGATACTGTGATAGCCTTTGGGTAAGGGTAGAGTAGTAGATGTTAGGATTGAAGATATTTCTAAAAAATTATTTGATTACATTTTAACGTATCTCCTACATTCCGATTGAGTTTTTTTGTTCTTTATATCAACTTTAAGTAAGGAAAATTGTATGTCAATATAAGGCATCTTTGCATTAAAAAATTTGTTCTAAATATTCAAAGTATGTCTTTGATATTAAAAGTAGGCCTGCATAATTTATTGAGGTATATGTGTGCAAAATTTCATTGGGATAGCTCATGAAACATTTTCACAATGCTCCTCAACGTTGACCTCATTATGCAATGGTCGCTCAGGTCATTTTGGATTAGTGATCATGCCCCTTTTAAGCGGTGGAAGACGCCGATACTTAGCTTAGGAAATATTCAATTATTACCACTATATAGTGATATATACATCAAAATATTTGATAATTTGTGTTTCAGAATGCATTTTGAAGACATTTGAACTGGAATGTTTTAATTTGAGCTTTAAAAATCCGGTAGAGTCCACATTATTAAATATCAGAATTCTCTGTGTCCAAAACGTTGTAATCAACCATTCACAGATTCACAGCAACTTGCATAATGGCTATACCGTAGTACTACCTCAGAGTTTCATTCATAACAGTTTGCACTGTGCAAAAACTATTCAACCATTGGTCAGGGAAAGCGTCAATTAATTAGTCATGTTGACTCATGTGTTAAGTGCCAAAGTTGAAAGTTCAAAATAAGTATAAGTAGATCCCAAACAGTATTTTAGGGGATGCGTTGCCTTATATAGACTGATATACATAGTGCATTTATTAGTTAGATAAACTTTATTTATATATAATTGTATAACATTATTACAATTATTGGCTAATTGTTAGGTACTTTGACACCAAATTTAAATATTGTCCGATTGCCATGAATGATACATGATTTTAAAGGGCTAGCAATAAGCTTTACAAAAACACCAATTTCATCTTTCTATCTTTTATAGGAGTGGAGTTATGATTTTTTTGGTCAATTTTTTTTGCCCCTTATATAATCTATATATTTTACCCCCAAAACGTGTGACCCGAATTTCAAATTTCTGTACTTTTTTTATTTTTCAAGATAATTGCACAAAATTTTCAGGAGACATTCTCAATCTAATATACAATACAAAGAACAACAAAACTTTAACATTACATCAAGACTTTTTATTTTGGATAATTTTCTTTGCAGGTATGTTAAAAAAAATCATGTACAAAAAAATTGTAAACATTATTATTTGTAAAAGCAAAAACAAAAAAATAACATGTTCATTGTATTTTAATTAAATATATGATTAATTTATATTTAAAATAAATTCTTATATTTATAAAAGGTAAGTAGACGTCTTTTTTTAATGTAAAATTGAATGCATGAACTTATAAAAACGACTAAAATCACTCATAAGACAAGACTAATACGAGCATACCAGTACCGTTATGAGATAAAATTTTTAAAGGTAATGGGGATGTTCTGCCTGTCATTTGCTATATAGACTGCTTGGTCTTGTTGATGAGTCCCACGATGTCTCTGTCGTTGTCTTTGCCATCTACATCAAAATGTGCCTCATAATCGATGGGCGGAATTCCACAAAGTTCTTCAATAAAAAGATTAAAATGTTCTTGATTCTTACGTACCCTGTATACAGAACACTAAATTATAAATATAATTATAATCCTGAATGTAAACACTATCTAATTTCTTTTTAATATTATTCAATTTTTGAGTTTGTTAACAAATCTTTTCTTTTTTTTTGTTATTTGATTATTTTGGTATATTAAATATTTGTCTGTCTATGTAAACTGTTTCACTATGTCTGTAAAAATAAACAGTATTAAAATAATATATTAAATTAACAATTAATTAACATTTATAATTAAATACCTTATTAAATTTTTTTAAATGTAGATTTTCATTAGGCTTGTAAGAATATTAGTAATTAATTAGGCTTTTACTTGTATGATCTTATGACTAAGACTAAATGGACTATATAATAATAATTTTTATTGTTATAACTTATAATTAGGCCTAATTTTAGTGATATAATCCCATATGATTTGGCATTAACAAGAGTATGACTATTATTATTATTATTGATGCAATTAATGACGCTAGGATTAATTATTGATTCTATAATTTACAGGTACTGTAATTAAAAAGAGAACCGATAAATTTGGTGGGGCTAGACACAATTTTTTAACGTAATAAAACTACGGTAAAACTAATGACAACCCACTGATTCCCAATTAAAAACTTTTCAAGTTCGGTTGAAATGTTTTATTTAATTTTTTTAAATTATTAATTTGAAACTACGTAGTATTATTCAGATGTTAGGGGATTCAACAATTACGATTAAATTCATAATTGACAGTGATAATAGCCATTTCCGGTATCTCGATCGGAAAATAAATAACTTTTAATATGGCCACATTTTCGTCCCCACCCCATGCAACTATTGGAGCAGCATAACTTTTTTGGGACTTGTTGAAGTATAATAACATAAGAATGTTTAAACTTGCTAATTGAATGTAGTTTAACTTTATCTAGATCCCATTAACTTTTTTTCACTACCTGAGGAGTATATTATTATATATGCTTACCGAGTCGCTATGATAATCCTGTCCGTGACACAGAAAATAAATCGTTGCTAAAATTTCCTAGAAACACCGGAACACAAAAACTGACACGTCACTGATGAGGAAAGCAATATTTAGTAAACAAAGGTGACGTAGAAAGCAATTTTCCAAAGATACCGTGTAGCCGTACGCCATATTGTAGAACAAGTTTTTTCAACATTTTTGGTATGCGCAGACTGCATGCGCGAGTGGACCTTTGAAATGCCTATAATTGTTACTATTGATGCCTTGCGTCAAAACCCTGGTTCCGATAGGGTCAAAACCCTGGTTCAAACAGGGTCAAAACCCTGGTTCAAACAGGGTCAAAACCCTGGTTCAAACAGGGTCAAAACCCTGGTTCAAACAGGGTCAAAACCCTGGTTCAAACAGGGTCAAAACCCAGGTTAGGGATAAATTTAGGGTTCAGGTTAGGTTTAGGAATACATTTATGAAATTTGTTTATTATTTTACAACGCTTTATTCTTAATTTTACGGGTCGCGGCAACCAATATGGCGGCCGTGTGCGACATTGCGGCATCAATAGTATCAAATTACCAAATTATTTTTTAATACAGCATTCGTCATTAGTTCTGAAAATAAAAAATGATCATTGAAATGAGAGTTGTATAGCTCGTGACGCAAACAGCGGAATTTTGATCACAGAATGTGGAGATTCGTCCATGTTAAAAAAGGACAAACAAAGTAGTACTTAAAAAATTCATAACTTAGTAATAACTTTAAAACTACAATAGTTAAAAATATGATTTTGGTGTTATAATTCTGTAAAAAAATAGCTCTATTCAAATATGCCATTGGTTTATTTTTATAAATTTTTTAACTTTATAACCAAAGTGTCTACAATACGGCATAATTTGGCAATTGAATTCAAATTGTCAATATGGTCATGGAGTGGAGACTCTTTTCTCCTACATTTACATTACAGATTCAAACTTTGGTACCATTATATAAAACTTATTATTATTAAAAGAAATACATACTGCATCATTTTCTAAAAGCATATTTGTAGATAGAACACTTGTCTTGTCAATCTACCATTAGTTGTAACTGTGTCAGTGGTTCAGTGAATTATAGTCGCGCAGTGTGGAAAGTTTTTTTTATAAAATCAAACTTACATACATATTTTATCAACATCAATGCTTTCCTAATGTCAAAACAACTCTCGTGGACCAAAAGAGCTGAGCAAATGGCCTAAATCCGTTATTCCCATGTTGTTCTCGTAGCCGAATGAATACAGATGGTCCAGGACTGTAGTTCTAGTATACATTTTAAAAATATCATCATTAATTGTGGTCCCAAATCACCACAAACGTCTTCTGAACCAATAAAGTTTTTGTTTTTTATGATTAATAGCGGTACAAGATATGGTTAGACTTGGAAACAAAATAATAAAAGGACGTTAAAGGTAAACTAATTTTCTTCATCTCACTTCATCAGCATAGAAGAATAAACAATATTTGAAATTGAAAAATTAAGCTTAAACTTAACTTGATAGTAAAGGCCCCCTTCACTTGTATTAGATGAAACGTGATTGATTGCCGAAGATGCCGTTCGTGAAATCAATTTAATACTCTCTTCCAAGTGTTTATCAATTTCTCTCTATTTCTATTCTATTTTGTGTAGTTTAAAATATTAGTCGTCCAATTAAAAATTTCATCCCTCCTATCAACTACCTTAAAAGTTGTGAACCTTATTGGACCTTATCAAATCAATTTGTAACCGTTTCCAGATTACAGATTTTTTCGTTAAAAATACTTAGCATATATTAATATTATGAAATTCCCAACTACTTTTCTATTTTAAATATCAGAAACATAAATAATCTGTCCCACATATTTGCACGCATTTTGCAGTTGAGAACCCAGTAGAAAAAGCTTCTTTTTTTTTTAAAGTAACAAATAAAAAGTTTTCGTAAACTAGCAAAACAATAATATTCTTCTTTCTAGGTGGTAAATTTAAACATAAATTCCATGGATTTAGTAATAAAAATGTGTTAAATTATATCGAAGAGACAATTTATAATTTGTCAGAAGAAAGTTATAGTTTTTCAATCAAGTGAATGCCAGTATGGCTGGCTCTGGTCGCCAATTTTAGTGTCGATGGATACACTGCATAGTTGGGTAGCTTTTGTTATTGCCGCCCTCTGCTGGTCAATATTTTTGCCACACACCCTTTCACGATACAAACTCTGCAGTTGTTCGAAAATGCCCCCCACCCTTTATTTTTCCATATAAAGAAAATTTGACACCTGGGTCGACCACCCATTCCACCCTCATTTCTACGCCACTAGCAGAGGCGTAGCTAGAGTTTTTTGGCGCTGGTGGATAAGATTCATTTACGCCCCCCCCCCCCATTCTAAAACCAATATTTTCATCCATTAATTACCACCAAAGCCAAGTTTGGCGCCCCACTTGTTTGGTGCCTGGGGGATCTGCCCCAAAAGCTACGCCTCTGGCCACTGACAATGCCCACCCCAAAATCTGAAATGCCCCCCCCCCCCCAGGAAACTATCTGAAAGAATTACTGCGGTGAACTCGACTAGTAGTTGCGAAATTGCCGCTGCAGCAGGTTGGATCTCTCTCAGAGTTTAGCCTACGAAAGTAGTTATGGGTCGGGCAATTAGTGTTTTTTTTTTCTGTTTCAGTCATATATCCTTATCTTCCCTTGCCCATCGTTCATCTCTTTCCTTTTTATCCCTCTCCTCACAGTCTCTTATCTACATATTGAGATAATGCAGTTTCGTTTTTATAAATCATCAACTCACTATTTTCCTTAAATTCTAAATTTAACTATTCTTCACTCATATCCACCGACAACCCCTCTCGAGACAGTCAAGTGACCCCACCCCCGAGTAAAAAATAAATCGAATATAAAATATATTTTTAATGTGGTGGTGTAGGCCCCGCTTTGTAAATCGCGCCCAACACCAACACTGTATTGAAATTTGATCTCGTCCAACACGGGATTGGAATGTTGACCTCTGGTCAAGTTCACCCCCTTCAGGCTGACCGGCGGCTCTCCCTCATCGCGTAGAATTAGAATACTTAAATAGTGGGAGTCACTATGTGTGCTTTAGTAATCAGTTAAATAATTTATATCTCGGGAACCATAGTGAATTAAATTATAAATGATATCTAGTTGGGAAGAGGAGTTTATTCGCTTTACTTTAGTATATTTACAAGTCTCCATCATCATAGGGTATTTTAATTTTTAGTAAATAAGATAGTTTTCACATTCATTTATGGGGGTTCCCAAACTATTTTATTTAAATATCTCAAAAAGTATATAACTCATAGAAACATAAAAATGTATCTTAGATAGCCGATACAAAACTAAGAAGGACACATTTAAGTTGTTAAGGATTGGGTCCGGGATATCAACTTAATTCGGGTTGTAGTCTCCAGGGTTTGTCAGTTTACCACAGAAAATATGTCAAAAGACAAGTTTTGGACTGTCGAAGTGGGGGCGTGACGTCAGGTTTTCGGGTACGTTCGCGCACGACTATTTAAGGCGGGCACATTAGGGAGATTTTTATTCGAGGTTGGAACCGCATCCCTGCAGTGTGTCAGTGTTCATAGCGGCCCATTTGGACGCTCTGTGAGTAGAAGCAAAAACGCCTTTTTTTATTTCTGAGCTTGTAGACTGCATTACTTGTTAGGTGTTAGTAATGGAATATTTCTGTTCATGACTTATATTAGGAAGTGTTTTAATCACCTACTAGCATGACTTATATTAGGCAGTGTTTTAATCACTTGTTAGCTCTGTCAATTTGACGTGTACCAATGATATTGTGATAGTAGAACATACAGCCTTTCACTGAATTCTAAAATGGAATTAGATACCAATGCATGTGAGCATTGCACGCAACCGTTATATCGCTCTGGTCACACATACTGCAATGTGCTTAACAGCTATTGATACAACAGTATACGACCAGCGAATATACGTACAACAGGTGTAGTAGACTACCTCCCTTGCCTTGTGCTATATTCTCAAATAGAAAATAGTGCATGTGTTAGGAGACTATTACCAGCTGAATTAATAGGCTTAGACATTTCGCAATTTGCTTTTGTCTTAAAAAGACACAGCGATTGCGGGATGCATGTATCTAACCAATGGTGGTTATACCTTACACCATTATAGTACCTGTCCTGCTTTGGGTTCATCTTACATAGACCCCTTACATGGATGACAGTACCACAGTTAGACCTTTGTACTAGCCCTCACATCTCACACTGGTTCTTTGTATAAAACAGTGTACGTGCTACACATTAAACCTTGCCACGTGATTACTTTTGTCATGAAACATTATTAAAACAATATAATTTTAATTTCACATTGTCTACCATGTACGCATACTCTATTTTTAGTTAAGTATATGTTGTCACACGCTGTATTTACATGGTTAGTTAATATGCTTATTTGTTGGCTGCGCTATTCAATGTTAATGTTAGTCGGGGCATTTTTAACCTGTATTTGCAGGTATTGTCCCTTTCCTTTTCTGTAGCCTTTCTTTTCCATCATAGTAATTTCTCTTTAAGTTGGCGTGAGTTTCTGTTAGTTTCCAAATAAAAGCTATAGTCCTCAGGCCTGCATTTTCTTAGTTTGTTTTAGTAAAACTGTCAGCCATCAATACCAAGAAACCACCAACAACCACTTGGCTACATATATATATATATATATTATGTAAATAGCATATTGTTTATACCGGTATTTGTTTTCAAAATACTCAATTTAAAGTCTTACTTATGTTGAAAGTGCGGCCTCTGATCTGAACAATACCGAATTAATCTAACTTTCCATCGCCATGAAACTCTTCCATTCTGGATCAAATTTTCTGAAAAGAACAATGATTATCAGGTAGCCTATAGGCCAAATGGCACCCCTTGATTTTGTTTTCCCCAAAATTTCTGATAACCCTTCCCCAGACCCCTCCCACTTTCCGACTGGTGATTCTGATCATCCAGTATTGTACTTAGGTTAAGAGCCACCCAATACAGACAATACTTTGGGCCGCCCTCTTCCACATCCACGATAAAAACTCTGCAATAGGCCGAAAATGCTGCACCTCCATAAATGTAAAAAGACAAAGACCCCGGGTTGGAATGCCCTTTCCTTTCCACCCTCCTTTCCTACGCCAATGACCACTCGAAAATCTGAAATCCCCCACGCCCCCATCGGAGCAACATGTCTGCAAGAAACACTGCGGACAATGCCCAGGTCTCGTGATTTCTGTACCACTAGGCTCTGTTGGTGATGACCGGGTTTCCACAAGGGATCGCTTTAGATCGGTAGTGGAATGGTCTGGCCACCCAGGTAAAACTTTCCTACAAGTGGTAGTTAAGCTATGCCCGTCACCCAAATATGTCATTAGCAGGTTAGGTTGTTTCTGGTCCGACTGGGTGGCGCTTGTTTTCACCAGAGCGTTTGCTCCTTTGTCCTCCATTGTGTCTTCAGACTCATTGAAAGGGACACTTGCCTCCATTTGCCTAGATGTCGTCTACAGAATGGCACTGACACTTTTTAAAGTCCAACGAGCACTTTCCATTGGTTTCAAGATCTAACCGCGAGTCAGTAAAGATCTCAATAGTCTGGAAACTATGTCTTTTAGCTGATCGGCAGCACACTTGTTTCATTGCCATGAGTAGGCCTATTGCTTTGATCTCAGAATCGAAATTGTTCCTTTATGCCCCAATAGACCCTGAAATCTCCTCTGCCGGTATTGTATCAGTGCAGCCGTGGACAGATATTTTTTCATTTGTAAAACACGAGCCCTCTGTGAAGAACCACCGAATCTGTGAATGCCTTGATTTTTCTCGAAGCTACCTGTTGCGGCAGATGCATAGGACTGTTGTTCTGGCTCCCCACGTCTATCATCGTCAAACCTCTTTCAAGCCAGTTAAAGTTCTCGTAAAGAATTCACGCCTTAGTTTCCTGCTTCTTTCAGGTATGACATGTTTACTTTCCAGTGCTTAGACGCTTCCATAAAGTAAAAGAGTGTCACTTAAGCCTTGTCCACTTTACCCAGCAGTCTTGTCGTTGCAAGCAGGGTTCTGTCCTATCAAACCTTTCAAATCTTTTCACCGTGGTCAATATGGTATTATCTCGCCTGATAGCGAGGTGTTTCACTTCTGTCAAGATTTCAACGGCAGCGGTGGCTCATATCGCCCTGCAAACAGAACGATGAGCAAGGTTCCTAAGTCTCCAAGGCTGTTCTAGTTCAACCCACATAGCGTGTATTGGTAGGTTGTAGATCATGATTCCTTTCACGCTTCCCTGATAAAGAGCTCTGAGAAGTTCTGCTTCATCATAAAATATATTGGTTCCTTATTCCATTGCAGTAGATCTTCAGAACTGTATCGTGCTTCGGTGCATTCCTTCCATTACCAAAGGGATTCATATTAACTCATTATGTATAATGAATCATACTAACTCAGGTCTGCACAACATACGGCCCGCGGGTCACATGCGGCCCGCCAGAACCCACTTTGCGCCCCTCGAAGTAATGAAATATTCTTTAATCTTCTTATTTTTGTAATAGCTTTCCCTCCTGTCCTATTTTCTTTTGGCCAGCACAAGTTTTTTATTAAGTATTACGGCCCGCCTTACATTTTGAGTTGTTTAGGCCTGTACTTAGTTATGTAAAATATATCATACTAACTCATGTATAATGTATACCCCTACATTTAATGGTTGATACTTAATGGTATTGATCAACAAAGCCATGTAATGACTTGACCTTAATTGATTTATTTTCTCTATTTGGTTTCATTATTGTGTTGCCAGACCTTTCACTTATTCAGTTAATGTGCCATTTAATTTAAATTTATTTTGGACTTTGGAGTTCAAGGGCAACTTGCATTACAGAATTCATTAGTTTTGAAATAGGCCTAAATAATGATCTAAATTATATTTCATGTAGAGAAGAAGTAGCAAATTTAAATTGTTCTTTATTTAAGTACCTCAATAGTCATTAAAACTAGGGGGGTGGGGGGTGATTTACACATTATTTTTTCACATTCCTCGTTACCAGTACCATATCTAAAATTATAAGGGAAGACAAAGTATTTTAAATGTATATGTCAAATTTCAAACTTTTTATACCTTCTTAAAGGTTGTTGATACACTTAAAGTTAAATATTTTGCATCTTGAGACCTGGCACAGATCAATGGAATAAGATCTGCAAAATATAATCCTGATTCTGAGGAAAATCCAAAGAGGCAGTTAATATACAGAAGCATAGTCTCTTGGCAGTTTCCAGTATGAGGAATTCATGAATGAAATGTTAACTCAACATCATCATCATGTCCCTTAGTCCTTGGACCGTTGGGGCGCCACAGATGACATGAAAGGTATCCTTCTCCATTCCTCTCGGTGTTCTGCACTACGCATAGCATTGCCTAGTTTTAATCCCGTCCACTCTTTGATGTTATCTTACCATCTTTGTCTCTGTCTTCCTTTTCTTCTTCTTCCTTTAGTTACATATTTACTTTTATTTACCCACACCCTGTGTATGGGATGATTTTTATTTTCTGACCAAATGCATTAGTTTTCTGTGTAAGTTAATTATGTAGTTTCTCAAAATATAATGCCAGTTAGGCTCAAGTTTAAGATGAAATGAAAATTGATAATGAGCAAAATGTAATCATAAACTTTGTGAGTTTTTAAGTCAACTGAAAGCTGTTGAGTGAACAAAAAAATTAAGATACAGCATTTCAACTGTGTGTTGCAGAAGACTCATACGTGTATCACAAGGTTTTGATATAAAGAAATATAAATTGATGTTTGATGCAATTTTTTATTTACAAAGTAAGGTGTGACCTGTAATTTAAACCATTTAATCTAATAGAAGTAATTTGCATGGATGACGCTCCTCAAAGAGAAGAGAGATTTAAATACAGATACTTAAATGATGTGTTTCAGAATAAGTTACTAAATACAGTTGCTTTGTAAAGACAAACTGAAAACTATTTCATTTTCGAGGTATCATAAACTGAATGATTGACATTTTATGAAAAGCATTATTGATACGGTTAATGCAGATAAAAACTAATTTTAATTAGGTTTCAATAAAAAATCTCTTAAATATGTTCTTAGGGAAATGATGTGTTTTTCTTGCAAAACCTGCATTATGTGACTTGCTCACCCCTCACTCATCGTTAACTACATCCCCACAAAATAATATGTGCAGAAAATATTATTTTTAAAATATTTCAACAAAACACGATATAGTAACAATTATTTCTTCATTAAAATTTGGATAATGCATAAACTAAACAAATTTGGTGGCCAGAGACAAAATTTTGGTGAGGTCTCCGCCTTTCCCTCTCAGCGCTGATGGAATTGGTACCATAATCCTGTTGCCCAAAGGGCTGCCGTTGTCATCAACTAAAACAATGTTGTTTGTGTCCATTCTAGGGACATTGGGGTACTGCTTCTGTTTCAAGCCAACTATATAGGCTCGTTTCATCTCTCCTTTTACTGTTACCAGAACTTTGTCTCCTAACATGCCAACCTGGGGAGAAATGTAGATATAAACTTTGGTATTTCTGAGAAGCTGTAAACTGTACGTGTATGTTAGGATGTGTCACATAAATACACATCATTATCATACAATATTTCAATATTGTTTTCTTATTTATAAAAATTCAGAAAGACATTTAAATTTTAAAAAAAGTCTTCTTATAATAAAAAATTGAGATTGATAATATATTGCATTGTATATTACATTCCTATTGCTATTACTTTGTGTCATTTACAGAAGGTTATTTTGCTGGTGATGTGGCACAGTAGTAACAATGTCTGTCTTGAAAAATGGGGGTAGTAGCTTTAAATTCAACTGGGGCCATCCCCAGCAAAGGATAAAATGCCCAGGTGGATTAGACTCAAACATAACTTGCTCACATTTGCTATTGTGAAATTCTTACCAGCTTCTAAAAAAAATCCAGAACAGCAAAAGAAACAAAGAAAATAATTCTTATACTAACACTGCTGTAACAATGTCATCACTCTAAAATACATTAAATTTATGCTGTAATCTCCTCATAGTGTAGCAATACTAAGTCAGTTACTTTGTGATATCTTACATTTTATGATCTATTTTTGAAACAATTTGACTTAATACAAAGCTATTAAGAAAGAGATGAAAAGAACAAGGTTTCAGAATAAGCTAATATATCGAGTATCTGTATCGAAATGTAGGAATTGAGACACACTGTTCAGAAGAAGTGACAGAGACAGTAATTATGACATACCTCTTTTGCATTGTATACGTAAATGACACGAGGTGGTTTCCCTATTTGAGCAGCAGCTTTCCCTATTGCACTATTATCTACTATTCTCATTCTAGCCATTTTCCGTATTTCATATAATTTTTGTGAAGTGCTGAAAACAAACAATGCAAAAAAAGTAATGACTTTTTAATGAAAAGTTTAAATGATCGCAAAAATTGATTAATATTGCTATTAAGACTAAAGTCAAGAAGAATAACTGAGATGAATAAGATTTGAAATCTTTCATTCAATTCTGACATTATTTAACAGTGGAAGGATTATGAGAAACACAATTGAAACATTAAAATATAATTCACTCCGCAAGAAATAGATGACTTGTTTTGTTTTTTTTCAATCATGATGAATAATTGAGTGGTCGCTTCAAAATAATCATCATCTATCTGAAGATACTGGTGCAGATAACAACAATCTTAAGTTAGCCTAAAAGTAACTTCACATCTTTCTTTGTGCCAAAAAATTATCATAATATAAATCAACAAAATAATGGAACTTTCTGCTTCAAGGATAGTCTACAATGAGGGCACTTTTTTTGCCCTGGAGTTAGCCCCCTTTTCAGTAAAACTCTGGCAATTATAAACATCAGGAAACACTAAACCGAGTCTGTGGTTGGTAAAAATTAATTTTTCATTAAAGAGACCAAACAATGATTTGGTGTGTATCATTGTTTTTTAGTTAATCAATGCAAATAAAAAAATAGAAAGTTGGGAATAGTTTTACCTGAAGTAGCATGATGTAATCCTTGCCATGGAAGGTGCGAGTGAACAAACAGCTGGGTACATTGTCAGCGCCATCACAACTGCAGACAAATTCAAATATAATATGTGCTATTACTATTATTCAATAAAAAACAGCAGGGCTTCCCCAAGGTCAGGCCAAACTCCTTATCCAAATTCAAAGAGCATCAGATAGGATTAAAAATTACCTTATCCAAATTCAAAGAGCATCATATAGGATTAAAAATTACCTTATCCAAATTCAAAGAGCATCTTAGAGGATTAGAGATTAAAAGACCAAGAAAGGTGTATCCATAAATTAATATGAAACCAATTTGTACAAAACCAAATTGTATGAAGGAATGTTGTCCAATGAAATTAAAAACACAAGAATAAAAATTATTAAAAATGTTACTCTTGTTTTCCATTTCTCCCTCACAAATTCTCTTTAAAAAAAAACATTTGTTTAAAAACAAGATCTCTGTCTAAAACTTTGATTTTAAACAATTTTACATTCGAAGAAACTTTTATTTGAAGTATTTGAACTAACTCAGTTTCATACATATCTCTGGTAAACTCAGGAAGGACATACCAACTTCTTCTCTGCCTTTAACCAGTATGAATGTATAATTGGTTGTACTAGAAAAACATATCACAGTTTTAAATACTAAAAAATACTTGTACTGTGTATTATCATATCCATTGATTTTTCCTATAGTTGGGAGGTATTGTTGGGGGTGGGGTGGTTGTTTCTTTGCAGAATTTATATGCAAATACATTTATGCTAAAATGATACTGAAATTATGACAGTCCATAAATAGCCTATTCATACATCTAATATTACTAATAAAGATAACTGTAACCTAAAAATGTGAAATCCATAATTTCTAATTATTTTAACAAGCTACAAAATATCACTGAAAATTTTCATTGTTGTTCATCAGTCGGGAGTCGATCATGACCACTTTAATCATCAGATTTATGCCAGTTCTGTCTGTGGGTGCGCAGATGGCTAATGAGGCTGATTCTGGCACAAAATTTTCCTTTGCAGTAGGTGCAAGGGAATGATGGGGCATATCCAGGAGCAGAGTCAGACCAGGCCTTCCTGGCATGTCTCTTGCGCTCTGCAGCCGCTGTTCTGCCAACTTCATGTTGTTTCATAATTATCATCATACAGTTGCAATGAGTAGACACACTAGATATCGCAACAGTAATAGTGACAACATTGAAAATTTAACTATTTTGCATAATTAATATAGGGTTGGCCCCTTTTACACTACATCTTCAGTACAGTGAGTAATACAGACTGAGACTACAGATAGTAGATCAACACTACCTTGAGTCTGTAGCGGTAATACAGAAATATGAGTCATATTCATAGATGATAATATCTGTCTCATCTGATTAATCTTATTTGACTTTGAGTCAACTTTTGACTATCACTGACTAGCATAGTCTAAGTCTTAATTATTTCATGGTTTAACATGACATTAGACTTGAAACAATACTGGTTAGTCATCACTCATTGTAGGTAAGCTACTTTTGTAAATTAAGGGCGAGTACAACTAAATTTGTATTGGTAATCATATTTGGAACAGAGCAATCCAAGTTTTTAAATTTTGTTATAAGACTTATTTCACTGATAATTGCTATGTGTAAAATTTGCTACCCAAGTTTAATTTTTTCACTTTAGAGGATATCTTTGATTACATGATACATTTTTTTGGAGTTGCACTGGTGATCTTCAATAACTAATCATTCTTTTTAGGCTACAACCTCTCTCCAAAAGTTAAATTTCAATCCCTGTCCACTGATAAGGGCGGAGTTGCCATCCTTAAAATCGCCACTTACACAATGGCAGAAGTCGTCAATACTTATAATAATCTTCAATTGTTACCACTATTAACATCAAAATATTTGATAATTTGTGTTTTATACTGAAAAAAGGCATTTAAAAAAGAATATTTTAATTTGAGGTTTAAAAACCCGTCAGAGTCCATATTATAAATCATCATAATTTCTTGTGTGCACACATTGTCACGGGCAACCATTCACAGTCACTTTATGTGGCTAAACTAATTTTAAATTAAAATAGTATTATTCTCAGGGTTTCATTCATAACTTTGAAGGCCAGTCTGCAATTTTAACCATTTGTCAGGAAAAGCTTTAATTAATTATTCATGTGCTTAAGTTGAAAGTCAAAAATAAGTAGTCCTTTTTGGTGATGGGAAGCATTGCCTTACATTACTTACATAGAATATATATAATGGACACTGCCCTCAGACTTAGTAAACAGAATAGCCACATGGTGTATATTCAATTTACTGGTAATACATAGATATTTACGATTTACTTATAATTGCATAATATTATTAACATTATTTTTAATAAGTTATTTTAACATAGCATTAATCCTGAAATAAAAGTTGTATCAAATTATCATTAAAATACAATAAAATCTAACTAATATTTAATGTAGTAAGAGTAAATTAATTTAATGTAGTCTACAACCAATAGCTTCTAGATTTCTAGAGAGCTATTGGTAGTCCAGCAAATCAAATCAAACCAAAATCTGAGCTTTAAAAATCCGTTTTCAATGACGGTGGCCAAGTATTGCTCCGTTCATTTATTACTAGCTCGTACTAGTGACAACCACTCAGCATTAATTATAACATCTACAGTACTGTTTTAACACTGTCTTCTGCAGCCCTCCTCATGCATTGATTTGGCTATATCGCTATATAATTATAATATAGACCTAATATAGATAGATGTATGATACTGGGGGGGAAGGGGATCATAGTATGAAAAAATGATACCCAGCTTCTTTTTTGCCAAGGCCAAAGTAATATGTGCAGTAAAAATAAAATCCAGCTGACTGCCAGCTGTAAATTTTGTGTCTGCTAATTATAATGATTGAAATTATAAATTAAAATTAATATAGTATATTTATATAGAACTAAAATGTCTATAATTACCATTAGAATAGTTTTACTGCATACAAAGTGTGCATATTAAAAAAAATCTTGTTACTTTAGTTAAATGAAACTGTATTATACTGTTTAATAACGTGATAAGACTTAATTGTAAAGATGACAAAATAAGCTTAGGCCAATCTTTGTTTTGGAACATGGTCACGTGACCCCCCCCCCCCCATGCCCCCTGATTTTCTGTTGGGAGATAGTAATAGGCCTACTGAGTATTATTTACACAAATGAGCCCTTGTTAACTTATAAAGGCATTGATGTTCTTATGTCAATGTACAATTTAAAAATTTCATTCATTGGGTATATTGTGCATCTATAACTTTAAAACACAAATTAATTTCTATTTACTTATTTACTATTTATTTTTTAATACTATGCAGAATCAATGTTTGAAACTGCTCAGAATCCAATGAAAACATAAACCGCAATACATAAAATAAAATATAAACAAAGTAAAAATAAATACAAGTGTATTTATTATGTCCGAAAATCCGATTGGAGAGAATTTATGAGACATGACACAAAAAATAAATGTTGTTGAAACTTGTTGGCACCCCATTTTTTTGGCAACACAAGTCATAAGAGTAATTTCATTGATGTACCGGCACCGGTAATTAAACAAAATAATTTAATAATGACAACCAATACTTAGATCATAAACTAAACTTAGTCAATTTCAATTACTCAATACCTGCACTACATTTATCTATCACTATCAGCAATTGGTAGTTTTTATTTTAGTAAACTACCAATACTAATAATCGCCTAGAAGAGAGTGGTACAAAATGAAAACAAGTGTCAAAACTAAGCTAATCAATCACTGCAGACTACGTTAATAAATTATAAATAAAAACTGCAGAAAGCAAACAAGGCAAAGGTGGGTCCGGTAAACTTATTGATTATTGTCGTACCTGAAGTTTGTTATTTACCAAATATCATGTCAACCTTCAAAACGAAACAGGAAGTCGATAATTTTATAATTTTACTTTTTATCATAAAATTTGTAACTTGAATTACCTTTTTGAAAGGTCTTTGTTTGTTAATTAACGATTTCTTTTTTTTTTTTCGCTTTAAAATATTCTTTGAAAATATTTCAACAAAATAAATTGTTCATATTATTCTATAGATAATCTTAGCAAAAAATGATTTATATGATGCTTTTAAAGTAGTTTACTAATTATTTATCCGCCAAATAAACTTGTTCTTGAAATGTTTACGAAAAAAATATATGATTTTTGGCGCATCCTCTGCAGCGAAGTGAAAGTGAAACTTCGACTGAAATGCAAAATCGACAATAATTTAATCAAAGGTAGCACCATATGCGGCATAGACATAGTAGTTTAAGTCGGGGTACCTAAGTCGGTTCTTACTCAAAATGAATATATATCTACTACTATTAAATACTTACTTACTTACTTTGTGAATTTAAATAATAAATATTCTATCATTAGACTGCAGTATAGTTGAGTATAGTAAGTTAAGTAAATAAGTGACGTTCGCGTTCGGACAGTCAGGGTAGTTTAATTAATAAAATAAAGTTTAAGTCAATTTAAGTGTCTCAGGCAGTGTTTAGTGTCACTTCTTAGTATAAGTCAATAAATAAATTAAATAGTTTTAATTTTTTCTTAGTAGTTTAATTAATTAATTATTATATTTTATATGATTATAATTATGGCCCCAATTTCATTTTAAATTTTAAGGCAATGCATTGAAATTTAAGGAGTTATAAAATATGATGTCTCTCTATTTTGAAAGTTTCACCTCACCCCCACAGGATTTAATAGACATGACAGACAATTCAATAGTACAACAGTGAACAGAGGCAGAAGAATTTCTCTTCATTACCTCGCAGTTTTGTATGTGCTACTTAACTACTTAGGCTACTATGTTTAAAATTTGCTACAATGGCATAGTAATAATTTAATAATACTTAATAATATAGTCCGAAGCAAGTACTTAGTCTTATAGGCCTTATGGCCTTATGTCTTTTTGAAAAATGCAAATATTCAAATATGACGATCTGATTGATCCAGCATATAATTCCAGGGTATTTTGTCAGCCCCTCACTTAGCATTAAACTTTAAAGAAACTCTCCCCCCACCACCCCTTTCAACTTTCTTTTTTTTTTTTTAAAATTAGATTTACTCTTACCCTCAACTCGGGGTTTCAAGATGGAATAAAACCCAACTTTTTTTTTTAAAGGATACAATATACAGTCTTACTGACTACTGCCTTAATTAAAATATATGCCTTCTTACTTCTTATAGGGGCTATCCATAAATGACATCACTCGTCTAAAAGAGGGAGGGGAGTCACATTTTTGTGGTGACAATGTGTGAGTAACAAGGGGAAGTGGGGGCTTAAGCAATGTGACGTCACATGAAAAGATGAATATTTTCGTAAAGAATTGCACTTAATAACCTTAATTTATAGACATTTTAAACTGTACTTTTTTATAACAATAACATATTTTTAAACTAACGATCACTGAGAGAATCAGTACAGCTATGCGAGGTCCGAAAAATGGCCTCCGATCAAGTTACAAGCCACCACTGAGGAGGAGAAAATGGGTGTAGTGACATTGAAAGTTGAGAGAATTTACGTCAAAATGTGGAGACAGGAATCATGGAATTAGGACTACCACATGTGAAATGGAATGGAACGGAAAAAAATGGTTAACGGGTGAGGGGGGTGAGCTTAGTAAATGCTCTAGGGCAGGGATTCTGCAGGCCCACTCCATTTTAAACATTCACCCCAAACCGTATAAATTATATTGTTAAAAAATATGAAAATAATTTAGTTATCGTAGTTATATTTCTTTAATTAACTTTTTATCAACAAGGAAAAAATTTACCAACACAATTAATGTGCAAACAAAATTCACGAGAAAAAAAAATACTGCTGCTAATAAAAAGGCATTTAAACAATTTAAACAGTAGTGGACACTGGGAAATTCTATAGGTGGGAGGGCGCAGAGATTTGTTACGTTATATTTGAGGGTTGGGGGGGTTCTAACTTTTTGTGGCGATGGGGGAGGGGGTTTAAAAATTTGCATAATGTCATTTATGGATGGCCCCATACAACTAAGAAAATTGGGCCAGCTCTACTTTTAGAATAAAAAGTGTCATTAAATTTAGTAATGCTGTGGCGTAATATTAGTATAATACAGATAATAGCTCTTGGTATATTACTCAATGGCCTACCACAAATTAATTATTTATTTTAGAAAGTAAATATAAAAAAAGATTTCTTCTAAATCCTTGAAAAACTGTACTTAATCCTTTATGATATGGCTTTAGACTTTTCAAAATTCCTAAAACGAGCACAAAGTATGGGCGGGTAAACCGCACGGGCTGGCATGGATACTAGACAGAATATGTATAGTTTTGTATGGTAATTATATTATTATTACACTAATTTTAGCGTCTATATATAAATAAATGTATACAAAAATTGTGGTCTAAGTTAATCAATTCAATCCAATTTTACAAGCCTCCTAGTTCGTGGAGAACTGTGAGTTTTGATTACCTGAAATCTTAAATATTCATTTTATAAAAACATCTCATTTTTTATGGGTAATAGGTAGATTATATCATGATTATTAAAATTATTTTATATCATTAACATTACAAAATTTTTGTTTAAGCTATGGCGCTCATTCGACATTCTTCAACATTACGTTTGTCATGGAAGTTGTTAGCAGTAGAATTCAAGTCTATTCATTTGTCAACTAGACCCAATAAAAAGTATGATTATGATCTTGATAGCTTAATTCAATTTAAGAAGGAAACAACCCTTGTTTTTGGGGCAGAGCGTAAACTAACAAAAACTGGAAAACTGAGAAAGAAAAAAGTAGACTCCAAGATTAATGACTATTTACAAGTTCTGAGTGCTTATTCAACCCAAGATTTGAATGATTTCCAAATAAATCAAACTTTGGACATTGAATTTGATGGTGTTGAGAATTATCAAGAGGGTCAAGATCAGCTGTTAGAGCTAACCACTAATAAATCTTCACCAGTTACAAGGAATAGTAAATCTAAATTTAAAACAAAAAGGACAACAAATTTACTCAAGTGTGTATCTGAAGATTTTGAAAATAAGGACAAACCAGATACAGAGTGTACAACTGAAGAAATTCCTATTCCTAAAATTTCTGCTGTACCATTATCACAGACATGTGTAAAGAAATTACAGGAGAAGAGACAAAAAAAAGTTGTAAATAATTCCAAAGAATTTGATGCAAACAATTTGCAAAAGTCTTCAGATATTCATTTCACCAAAGCAGAATCCGAATTGCAGTTGAACTCCTCAATAGAAAGCAGCAATAATTTATCAATAAACAGCCAGTCAAAAAAAACTATGTCTTATGACACAAAAACATCAAATGATGAAATTTTAATTCCTAAAATGGCTCCAATTCCTGATGAGAAAACACATTTTCCGGTTTCAGTGCCATTTGAAATTGCTGTATCCCAGTCACAGACAATCCATTTGAAATCATTCATAAATCCTCCAATTGAACCCCCAAGCTCTTTTGATGTCATATTTAAGGTGCCTTTGTTTTCTAATGAAAGTACAAGCTGGCAAACAAGTGCAGATTTTCACGAGTTTCAAAAAGACATAGAACAGATGGAATTAAGAACCTCGCCCTCTGTAAAAACTATTCTCAGTAAAACTATGCCTGAAACAAATAGGTTTTTTCTCAATCGCTGGCGTGAGAATATGATCAAAGAACTTGGTGAAGAAGGATTTAAAAAACATCAAGATGGTAAGAACTTTTAATAATCTTGTCACTGAGTTACAATTTCATTCCAGTTCAAGCCACTGATTTTAACTAAAATCAGAATATATTATAATGTTTCACTTGACAAATACAGAATGATGAAAAATACTCTGACTATTATAGCTTAGAAAAAGAAATAGTATTATTTTAGAATTGCCAAAGTTAAAATTTGTACTTTGAAAAATATTTTATTATCTTTTATTTTAATTCCAGCAACAATCAGGAAGGGTGTCAATCTCCATGCCAATATCATGGAGTACTTGTCAAAGAAGCCAATAAATGAAATACAAATCATGCCAGAAAATGAGGGACACTGGGCAAGTCTCCAGTCTGTTTTTCAAGCAGTTTCTGGTGTAGCAGCTTTAGAAGTTGAGGTCTTTCATTCTTATCTGTTCTATAGGGGCGTGTTTGACTGCATTGGCCGTTACAAGTAAGAGTGTCTAAAAATATCCATAAATTCTTTGCTTGAGAAATCTTTGAATGTTCAGAATAATTTATTTTATTAATTGTATATTATAAATAATGATTAATGGAAGAATGGACCAAGAAATGGTAAATAATGATCCTTTCATTTGTATTAAATTTAGAGACCTTCTTTGTATCATTGACTGGAAGACGTCTAAAAAGAGTCGTCCACTTCTTAAGAATACCTATGATGATCCACTACAAATAGTAGCATACATGGGAGCTATCAACTCTAATGACCGATACACCCAAAAGGTCAGTGCAAGTCAGTTATCAATGAGTTTATAATAATAGGTTTCTTTGGCTCTTTGAAAGTAATTGACTTTGAATCATAAAAAAATCCATAAACAATTGAAGTTGCAAATCATTAAATTAATTATATGTTGTTTAATTTTACCATAAGATCTATGCCAAATAAAGATAAAGCAAGTCATAAAAAAAATTATTGAAGAAAAATACATTAATCCGCTCTGGTGTATAGCAAAATAAACATTGACACAGTTTCAAAGCCTTTTCTAATTAGAAAAATTATGGTCTTCTATATTTTATCTTTTTACCATCTTGTCTCAATATTTGATCAGTTTGGTGAGGTTAACTATGGTATGATAGTTGTGGCTTACACTGACGGCAGCCCCGCCCACATCCACCTCATGAACAGAACAACTTGTGAAGTGTATTGGAAGGATTGGACAGATCGTCTCTACAACTTTTATCAGTTGACATACACAGAAAAGGTTGGAACAAAGAAAATTTCTCATGACGGATTTCCCAAGAGAAGTGAAAAAATTGCCGCTTGATTTTCATCAAAATGGTCTCTTGAAAAAGAGCCATGTTTTAAAATTGAAATATTTATGTTAATAATAAGTTCAAAAGAAACAATTATGTTATTAAATTTAAGTCGTTTTAGATTCTGTTTTTTATACTGCAGGCATTTAAAAAAAAGTTGTTGTTTTTCTAGCACCATTGGGCATTGTTATTAATGTTAATAGTGTAAATAATTTATACATAAAATGTTCATAGTACCTAGAATTTCAGTTTCAAAGTTATTTAGAGCTAAAATTATATTCTCTTATTCATGCTATGTGCAATGTTGGTTCAGTCTTACTTTTCAATTTTGATCAATTTTCACATGACGGCAACTGTCTTTTACTCCATTTGGCTCCTAAATTATTCCTTCAATCACTACTCTAAACTTATTCGTTTGCTATAGGCTGGGTCTTCTCGACTTTAAACAGCAAACAGTTTTAAACTATTTCAGAATGTGACAAGCATTTGTTCTTTTAAAATTTGCGCATTAAAAGTATCATTTCAAACATAAAATATGTAGTTGTCTCACTTCAGACAT
Source organism: Omphiscola glabra (assembly GCA_964017045.1). Classification (NCBI taxonomy): domain Eukaryota; kingdom Metazoa; phylum Mollusca; class Gastropoda; family Lymnaeidae; genus Omphiscola; species Omphiscola glabra. Next base: position 16,697,283 of record OZ024797.1, read on the forward strand.
TGAGGGCATTTTATCATTTTCACATTGTCATCTTCTCATTTTGTCTGGTATTATTGGACTTCCAGCTTTTTTTTTTCCTTATCATGGCTGTTTTATTTACCGTATTTTACGGACTATAAGACGCTACGGACTATAAGATGCACCTGAATTTTAAGCAATTTTAAAAAATAAAATTTTTACCATTTTTATATTAATTTCGAGTATAAGTCGCACCTGAATTTTGGAGGTAATTTTTCGAAGAAAAAAGTGCGTCTTATAGTCCGTAAAATACGGTAAGTAATGTCATGTTTTTTTGAATCATAAAATGGTTTTCAGGCATTTACGAGTCAAAAACATAATAGTCATATTAAATATCAGCATTTATTTGCAATAACTATAATTATAAGTATGGTTTTATTCATGTTTTTGGGGAAAGTTAAAAAAAAATCAGGAAAGACAAATATTTTTCTTTGTTTAAGTCAACTTTCTCTATTCTCTTGATTTACATGACCTTTATTGCAGACATAAAATTACAGTTGAACCAAAAATCTGTTGAATTTCCTGACCTGATAAAAATAATTCTTTGATTTGAACCAAAAATCTGTTGAATTTCCTGACCTGATAAAAATAATTCTTTGAAAAGACAATTAGTTCCATTTGAAGTTTGTTGTATATATTATTGGTATAGTATAGTATGCTAATTTCTTTACAATTATCACTCAGAGAAATTAATGTATATTCAATATTAAGGCCAATCAATAGGTAAAATATTAAATAAAAAATTCTCATTGTTTTATAATGATAAACCTATTTATTTTCATGGCTTAACTAAACATGTTTTGTGTCCTGTAAAGACCATGACTTAATTATCTGGTGAGTTTAAAAAAAAAAAAATGTTTTCAATAGTTACTACATTCTTTGAATGAATAAAAGACATTCTAAATGACTTTCATATGTTGAAGTTTTAAAAAAAACATTTTTGTTTAAGAAACAGTTTATTTGAACAAGATAAATTATTGTAGGTCAAAATAAATTGCTGAAATGTGAAGACAAATACAATAAATAAAAAAGAGACAAAGAAACTTGTCAGTATGATGTTTGATCTTTTGTGGATTATTTGTCAATGTGATTTATAAGATTAAATGAATAGACTCGATTTAAAAATGGAGTGACATCACATTAAATCTTTATTTTGTCATGGCAAGATCAAGTTGCATATAATATTCAAGATTAACAAATATGTGACATGGCACATGGAGTCAAAGGTGATATAAAATGTTAAAATTCTTTTATTACCACAAATACAATATGAATGAATTAATGACATTGTTAAGGTCATGTACGTTAATAATTATTATTTTAAATATTTTTCACCAAAGAGTAAGTTATAACAAAGAAGCCAAAATGCAATTATTTACAGTATTATGTATATCACAGATTGTATGGACAAAAAATTATGATAATATCAATTTTATTAAAATGTTAATGCATTATCCATCTTGCAAAATCTTCTCATTTTAAAGATTAACTGAATTATGTCTTTTGGAGATGTTTAAAATAATAATTTATTAGAACCAGATACCATTTACAGAATGTTTCTAACACAAATTCCCCTTAGAATCAGATACCATTTATAGAATCTATCTAACACAAATTCCCCTTAGAAAATGGTCTGATTATCAACATTTTTCAAATTATTTACCAGAATCATTCACAAAAATAATTTCAGAGAGCATTTAAATATTGAATCTATTTTTGTTAATCCTGTCAATAATTATCTATACCAAGTGCTTAATGGTCTGAAAAATTTAAAAAAAAACACACACAAGCAATAATAAAGTACCAAGTTATATTATTAACCTCTCAATAATTTAGTTGATTTTTTTAATAATGTGGATTTGTTAGTTGGCATTTAGAAAGATTTAATTACTTGTCCTTCAAAGTACATATTTGGACATTGCATGTACTATCATGATTAAAATACTTGCATTCAGTACTGTCAGGAATATGCATGATTTATGTTAATCATCCAGCTGACATATCATGGCGACCCCTCTTAGGATCCAAAAGTCTGGCGGCTGCTCTGATGGTAATGTGATAGACGTGACAAAGTTGGTGGAGTGCCCAGTGGATGACAGAGTGCCCGCCCTTGCTGATGTCCGGTAGAGAGGACATTCATAGGAACTCTCTGTAAAAGTTTTTCTGGTAGACAGATCTTTTGAGTCCACAAATTGGGATGCTGATGAGTTGACTTCTCTGTGCTGAAACAAAAATTTATTTATGGTATTATCTCTAAGGCAAGAAATTTCAGATAAGGATTTCCTAAGTTTTTGCAGAGTATAAATATGGAATTAAAATGAATCTAATATTGCGATTAGATAAGTGAAAGAGTCCTCCTTGTATCTAATACTCAAGTTTAAATAAAATACATTTTGATAAATTCCTAACCTCTCTTGGCTCAAAATGAATATCAGGGAGACAACAAAATCGCTTGTTGGTTAAACAGTCCTGCAGTGTATGAGTTTCTGAATCCCAACGAGCACCATCTAGAAATAAACCACTAACAAGGACCCCATTCTCTGGAGACTTGACCTGGACAGACAAATAAAAAGTTATATTTTTATGTCATTGGAATTTTTTTTTAATCTCTCATGTGGATGAGGAAAGTTTTTAAATATATAATCAATACAAATATAGTTGAATTTAAGAAATGTTTACAAAACTAACATTATTTGAACAAAGTAGTTAATTACATTTTCAAGTAAAATTGAAATATATAAATGAGTAATATTCTTTGATTATTAACCGATTGGTACAAATTGTTCTAAAATTAAATTTATTAGCAAACCATTTCAGAGGGTAGGAAAGCATGACAGCTATAAATTGAAAATTTCTTAACTCACAGAATAAGACATTTCTTTAACACTGGATGTTGCTGAATCTGACCGCTCAGATTTCTCACTGCTGATTTCTGTGGCAGGTCTTTCAATCTCAAACTTGAATTCTAATGAGTCAACAGAAATTCCAACTTTGCGGGCATGATTCTGAAGCACAGCCGTCAAGAAACCTTTGGGTGAAAATATTTGTAATGAGTGTAAGGGATTATGCATAGAACTATTATTTTGAATTTCTTTTAACGTAACATTTAAAAACATTTATTTGGAAATAACTTAAGTAAATCTTGAAAAGCTGATGCCCAAAGGTGTGAGCTTTGAACCTATCTTATCCAAATATTTTCATATTTTACAAAGATGATCATATACTACACACATATTCATGTTAAAATAAAGCTCTGACTTCCATTACCCTGCTTTCAATCATGGTAACAATGGCAATGTTCCATTCTTGGATTGTGTTAATTTATTAACAAATTTGCATCCAAATAAAAATTCATTTCACCTTGAGGAAAGAAAAATGCAGACAGCCAGAAAGTTGTTGGTTGTGTTTCAGACCGGGTGTCAACATTTCCAGCTGTATCTTTTACATTGCGTACAATTTGTCTGAATTTTTTCTCTATGCTCGAAGATAGTAGCTTGGCCCACTCAGCAAAAAACTCCACTCTCTGTTGTAAGTCAGACACCCAGGAAGATAATGATTTTGTTGACTCGTAGGCTGCATTCTAGAGAAAAATAAAAATAACTCGATTGAATTTGTCAAATAAGTTTAAAAATTTAAGGTTATTGCATAAAAAATAATATTTATTTTCTTGTGAATTTGTAGTGGAATATATTGTGTCACATAATTTTAAACATTTTTTCAACCCAAATTACTTTTTATCACAGAATTTGTTTTAAAAGATGTAAATTTTCTCCATGCACATGTTGCATGAGTTAAAGTATAAATATTTTATCATTTATGAGGATATTTATCTAACCCTGGGACATTTGTTAACCATTACCTTCCATTGAGCTGGTACATGCTGTGTTAGCAAGGAATCATAAGTATCTTCTAAGTTTTCAGACATGACAATTTCACCTTTCACTGCCAGAATCAGTTGGTTTAAGGAAGTATGTATGACAGACAGCAAATGATTGAAGCGGTCAATTTCTTGTCTTAAAATAGTAAGTAGTGCTGAATTTCCTGCCAGGTTTGTGGTTAATGTCTCTAAAACTGAAAATGTTTAAAATGGCTGGATGACTTCTTATTGAAAATTTTCATTATTTAAGCATATTAAAAAGACAGCTACCAAAAAATATCACTTTAAATCACTTTAGTTAGTGAACTAATACATAATGAAACATTTTAAAATCATCTTTTCCAAACGATATATTCAAGAATGTCCTAACCAGATTAAAATATTTAGAGTACACCATAATTATAGAAGATTGTAAATGCTACATAAAATTGTATGTGCTTTTAAATGCAGATATTTTCTGATTATTTATTAGAATATATCATAATATATGACCAGCAGTGCCCCAAGAAATATTTCTAGATGGTGTGAAATCTCCAAAGTGAACAATCATTATGACACAGGACTATTTAAATTATATCTTGGCTTTTGGTGCCATCTCTGCATTGGTTGCCAATTAGTTTGTATGGCTCATATTGCATTACAGCAACCACTGTTTATATTCTTGTTATGATTAGCTTACTAGACATTTTGTCTTTGTCTAGTCCTTTGGTTTCTACATCTTTCTGTAAGATTGATTTTAATGACCGCTGGGGCTCTAACAGTGCTGGTTTAGGTGAGTCAGAGTTGTCTTCAACACAAAGTGGGAGGCGTTGACCAATGTCCTCAGCTATCTCCAATACTGCTGCATCACTACTTTTCTGGGAACTGAAAATTTAGATGAAAAGTTTTTTTATAGTAGGGGAAATACTTTTTTTTTTAAGTCCTAAACTAATGTTAGGGTAATGCCCTGCCCCAAACTTCTTTGTCTCATTCCTAGCTATCAGCCTTTATCACTTCTATTGAGTCTTTAAATGAATTATCTAATGTTTATTTTATTACTTTTAAGAGAGGAATGATGATGGTTGGTCATATTTATTAGATATACCCAGTTAGAGCGGTGGCTCTTCTTGGCTGGACGCCAATAACAGTGTTAATGATGCCAGATGCCTGGAACTCCCTACATGCTTTCTCAGCATTCTCAGTCATGCCAAATATATCTGGCCTGTCATAATTTGGAAGCTCTTCAATAAAGGAAAACACGGAATTGAAGCTCAATGTCGTTGGCACTGGATGATACATCTGTAAAGAGTGTGTCATAGGAATAAATAAATCAGTATAAGTTCTCAGAATTTCAGGATAAATTTGACCATCTTAAAATTCTCTAACATTAATTGTCCTTAATAAGATATGTTGCCTTTGACCCAAAAGTTTTCTTCAAGTCAACTGAAGAATACAACTGTCATGATTTAGTATCCTATTCATTTTAAAAAAATTAAATGCTGAATTGATTCATGGCTACTCACATGAGCTGAATCATAGCTATAGTTTGGTTCAAAGAGAGCTCTGTTGTAGAACTTGCTAAGAAGGGAGATAAGACATCTTCTGTCCCAATCATCAGTAACTCGACCACCATAGGTCACCTCCCCCGTGAGGTAATTTAAGGCAGTCCATGGCACTTCTTCTTGTTCCTCAAGTAACATTTGGAGTTTCCATATAGAAACCTATAGTATGATTAAGTTCATTTAGAAATCAATGTCACAATTTATGAGTATTTAAGAGCAAGAAGAGCAGTGAAAAATAATACAGAGGACCTGCAAGTATTTTAAATAAATACAAAATTAAGTAGTTTGCCTGATTCTTTTTTTGTGTGTTCTATTTAAGTTTATAACAGTAATAGCAGTGTAATAATTTTTTTTAAATGCAGCAGAGTCCAATAAAAAATCCATTTGATGGTTTTCAATTTTGAGACAAAACCATATCATATCTTGACTCAATCATTTATCCTCTGTGTCCATGAATCCAAAGCTCATAGAAGGAATAGAAAATCATTCTGTATAATCCTTGTGGCCATAAATTTCACTAATAGTCAGATATAGAAATAAAAACCAGTGCCAACCTCCAAGTCAGAGTCATTAAATTCATAAGGAATGTTCCACCCTAGAGTGCCATATTTCTTCCTTTCATGGATAACACTGTTAAAAAGGCAAAGTCCAAATAAAAGAGGTCGCCAAGCTTCTTTTTTAGAACTTTTATCATAAAGACTCTCTGTGACAACTCCCGCCCCAGCACTGCCAAAGGTTCTCAGTAAATTAGCCTTGAGCCCTTGTGGTGCTTCTATGGTCATCTGGTAAAAGGGAGTAAAAAAATGATTTTAAAAATATGATCATTTCTCAAGAATGTTGTAGTTCATTTTAACAATAAATTTTTGGACAAGTTTTTTTAAACATTACCTTGATTCCATACTGAAGAATAGAAACTGGGAATGATGGATCTGGTCGTGAACTAAGCCACAACCTAAACTGGGGGTCAAGGTTATCTTCATTCCCTTGATTAAACCTACAGAGACAAATAAACTTAATATTAATTCAGAAGTTTGTCCCTGGATTATATTTAAGTAATAAAAAAGAGAATGTAACACAAATAAATGCTAAGCTTATCAATAAAACCAAAAATCTGTCAGCAACATTACAAAAAAGCAAATGAAAGAAAAATAATTTCTTTAAAAAAACTGACTTTTCCACTATTGCTTGGAGCTTGGGCATCCATGAAGCTGCCAGGTGACAGTTCTGTAAAAACACCCATCTTCCTTTCAGAATCTGCGCCTTAGATATGAGCTCTTCAGCCTTAGGACCTTGACCTCTTCCAAGGGAGATCATATCAAGGTGAAGAATGCTGCTCCTAAGTTCCTTTGCAAACCTGAGCAGTTGACCAGAGGGATCACATCCTAAAGACAATTATTGTTCAAACATCAGTTAACAGTAAATGAATTAATTTAAAGAATTAAAAATTTGTACATAATATATTATAGAGCATATTTTATTAAAATTATTTTTTTCATTTCCATGTGCAAATGGTATTATTATAATTAATTCCAAGTTAATATTAAATTCTCTTATATAATAATTTTATTTTAAATCATAATGAAAAGGAAGACAAAAAATAGCAAGAGGTTTTTTAATTTCATAAGGTAATTCTTTCTGTACCAATATTTCATTATCCACTATGATTGCTAGTTATTTAGCTGAAGTTTTTAAATCTTAAGATGAAGAAGAAAAAAGACAAGTAAAGAATTTAAAAGTTATATAGTTTAAAATAGGCTGTTAAATTTAAAAAATGATAATTTATGTTATAAAATATATAAAAACAGACTATAGCGCATGCATAGCTTTACATGCTTTATAAGCTTCAATGATTTCTCAAACATCAATTCAAACATTAAAAAAAACTGTTGCTATAAGAATATGTGAGTAATGAAATAATTTAAATGAAATTTAACATAAAATATAACTTAATAAGACTAACATTTATTAGATATTTTTTTTAACTAGTAAAAAAACCTTGAACTGGTGACCTATAGTTTATTGAGAAATACGGAAGAAGTGAACAGGTTGTTATGAGTAATTTCAAAGTTGCTACACAAAAAAATTACATATAGTTAAATATATTCTATAAATATATCGAAACAAATATTATCATGTATACAAAGAAAAAATAATTTAATCTTCATTAGTGAATTTCAGACTCTTACCTTCACCTAGAAACAAGTACAAATAGTCAAAGGGAGATGAAAAATTACTCACATCTAGATAAATAAACATCTTAATAAAAGCAAGTTTTGGAAAACCTGGCCAAATTTTTGTTTCACACCAGTAATATAAGATTCAAAATGCTGAGTAAAGACATTTGACCCTAATCATTTATTTCATAAAGAATAAACAATTCTGAGTATTGGAAATCGTGCAAATTTAACTTTAACAAATCATGCAGCAAGTTCTTACATAGACAAAAAAAGCTAAAGCTATTTTCAATCCTATTGATATTCTTTAAATTTTCCTAAATTTCCTTCTGAATTTAAGTAATAAAAGTTTTTAAAATATATAGTATACATATAATTATATGAAATTTACCCCAGCCCTAAGTGCAAATTTTTTAAAATAAATGTAGCCTACTTAAATTGTGCAAGAAGAAACAATTTCTTATAAGTGGGGAAAATTCATATTATATGTTAAAAGCATGTTTTAATATCACAGATTAAAAACTATTTGGTCAACATACAAATCACACAGGAAAATTGTGTAAAGGAAGTGTGAAAATGGGAGTTCAAAAACAGGGAGAAAATCTAAATGAAATAATTTTATTTTTGCTGTATCTAACTTATAACAATCCTCCCAAAACAATTGAGAAAACAATCCACTAAACCCAGTTGTGCTTTAAAACCAATATAACTCTGAAGTTATAAAATGTTTTAGAATATCTATATAGAATTATTAAATTTCATAACAAAATAAGATTATGAAAACATATTTGCACACTTATTTCTTATTAGGATTTTAGTCTTTATTTTCATTTAAAATATTCATTGGTAACTTAGAAGAGTAACACATAAAAATAGTTGTAACACATGATGAATTTATCCAAGCACTATAATGTTTACATTTATTCTTGATTTTGAAATATACATCTTCCATTAGCAAAATATAGCATGATATAAGATAAATTAATATGTTATTTAAATACTTAAAGCACTTTTTTGCATTCTGATTTACAGTTATCAAAATACCTTTATTATATTTAGGAAACACAAAATGTATATATTTTTTAAAAACTTTCCTTTGAATACCATTATAAAGCATAGGGTCACCACAAGCATTTTAAGGTGAAAGGGGGTTTTTGTGTCACAAAATGCACTAAATCACTGTTTCAGACACTACCTCTAGTAGTGTTTTCCTATTCTATCTTTTCATATTTTATATATCTTTAATTATAATCTTAATGTAGGGCCATCAGGACCAGAGGGTTCAACTATCATGTTTCAATGTCAAGTTTATGAATAAATTCAATGAACTTAACACCTACTTACCAGGAGATAAGATAAATATCAATGGAGACTTTGCCATTGATTCATTGTAAATCTCTCTGAGATCAAATGTTCCTGTAGTTATATACTTGGTCCCGAGTTGGTCTTGTATAAACAGTGAGATGGAAGCAGGCAGTACCTCTAATCTCAGAGTCTTGATGAGCAATAAACGTTGAAACTTGGTCAATTTTTGCCATTGAAAAATTGTAACTGATGTGTCACAGGTTGGTGCTAAATATGGATACAAATATTAATAATAAAAAGCTTGCAACATATTTTGCTTCTGGTACTATTATAATACTTGTGTGGAGTTTCTGATCTCCCATCAAGCGCCTCCCCAGGTGGCGGATAGGGGAATGCCCACCAGATATGGTAGGTACTGGGGAAATCAAATACCCAGGATGGACCAAAATCAGAGCCTGCTGCCTTGCAGGGAGTGGACGAAACCACAAAGGCTAGGGTACCCTTCCCAAAATTAAGGGCAGCTCTCCGGAGAGTTGCGAGGGGCATCCCCCCAGACGGTTGTGCGCAGGGCTAACAACTCTGCTGCGTAAAAACCCTTTGTTACAAAAACGCAGACAAGAGCAACAAAAGACTTTACGGTCCTGGGAGAAGATAGATTCCCAGCCGCGGAATGCATGACGCCAAGTAGTGAAAGCCAGAATCTGGAAACTACTAGGCCGACGACCATCATCTCCACCAGGACCACCACCGCCATTGGAACGTGGAATGTACGCACCATGTATGAGACGGGAAAGACTGCACAAGTAGCCGCTGAGATGAGGAACTATAACCTCGCCATACTAGGAATCAGCGAGGCAAGATGGATCGGGTGCGGACAGAAGAGACTAGCCTCAGGAGAGATGCTGTTATTCTCAGGGCACGAGAGTGACGATGCACCACACACTCTGGGCGTGGCCCTGATGATATCCAGAGCAGCCCAAGGAGCACTCATTGGATGGGAGGCGCATGGGCCTAGAATACTCACAGCAACCTTTCGGACCAAAAAACACAGAATCAATTTGGATGTTATCCAGTGCTACGCACCAACAAACGAAAGTGAGGAGGAAGACAAAGATGAATTCTATAACAGATTGCTTACCATTACCCAGGGTCGCCCTAGGCGAAACATTGTCATCCTCATAGGAGATCTCAATGCCAAGATCGGCAGTGACAACACGGGCTATGAAGAAGCCATGGGGCGACAGGGGATAGGAGAAATGAATGATAACGGAGAAAGATTTGCCGACCTATGTGCCACAACAAATCTAGTCATAGGCGGGAGCTTATTCCAACACAGGAGGATACACAAGGCCACATGGGTTTCACCGGACCTCCAAACGATGAACCAAATAGATCATGTGTGTATTGGGAAAAAATTCAGGCGATCTCTCCAAGATGTACGTGTCAGAAGAGGAGCTGACGTTGCCTCAGACCACCATCTTCTAGTGGCCCGGCTGAGACTAAAACTGAAAAGGCACTACACTGAGCAGACATCATATAGGTTGCGCTACAACACCCCCCTCTTGAAAGATAAGGCCAAACAGGAAGAGTTCAGGATCACTCTGTCCAACAAGTTCCAAGTCCTACAGGAACTGCTAGGAGACGAGACGATCGATGGAAAGTGGCAGGGAGTAAAGAAAGCAGTCAAATCAACATGTCAGGAAGTGTTGGGAAACAAGAAACATACACACAAAGAATGGATAACAGCAGATACATTGAAAGTGATAGAAGAGAGAAAAGGGAAGAAGGCAGAAATTAACAACAGCCGTACACGAGCGCAGAAAGTTAGGTTCCAAAAGGAGTACTCAGAGGCAAATAAGAAAGTAAAGAAAAGCGCTAAGAGGGACAAAAGGAACTTTGTAGACATGCTTGCCAAAGAAGCTGAAGAAGCAGCCTACCAAGGAAATATGCGGGAATTGTTCGCTACCATCAAGAAGTTGTCTGGAAAGTTCAGGAAGCCAGAGAGACCAGTGAAGGACAAAGATGGTAAGAGCATACCAAATGAGGAGCAACAGAGAGCCAGATGGAAAGAACACTTTGAGGAACTTCTAAACAGGCCAGAGCCAAGTAACCCACCAGATATTCAGCCAGCTGACAGTGACCTGGCTATTGACTGCAACGCACCCACCAAAGAAGAGATCCGTATTGCCATCAAACAACTTAAAAATGGCAAGGCTGCAGGACCGGATGGCATCCCAGCAGAGGCACTGAAGGCTGACGTGCACACCAGTGTAGATATGCTTCACCCACTGTTCTTGAAGATCTGGGAGGAGGAACAGGTACCTTCGGAGTGGAAGGAGGGATATCTCATTAAAATCCCAAAAAAGGGGGACTTAAGCTCCTGCTCCAACTATAGAGGGATCACCTTACTGTCCATCCCAGGCAAGGTTTTCAACCGCGTACTACTCAACAGAATGAAAGAAACTGTTGACCCCCTGCTGCGGGACCAACAGGCTGGCTTCCGGACCAACAGATCCTGTACTGATCAAATTGCAACACTGCGCATCATCCTAGAGCAATCCCTGGAATGGAACTCACCCCTCTACATCAACTTCGTTGACTACGAGAAAGCCTTTGACAGTGTGGATAGGCAAACCCTCTGGAGACTGTTGAGACATTATGGAGTCCCGCGGAAAATCACGGACTTGATCAGAAACTCTTACGAGGGGATGACCTGCCGAGTGGTCCACGGACAACAGGTGACGGATGCTTTCCAGGTGAAGACCGGTGTGAGGCAGGGATGTTTGCTTTCGCCTTTCCTGTTCCTATTGGCCATTGACTGGGTGATGAAAACTTCCACACAACAGAAGCGGAATGGTATTCAATGGACCTTGTGGGACCAGCTTGATGACCTCGATTTTGCTGACGATCTTGCCCTTCTCTCCCATACCCAACAACAGATGCAGGAGAAGACCAGAAATATTGCAGACACTTCTGCACGTATTGGTCTTAATATTCACAAGGGGAAGAGCAAGGTCCTCAAGGTCAATGCCGCTACCAATACAGCACCCATCAGGCTCAAAGAGGAAGCGCTCGAGGAGGTAGAGAGCTTTGTCTACCTTGGCAGCATCGTGGACAAGCAAGGTGGGACAGATGCTGACATCAAAATAAGGGTAGGAAAGGCACGGGCAGCCTTCCAACAACTAAAAAATGTCTGGGCCTCCAAACACCTAAATACCAAACTGAAGATCAGAACCTTCAACACAATGGTGAAACCGGTTCTACTGTATGGTGCAGAAACATGGAGAATCACTGCTGGGAATTTGAAGAGAATCCAGTCCTTCATCAATAACTGCTTAAGAAGGATTCTCGGGATTCATTGGCCCGACAGAATCAGCAACCAGAAACTGTGGCAGCGGACAAAGCAAGAACCTGTAGAACAAGAGATCCTCCAGAGAAGATGGAGATGGATTGGCCATACGCTCAGGAAACCTGCCTCCAGCATAACTAGACAAGCCTTGAATTGGAACCCTCAAGGAAAACGGAAAAGAGGCAGGCCTAAGAACACTTGGCACCGTGAAGTGGAGGCGGATACCAAGAAACTTGGCCACACTTGGGGGAGGCTGGAGAGATTGGCTCAGGATCGTGATGCCTGGAGGGCTCTTGTAGGCGGCCTATGTCCTAATCACAGACGTCGATGAAGATCGGCTGCTGTTCCTCGAGGACGAAAAGGCGAAAGAAGAAGACTATTATAATAAAAAAATAATATCAGAAACAATATAAATTCAATAGAAAATAGGATTCCCTTTAATCAGATGAAATACTATTTTAATGTTTGCTTCGAGGTCAGGTTAATAAAGTCTAAAATTTTAACCATATAGTTACCTGGCACATAAGGTTGACCAGTTAAGTGAAAAACATCTTCACATGTTTTAAACTCTTCCCATTGGTCTTCATTGTTGGATAAACTTGAACACAGGAGTTTAAAATTTGGAATGTTGTTCTCCATGTATTGGCACTGTCGCCAGACTGAATCTGTGATCCAGTTGGGGCCAAGCTTGCTCTGTGATGATGCTGACTTATTTCCCTTACTGCTTTTGGGTTTACTTCCCTTTCTATTCTCTGGTTTTTCTGGAATATTTTCATCATCTTTTTCTGATTCATCTGTAAATAGTATGAAAATAGTTATGAAAGACTATAAATGAAATGTAGATAGTGAATCAAATAAACAACTTTGTAATTGCTTTAGCTGATAATTTTTTTAATGAATTTGATAAAAAAATTATCTTTCGCAAGGCTGTAGTTCCCAACCTTTTTTTACTCACAGAGCCCCTATTTAGATCTATTTCTGTGTGGGAGCCCCTCAGGTCTACCCTATTTCATACAAGATAAGTCTTCATGAGTTTCCTGGAGTGGCTACAGAGAAGTGCCAGCTGAGCTCTTAGGGCTCTGCAAAGCACAGGTTGAGAACCACTGTTCTAAGGGAAAGGAAAAAGCATGAAACAGTTGTTTTAATTTTTGTGTTTACCCTTTTCTTTGGCATGTAAGGCAGCAGCAACATTGCCATGTAGAAAAATGTGCCATTCATTGTCAAGGATAGTCTCCATTTGATAGACTTTGTCCTCTTCTTTTGTGTTGGCCTGAAAGTAAGATAAATGAATATTTTATGGTATTTACTGATAATTATTTGTCAAAAAGACTGATAAATATTCTGGCCTTGATTCATGTACACTTTATAGTCTGTTGAGTTACAGAAGTTTTTCTATTTGAAATAGATCCAATTTGATCCAAATAGAAAAAGTTATATAACTACACAAACATATGTTATACAAACTAAAATTCTTTTCAAACGTTTTCACAGATTCCCATAACTACAAGTTTATATATTATTTTTCTACCATAAGAACATAACAAATTTGAATTTTAAACACATTTTATGATAATAATTTTTAAAGGTGAAGGTGATTCTAGTGAAATTTAATAATTTATTTTAATGGATGAAATACACCTTTTATGAAACAAAAGAGCCCAAAAATGTATCTTATTTAAAACTGGATTTTTTATCAAACAATTTTACCCTCATTATACTTGAACAAAGCATGAATGAAAAAATGAGCTGGTGGTTAGAGAAGAGACCAACAGACACAATCCTGTAGATGTTGTATGTCAGCCGTTCAATCATTGAAGCCAAGTGTGCCATAAGTTTATCTTTGCTTTCACTGTCATGGAGAATCCTCAGAGAATCTTCATCTAGGGGAGTCATGATTAAAATATTACATGACAAGAGTTAAAGCAGAGATTAATATGAGTAATCCTATAATCATATTTTAGCTTATTGATTAGAAATAATATTAAGTTTTAATCATATAGCAAACTATGTTTTGCAGATTTTTTTCAATCATTACTCATTCCTTAAATTTTTCAAAACCATTTAAAACTATGTGTACAAGATGACATTAGCTATCAGTCACAGTCATCAATTCAAATGTGAGCTGCTTCTATGAAATTTTAGGCTAAAAGAGTAGAAAATAGAGGGGGAAAAAACAGTTATGAAGACCCATAGATTTAAAACCTAGTTATACATTTCACAAAGTTTTTACAAAGAAGATAGAAAATACCTTGATGATCATTGTTCATAGATCTAATTGTCTTAGCACTAGAAGGTCGGAGCACTCCACTTGCAAAGTTATTGCCTCCAGAACTATCAATGATGCATGTTGAAAACATGGACTGGAACCATGTGAGAGAAAACTGATACATGACATCAATGTTGGATAATTCAGCAATCACAAAGTAGATGACAGATCCACGGGTGGCAACCTACATTTTAAAATGTTTCACAATTCAGCGGAAAATTAATTCAAGTATTAAATTACACAATTCCTTTCTTTAACCTAACAACTTCCATTACACCACAAATTTTAACCCCAATAATCAAGAATTTAGCAAAATAAATGCAACTAATATTTCTATCAAGGTTACATTTTTTATACTTAAATTGTCTATGTTTTGTTTGATGTCACAACCCTTCAAACCATATATTCATTTACTGTGTACTTCAGACTTCATTCTTATTTCTAAAGGACTTAGTTAAGAAAAATCATACTAATGAATAAAACTTCAAATGAAAAACTTGGTTAAAAATTAATTACTGGCAAGTATCTTTTACGAGCCAGATTTAAGTGTTTTTCAGTTTCTTCTGACTCAGCTACCCTTTTGTAGATTTCTTGTGATTTGGCTTTACTCTGTTGTAAGGTCAGGACCAAATCTTCATCATCCAGAAGGTGGCCTGTGGGGGGAGGGGGGTGTTTAAAAAATTTGAGGCATGTTGATAGTAGTTTGAGATCAGATGTGTTGATGGTGGCTTGCAATATGTGAATTATATCTTGAGATATGTTAGTAGTGGCATGGGATATGTCAATGAAATATGTTATAGAGCAGTTTATCTATATTTTTATGGAATGTGTTAATAGATTCATGCAAGTAAGCATTTAAAAAAACGTGCTTAAAATTATTTTTTTTAAAAAGAAACATTTTTGCCTCTTTTTTTTTTTTTGATAATGAATGAAGTATAATAGAGAAGTGATAAAGTGAGCAAAAACTCCAAATGTTTATTTTTATTATTGATTGTGAAATATGTAATATTAGATGGAATCAATGGTATTTTTCAAAAGATGGTGCTGGATTAAGATTTAGAGATATCATAATTGTTCAAGTGTAAAAAGATGTAAATGAGTTGAACAGGAAATGACCTTCGGTCTTCTGTAACATAGAGAGTGACTTGTCCTCCAGATCTCTCAGAGCTTGTTTGTCATTTGCTATACTCTCTAACAACTGGATTCGTTGTTTCTCAAGGATGGGCCTCTCCTATATTCAAAATATACAAAACTGATAAAGACATTTCAGACAAACATTCTATATTTTATAATTTACCTTTGAAGAGATAGCACAAAATAAGACAATATTAAATAAAGTGAGCTTCAAGTTATTTGTTGTGGTCATGTGTAGTTGTAAATAAAGATACATTGAAAATCACACCTGTTTAACAACTACAGACAGCAACTGCTCCTGAAGGCCATCAAATGTTACAGTGAAATTTATGACATTCACCTCCAAATAAATGCTTGGCAAGTAATGTGGGTTTGCCAAAGCAGTTGCCAGGTAGAGCCTAAGGAATGAGACGAATTGAAATAGTTTATATAGTTAAGATAAGCTATAACAGAAAAACATAATATCTAAAAATGTAATACATGATTTGATGCTTGAACAATGCCTCTCACGTATTACATAGCTGTAACTTTTACAGAAATAAATTATGATGTGGTTAAATCGGTGCTATTTAAAATTCATTTATAACATCACATGTCTAAACAATTAAATATTAAATACTATAGTAATAGCATTACACTTAAGAATATTGAGGTGTCCATTTTGGTTTGAATATTTTAATTACCTAAAATTTTGATTGTATTCTATTTCCACATCTCCAATCTTCATGACAAGTTGACCTCCCTTGTGGTAAGTCTCCTGTAACAGCACTGGCCTCAAGGCTGGGTCCAGCTCCTCCCCAACATCCTATCATGTGTACAGAAGACATCATTACGGCTAAACCTGAGAATAGTTTGATCTAGTTTTTATAACTTAATAAATTATTTGTGGTTCACATGACTTACCGATAGCAGAACTGGATCTCCAACCTTAATGGCAGTCTCTATGGTGCGCATCAAGTTTGTCTCAGATCCTGTCACAATTTTCAGGCGATCTTTCTCCATCTCTCTGATCCACCTGAAAGAAAATTTAACCAGTATTCTGTATTCCATAACAATTTCCCACACAGAAAATAAAATAATTTCTTTTATGTTGTCTTTGAAAAGATAAACATTATTTCTCTTAAGACAGATCCATAAACGTCATGTGATAATGAGACACCAAGTACCTTCCAGCTTGTCCCTGAGGATCAATGAAAAGAGGCCACTTGCGGGATCGACTAACAAATGTGGCATTTTCTGTGGACAGTTTGTCTCTGGGGAGGCCATTGTTGTGCCATTTCATCACCTGAAATTTTTGTTTATATTTAAGCAAATTAATGAGATTAGATCACAAAATGCAAGAAAAAAAATAATATTTCAAAATTTATTTATCAGTATGAAAACCAAATGAAAACTGATGATGTGACAGGCAAAAATTACATCTCAAAATCTGATTTAAATATTTTTTTTATTTTGAGAGTTTGATTTTTAGCTTAGGATTTAGCTCTTTGTTAGCTTTCATTTACTCTACAAACTCTTTGCCCTTCTGTAATTATTTCAATTTAATGATTATAGTGTGCAATTTATATAAAAGGTTTTACAGCCCAAGGAACACCACATTTTTCCATTTAAGCCAACTGATAGGCTGTCATCTCCACGTGAAGTCTCTTAGCTTTTATGTCTGCTTCATCAATCCAAATAGTTGCGTGCTTCTGATGGCAGCATAACCTAAATCATTTCTTTGTGAAATCTATCTTAAATTGTCTAAGATGTGAGGCATACCTGATTAATATCCACCATGCTCTGGATAATATCAAAATCTTTGGATATAGGGATATCTTTCTTTTCACACATGTGGACAAACTCATTCAACAAAATTTGTCGGTAGTGGGCAGTGAATGCTCCCAGGTAGGCAACAGCAGCTGCTGATATCAATGTGTCACCTATAATGCCTTCAAGTTTGACATCAAGGAACTTGACGGAGTGGGCCCAACGAACCTGAAAATAATCAAAACGCCAAGGAGTTAAGATGAGAAGAAAACTTAAAAGACAAGATAGAGGCCCTAACAGAAGATTTTAGATTTTGTTTACATCTTGTATTTTTTAAGCAATATTTATGGATGAATTCTGATCATAATATTTGGTAATAGTTTTCTCAAAAGTGACAAGCTAGGAATGTGAATAAATAATACTACCCTTACAATCCTACATAAATGTTTTAAAGTACTGTTATTAACCTCCTCATCTGCAAGAGCAGATATCAAAATGGAAGCTCTATCAAGTCGAAGTCCAGTAACTCTCCGCCTCTCCTTAAGTGCTTCTCTCTGATCAACACTTTCTTGATATTGTTGCTGAATGACTTCAAGGTGTGCCTGAATCTAATATTGTACGGAAAAAAAATTTAGGAGTACAATTAAAATTAGAGTGGGTAGATAAATTTGTGGAATTTTCTTTAACTTAGAGAAAACTACTTTATCTTGTCAAAGATTTTCCTACATCACTGACTCATTATTCTAAATCTGCTCCTCCTCCCCCCCCCCTTTTTCCGATACAAATGTTTACACAACTTGAACATAATGAAAACAAAACTTGGTAATAACCTTTTTCAAGCTGCTTTGTTTCTTTGCTAAACTTTCCTGTGCCAGCTGCAATGCCTCCCTGGCATCTTGAACTCTCCTCTGTTTTGGTTTTACCATCTGAATTTACAACACATTCTTAAAATTTTATTTTTTTTAAATATTGAAAAGAAAATATTATATTGGTCTAATGAAAGTCTATGGTTGTGATTATTTCATGTAATTTCTTTTATCAAAACGGAGAGCTGAAGATCATAGTTGTAAATTGATTGTGTTAATTAACTCCATGGGTTCAACAGTGTTGACATATTATGGCTAGACATTAAATATGCTTAAGGTGGGGATATTGTTAGGATTCATATTCAAAATAACTTGTGTTAACTTATAAAAATATTATAACAATTATAGTGTATTTTATTGTTACAAGTATTGCTAATGATTTTTTTTAATAGTAAAAATAATACATCTTGATGTGCTAGGACATTAAAAAAATATTTTATTTTTGTGTGTGTGAATCCACCAACCTTATAAACAGTGTTGTAGTTATCAATGGCGAGGACCCATCGACAGATACACTTACAAGCCAAGGACACTTTACCCACAGCCTCAGGATTAAAGTTGGGATCTTTGGTAAACTTTTTAAGTTTGGCATAAACCTGAAATATTTGAATAGAGGACTGGTTTCAATGTAACTTTAAACTTTTGGGGAGTGCACAGACCCTATTGGATGTATATTTATGTACAAATAAGTTACTCAATGGTTAATCAAATGTAATTTTACCAACTTTCTAATCATTTAATATGAGAATCTCATAAACTAACTAGAAGAGCTTATACCATCACCTAATTTTTTCTCACTAAATTATATCGTCTGTGAAATTTATGACTTAACCACCGAGTTATAAGTACCAATGTTTTTGTATTGTTTGGTTTGGGTATCACATTCAACTACTTATTTGAATAGCCACAAAGAGGATTTTTAATCTATCAAAATTTGATAATGAACTGATTAACCAATCATATAATAATATCTAGTTACATTTTAAAATCAGACGTAAGAAAAAGTGATGGCACATCCTATCAGAACTTCTGTTTTAACAACAGGATGTTTTAACAACTGGATGTTTTAACAACAGGATGTTTTAACAACAGGATGTTTTAACAACAGGATGTTTTAACAACAGGATGGTTTAACGGTGAAGAAGTTTGAAGAAAATTATTCCACAGTATTCAAGCTAATTAATTCAAAATGTTAGTACTTTTCAAAAATTGTGTTTTGTTTCCTAATTTCAATGAATGATGAGTTTTCATATATATCTAATTTGAATATTTTACACCACTGACCTTCTCTGGTTGATTATTTCTGTCAAAAGTGAGCAACATTTTAAGAAACTGGGGATCTCCAAGGAAAAGCTTCCCAGTGGCCCAATCAGTCTTCTTCTGGAACAAGACGCAGACAGCGGCAACGACAGTGGACACCAGCTGTGGGGGCTTGGTGTACACCCTGGGGGCATATAATAATTAGGTCAGCAGAGGAAATTTTTTTGGTGCAAGCATTTGCCACTTAAAAAAAAACAACAACAAAAAATTCACAACATTGTGTTTTACCTTGAGTATGCTGACTGTTGAAGCATTTGATGAGTTTCAAGATGTTTTAGAAATTTAAACATAAACATAATGAATGTAGATTAATTTTAGTTTTTTAGTCACCCCTCAAGTCATAGACTAAGGTTGTCCAACCCTTATCCATGGGCTGGATGCAGTCCTGGGCAGTTATGAATGCGGCCCAAAAATCATATAAATCATACAAACTATATGAGATTGCATCTTGGGGTATTCATGATGAATACAATATCACTGAGAAATTGCTTCTTTAGTGCCATTCAAAGTCACAACTAAATCAAGAGATTATTTACAAAGTAGTGATAAATAGGTTTAAGCAATTTACTTTGTCCATTGTGAACATATCTGGTATAGATACTGTTGGTGCCCTGATGATAGGTAAAGGTGATGGACTAGTCAAATTAATAGAAGACACTGCAATTGCCTCCCAAAATCTAAGTATGATGAAATATCATGGTACAAAAAGAAAATGTATGCCTATCAGAGAACAGTTTTAAAGATGGATAATGTCATGCAGCTTGTCAGTAAGGCTGTACATTTCAAAAGGGCAAGGGATTGACATTACCAAATCCTGGAATTCCTTAAATGTATGGATGCTGACTATGGGGCATCATTTACTTTTCGGAAATTAAAACCAGCTGATCAGCACAATATTTCAAACTATAACAGTGTTCAAAATAAAAATATATTTATGACAATGTTCAAAATAAAATAGATTTATGACAATCTCAAATGAAGGCAAACATTTTTATGCCTAAACATGGTCCTGTGAACAACAAAAATATGTCTCTTTATTGAAGTTCTATAAGCTATTTTGTCCCAGAGAAAAATATCCCTCACTTCACAATGATACTTTATTGATTTCATTTCTGTCTGGAGGCATCTAGATTTGTGATAAGCTTTTTTTCAAGGATGAACGCACATGAACAATAAAACATGAACAATAAGACATGAGCAATAAAACAAGAACAATAAAACAAGAACAAAAATATCTGAAGAGCTCCTTGAGAATTAACTGAAAATTTGCAACTTTTTCCATCGTACAACATATCAAAGCATTCATTTATTAAAAACGATGTCCAACATGACAATAATTTCATGCTGTTGTCTCGCATATAATACCTTATAATTAAAACATGAATTTTAGAAGTTTAAATTACTTAATTATATTTTCTGTTTTTGCTCATCAGTTTTCATTAGTGTCCTTGTATTTTATAAATGTGGCCCAAAACAAATCTGCTTCCATCCAGGGAAACTAAAAGGTTGGACACCCCGTCATAGACTAACACAGGAAGCAAATCCATAACAAAGTATTACAATGTGACTTGGCACACACAGAAACAAGGTTGAAGGTTGTTGTTGTTTTTGTTTTTATTTGGTTAACTTAAAATTTAGAGATTCATGCTTTTTAAAACTATTTATTTACAAACAATTATAAACAAACCTTATTTCAGATATGGAAGCTTTGTCTAAAGTTTCAAGGGAGGCCACTGCATCTCTTAAAACTGGCAGGACAGCAGCCAGATCGGACTCACATTCCTGAAATGTCAAATAGAAATATGAAATTCTGGTCTTATTTAATTAAATCTTGTAAAAACATTTTATAACACAATTTTCTAATTTGATTTCTGTAAGACTTATTTTTTAAAAAGAAAATTTCCCCCAATATCAAGGTTAAGATTTAAAAAAAACAGCGTATTTCCTTAAATGAAGAGTGAGATATTATTTCTCAGTACAGTTACTGCACTTACATCTAAGCAGATAACTCCTCATTAGAGATTCCTGCTTGATCATTAATTTTACCATCCTCCTCCCCTTCCTACCACCAGGGAGAATCAATTACAAAATCATTAATATATTCATCACTTCCCCTTACATCAGCATAATCCTGTACAATTTTCATCTCCTTGGCCATGATGCTCTCCTCCTGTGATACAATATCTTCTACCTCCTTGGCAGCCAGACGGTCCTCCTCTAACTGTTGCAGCAATACCTCTGTATCCTGAAATCAAGAAATGTTTACATTTGTGTCCTTCTACCAAGTGACATAGTGTACAATCTGAAGTAATGTTACCAAAAATCTTCTAAAAATAACTAAAACATAAAATTGCATCTAACAAGTTTGACTGATAAAGTGAAGACTAATTTTGAAATCAACTGTAGCAGCCTTGTGAGCAACACCCTATTCCCAGTCAGGATAAAGAAGGAGAGTTGGGAATTAGGGTTTGCTGATCCACAATAAAAAAAAAGAGGGTTATGGATACAATGAAACAAAGCAAGGGGAAAAGCTAACCCAGTCGCCAACAGTAGGAAAGAAGAATAGTCAGCTGGACTTATGGTCTTAGAAAGAGACCAATGTGACTTATGGTCTTAGAAAGAGACCAATGTGACTTTCTGATTTTTGCCAAACCTCAAACCAAAGCAAAACTTTAAAATGACTTTTACTTAGCCAAAACTGAAGCCGAAAAACAAAAGCTTAATGAGACTTTTGGCTGACTCTGAAACACAAACTGAAATATTTAGATATTTCAAAACTAGTTCATGCAAACATTCATGCGTATGTCAAAAAATGATGATGGTGGAAAGTATCAATATTTATATTCTTTTTATTAAAAATGAGATTATTGTGAATTTTAATAGATAAACATCTAATGAATATTTGGGCTTTTACCATCTGAATTAAAAAGTAATTTTTAGAGTTTTTAAAAATGTATTTTAAAGTAGTATGTTAAGAGAAAACTTTGACTTTGGGTGGGGGGAGGGGCACAATAGACCATTGGGCGCCTTTTGCTTTTATAATTTAATTACAATGCTATCTAGACATATTTGGTATTGATAGAAAGCTTAGCCTATGTATTTTTTATTGGTATGGTCCACTAAAATGTCCACACATAAGCCTTGAAGGTACTTTTTATTACATTAAACAATATATTTCATTAAAACACGCTTTCTTATTGGTCGATATTTACATTTTTCATTTATCCGCAATTATCATTAATGGGCTAATTTTATATTTGACCCAGATTAAACAAAAATTGAACTAATGTTGAGCTATGTTTAGTAAGCTTCTACATAATAATAATATAAAACAATGATCCATACACAAATGTATATAGACTTATGATTTAAATGAAATGCCTTTATATGCCTAATTATACAAAATTGAAATAAATAATATTTTTTCAAGATTATTAAATTTTGTTGAATATTATCATTACGTCATTGAGAATGTTTATCAACATGATAAAGATGAATTTCAATAAGTGAATGAATTGAATAAGCCTAAGGTTCCCTAATTTTAATTTTTTTAAAATTTAAAACAAAAATAATCATAGAAATGTTACCGTTCCTTGGGGTGATTTTTTAGCACAATATTATTCACCTTTGCCTATGACAACATTTATGAGCATTAAATTGATAAATCAAAATGTATGACCCAAATGAATGAATTGAATAAACCAAGTATTCCCAAATTTTATCTTTGAAAAAATTAAAACAAAAATAATAATATAAATATTACCATTCCCAAGGTTTGTTTTTTTCTCCATTAAATTATTTACCTTTGCCTAAGCCTAATTGACATTACATTTTTGGAAATATTGGACAAGTAAGTCATCATGTAGCTGTGAGCAGTATTTTCAGAGGATTAGTCATATTTCATACAAAACAGCAATAATGAATATCAGATTGCCTGCCGACAGACAGACATAGTGAGAGTCTTACTTCTGGTAGATGACCGAAAGCCTCAATCACTTTCAGCTAAAACCAAAAATAATCTGAATGTTAACTTTTCTGTTTCAGCCAAAACTTAAACTACACCAAAACTGATGAAATGGCAACTTTCTGTGCCAAAACCAAAATTTGGTCAGCCTCGAATTATGGTGGAAGTGAAAGTAGACTGGTCAACTGGACTTATGGTGGAACTGAAAGTAGACTGGTCAACTGGACCTATGGTGGAAGTTCAAGTAGACTGCTCAACTGGACTTATGGTGGAAGTGAAAGTAGATGGTCAACTGGACTTATGGTGAAAGTAGACTGGTCAGCTGGACTTAAGGTGGAAGTGAGTGTAGATTGATCAGCTGGACCTATGGTGGAAGTTCAAGTAACTGCTCAACTGGACTTATGGTGGAAGTGAAAGTAGACTGGTCAACTGGATTTATGGAAGTATCAGTTTGCAAATGAGGACTTAAAAAATTCATTATAAAATCAGAAAGAAAAGCTCTCATTAGACAAGTGCAGTCAAAATGTTCAAACCAATGTTCTAATAAAAGTCCTAAAAATAACAAAAAATTATTTCATGTTCTTACTTTAGCTTTAGCCTCAATGATAGGTCCCAAGGACACCAACTCTTCCTGCATAGCTCCAACCATGGAGTAGGCATTGGTCAAGGTCATCAAGCCGGTCTGAAGTCGGTCCCTATGAAAATAAAGAAACATTTCTTGTTTTTTTCTTGGGACATCAAGCAGAATTCAAGCAATGGTAACTACAATAATAAAAAGAACCTCAACACTATTTTCATGGACAGCTCAAAAGTTGAAATAGTCAAACAGAGCAATTATGCAGTTGGTACCAACCTATTGTCCATAAACTCCATTTTATTGTCTTTGAGCATTCTTGCGTACAGTCTGATTAGCTCCATGTATGAACTGGGAGTAGAGTAGTACCGCCGTCTGGTTTCCTCCCAGAATCTGACACTCATGTCTGCGATACTTTTGTGAATTCCTACACAGATGTTTGCAACTCGTTCTTTTAGTTCCTGAAACATCCACAAGGGAGATAAATACAGGTCCTTTAGTTCCTAAAAATCCCCAAGGGAGATAATACAGGTGTAATACAGGTGTTCAGTGAAACTGGTCATTCATTACCTTCATATATGCATTCTCACAGGAGATAAATTGTCAACTCATAAAATCAGTGCTAACAAATTTAAAAACTAAAATCTGGGGAGACACAGAATGCATTGATTAAACACATCTCCTTCAAAGGTAGAGTGACTTAAAGTTAAACTGATTACCTCTATGTTATATCATTAAAGTTAAACTGATTACCTCTATGTTATATCATTAAAGTTAAACAGATTACCTCTATGTTATATCATTAAAGTTAAACTGATTACCTCTATGTTATATCATTAAAGTTAAACTGATTACCTCTATGTTATATCATTAAAGTTAAACTGATTACCTCTATGTTATATCATTAAGGTTAAACTGATTACCTCTATGTTATATCATTAAAGTTAAACTGATTACCTCTATGTTATATCATTAAAGTTAAACTGATTACCTCTATGTTATATCATTAAAGTTAAACTGATTACCTCTATGTTATATCATTAAGGTTAAACTGATTACCTCTATGTTATATCATTAAGGTTAAACTCATTACCTCTATGTTATATCGAGATTCATTGGCTATGAATTCTGTGTTAGCAAAGAAAACTTTGGCGACGCTCAACATGGCTTCATCGGTCCATTCATCAAACCAATCAATGGTGCAGCAGTTGATGAGGGCAGGATTCATACGACAACGCTGACGGAATCTCTCACCTAAAATAGTCAATATTATATAATAAATAATGTATGTCTATTGCGATTTTTAAAATTATGTTTATTTTAAGTTTAAGTGTATTTTAGTTTATTTAACATGGTAAATGAGATAAGACTATTTTGCATAATTTTTTCTTTTTTGTTTGAACAACAAAAATCATTGGCTATATAAAATTTCTTCTAAAAACTACGTTATAATAACATTTTTTACCCATTAAATTATAACAATATAAATCATAGAAACTCATGAAATAAATTATCAAACCTGCTGGGCTCATGGTCAGAACAACATGCAACTTCTGTCGAATCTGCTGAATGAAAAATGCGTACACAGAGGCCCGTGTGTCAGGGATGCCAGCTTCACTGGCTGCAGCTTTCAGCTCCATGGTAATCCCATCGAGCTCTTCATTGTCAAAAAGGTCTGGAACTTCTCCCGAGTTCAGAATACAGTTGATGTCTTCTAGGAAAGATTCCTAAGACAGGAAATTTAGCAGAATGTTAATTTTTTTAATGTTCATATCTTCACCATAAACATGATGCTATTACATTTAGTTTCTATTTTGGTCAAGGAGATTGAACATGCTTTTGAGAAAAAAAACATTCTTCTCTGTTCACCTGGTATCAAAATTCCAGAACTCACCTTGACAATGTCTGCATCTGTCAACAGAAAAACTGACGGGACACCTTTCACTCCTGCTCTCTTGAACAAAGCCTTGAGGTCATCACGGAACTCAGATGCTCCATATTGGTTGTGGAGCTTCAGACGGTACATCTCACAGTTGCCAATGTAACTGGCCAGGTGAACAATTGTAGATTTCCCTGTTCCATCAAGACCAACCTGTAAATGTATAGGGGAAACATTTGTATAAGCTACAGGTAAATACAGTTATTCACTGGATGTATGTACTCAAAGATTCTGAGGTTTAAAAATATAAAAACTATTTTAATTTAAAGGACATATGGAAAAGAAGAAATACTCTGTGGTTAATGAATTAGTCAGTAAAGAATGCTCAAATTTAGTAAGTAAAGCATGCTCAAAGTTAGTGAGCAAAGAATGTTCAAAGTTAGTGAGTAAAGAATGTTCAAAGTTAGTAAGCAAAGAATGTTCAAATTTAGTAAGTAAAGCATGCTCAAAGTAGTGAGAAAAGAATGTTCAAACTTAGTGAGCAAAGAATGTTCAAAGTTAGTGAGCAAAGAATGTTCAATGTTAGTAAGTAAAGAATTTTCATAGTTGCTGGTGTAGAATTTAAGTGTTTCAAAAACAAATTCATAATATGATCTCCTCCAGCACATACGAGCAGAAGATGGCCTCCAGGTTGTCGGAAAACTCTAGCAGCTCGTACAACATGCTCAACAGCCTCTTTAAAAAACACCAGCTGGTCAGTCTAGGGACGAGAATTACTTTTGTCAAAAACCTTGCAGGCTTTCATGAAACTCACTTCTTAAAAATTTTTCATTCAATTCTTTTAGTGGCATAAGACCCAATAGCAGCTGACAACTAACTTTAGTGGCATAAGACCCAATAGCAGCTGACAACTAACTTTAGTGGCATAAGACCCAATAGCAGCTGACAACTAACTTTAGTGGCATAAGACCCAATAGCAGCTGACAACTTACTATTTCTCCCATGTTAAGTCTCATGTGGTACTCCTCCAGAACTCTCACCAGCTTGTTCTTGTCTGCTAGAGGTCGGTAAACTCTGTGAACTGATCCGTGCTCACTCATGTCGAAGAAATCACCAAACAAAACAGATTCTCCCATCAGTTTCTGTGATGTCCATCTAACCTGTCCCCGGTCAATTAATTATTCAGATCAATTTTTTCTTTAATTAATTGTCCATATTTAATCACAAATATTTTTTTAAAGAACATTTTTAAAAATAGAAATGATCTCCAGATATAAACATTTTGAAATGTTGTTGTTTCCCCCAATAACTAGGGCTTGTTTCCCCCAATAACTAGGGCTTGTTTCCCCCAATAACTAGGACTTGAATTCTAGGGCTGATGTTACCCTGTGGTCCTCAAAGGGATTTTTGTTCACACATTTTGGAAGTGATCCTCAAAGTTCATCAAAAGCATTCTTTTTTTACATTTAATATCAATTTATTTGTTGGTAATTGGTAAAATTCAATACCTAACTGCTTGAATGGAAAAAATAGCTTCAAGATCCCTTTCAATCACTTTAATAAAAATATAATGACTGCAATGACTATGCTTCTTACATTAGAAAAATGAGAAATCAAACTTAAAGGAAAAATGTTTAAATGAAAGCAAATACTCTATTGCATTTGAGTTTTTAAATGTCATTTTTTTAAATTTCTTACTTTGAAATAATCATGTAAGTTGTCAGCAAGAATACTGAAAAATGTTTCCCTGTCAAGTGAGTTGATGAGTCTATCGTGGAAGACACGGGTCGCCTCATGTGCAAAGAGCTGAGCACAATTCTCTTTTCCCATGATCACCGAGGAGTGAGCCTGAAGGATGCCTTGGATCACCTTAATAACAGAATCAGATTCAAGAGGAAAATTTATTTCTAAATATAATCTAGTCAGAACCATACATTTTGTATCTTGTGTTAGGTAGAACCAAGATGGCGTTATAAAATGAACACATCTTTAGAAACAAAAACCAAAAGTAGTGTTATGTTCTATTTTACAAAACAAACTTTCCATAAAGAAATTTAATCAAAAACATTGAGCATGAATATACTTCCTTTTTTAAAATGTTACCTGCCTAATTTATATCAGATGATGACGTCCTAAACAAATCATTAAATAAAAACAAACATTAATAATTTTAATGACCTACAAAATTTAGTTTTTAATAAAATACTTCATTTTAAAAGCTGACAGGAAAAGTTTGTCGATACATTTCCTGACATTTAAATTTCAAACAGTTCAACTAAGTTTTGATGCACAGATGAAAGATTAAACAAAGAATTTCCCTGACCTTCGATAAGTCCCTGATGTTGAATGTGTAGTGAGATTTGGTGGGGGTGGGCAGCATGACAGAGCACATGTTGTAGTAGACGGAAATACTGGCAGACACCATGGGATACAAACACTCAACAACTTCAGGCATAAACTCTCCTTCTTGAAGGAAGCGGCCAAGCTGCACTTGGTAAATATGTTGTAAGGACTTGGTGGATGGTTGTGGCAGAGTGAACAAACTGAAATGTGGATAATGAGTGTGCATAAAATCAATAAGAGATCAATGGACATTTATCTTTATAGTTATAAAGTTAAAAGAGGATTAAAATAAAAATTTAATTATAACTTTTTGAGAAACCCCTCAAAGTTAATGTGAAAGCTCAAACTTTTTTTTAACCTCATTAAATACCCTTCTACTAAAGTCTCTACAGCTCTTACACCCACGCTTTTATTTCCATTTTAATTATATTTTAACCAAATTTAAAAAAATAATATTTCTCTTTTGAATGTTTATGATCGAAATACCTGAAATGTTTGAGAAGCCTTGGTGTTGTTGGGTTTCTGCCACCACCAGGTGGCCCACATGCTGCCACCAATGTTACATCAAGAATGTCCTGCAGGATGTTAATACATTTTCTCAAGTTAATTACAAATAGGCATTAACGTAAATATATTTAGAAATGTGATTACCGTAAAAGCAAAAACAAAATATAAGTTTAAAATTGAGCCTTTTTAAAAACAAGGTGGCTGAAAATTTGAAGAGATAATAGTTTTTTTTGTTTTTACCTTCCAGACCATTTTCTTTGTATCATAGAATCCACCCATTTCTAAATATTGTCTCAACAATTCCAATGGTGGCTGAGCCCCAAATTCCTCTGGAGCTGGCATATTTAAATCATCCACAAATACAACAACCTGGAAAGAACAAAATTTTCAAAACATTTTAAAACATAAAGTTTAATTAACATTTAAGGACTCATTTAATAATTATTTTTAAAATGTTTCACTAACAGAAAAGGGAAAGCACCCACTAGTAGCTTTAACCGCCATCTTACCCGTCTTCCTTTAGGAGCCCCCATGGATGTTCTACTTTTCTTGATCAACTTGAGCATAATTTGAGCCTGAAGTCTCTTGGAAGTTGTCTGGGCACTGCACTGTATCATTGTGCTCATCAAACCAATATGTTTACTCTTGGCTGAGGATTGGGGAATTGAAACATGTGAGTTGATTTTTTAACATTCGAAATACATATATGCAAGAGGTTCAAGAATAACTTATATTTGTCATTCAAAAACTGTGAAGTTTGGTCCACTATAGCGTTGTCCCAAGTTCTGCATCATACACTCCTGTCAATAGTAATTAAATTCTATAAGAATTTCTTCACAGAACCCGTGAGAATGTCCATAGCTTTGTATACATCCTACTTACAGCCCATGAGAATGTCCATAGCTTTGTCTGCATCCTACTTACAGCCCATGAGAATGTCCATAGTTTTGTCATCATCCTACTTACAGCCCAACAGAATGTCCATGGTTTTGTCTTCATTCTCCTCATGTTGGAAGTTCGTCAAACTGCTGATGTTTTCCAAAATTCCATACTGATTTTCTGAATACTGTAACACAGATCCCAAAATAGTGGAAGATTTTTCCATGGATGTCCCTCCGTCTTTCTCCAATTCTTTTAACATGTGATTGATTATGGCTGTCTTACCAACGCCAGACTCTCCTGGAACAAACAATAAATTGACATCAAACACAAGCTGACATCAAACATAAGCTGGCATCAAACACAAGCTAACATCAAACACAAGCTGACATAAAACACAAGCTGACATCAAACACAAGCATTGAAACAAGGAATGATACTCTTTACATTTTGGTTGACATTCAATTATATATTTTTTTTATTCAACATTTTTAAGGTGGTGTTTAACTAGCACTGACCTGTCAGTTTGACTTAGCACTGACCTGTCAGTTTGACTAGCACTGACCTGTCAGTTTGACTAGCACTGACCTGTCAGTTTGACTAGCACTGACCTGTCAGTTTGACTAGCACTGACCTGTCAGTTTGACTAGCACTGACCTGTCAGTTTACTTAGCACTGACCTGTCAGTTTGACTTAGCACTGACCTGTCAGTTTGACTAGCACTGACCTGTCAGTTTGACTAGCATTGACCTGTCAGTTTGACTTAGCACTGGCCTGTCAGTTTGACTTAGCACTGACCTGTCAGTTTGACTAGCACTGACCTGTCAGTTTACTTAGCACTGACCTGTCAGTTTGACTAGCACTGACCTGTCAGTTTGACTAGCACTGACCTGTCAGTTTACTTAGCACCGACCTGTCAGTTTGACTTAGCACTGACCTGTCAGTGTACTTAGCACTGACCTGTCAGTAGAACAGGGTGTTTGTTGAGCAGTAAAAGACTGGTTAAGAATGTAAAGCGAACAATGTCCACAGTTGGGATGATTTCAGCTTCCTTCAACTCTTGTTTTTTCTTGTCTGAAACAACTCCGAGAGTTTCACCTGTGAGAGGATAAGATGAAATCAATGATGCATACTCACTAAATTAACATTTCCTGAATTGCATTAATTTGTCATCATTATAAAAAAAAGGCAAGATTCAGTACACTGAAGATGAGAGTATTTATATTTTTGGTTTTAAAATTTTAAAATAAGTTTACCAATGGTGATGACAGCTCCTTTCTCAATCAACGACTTTGTGCTGGGAATGAGAACATCCCAAGGCACAAAGCTGCCACTTTCAAGGTCAACAAAGTATCCATAAATGCTGCGGTTGCCTGCTGGTAGCCTCACACCTAATATTAAATTACCATTTAATTTTAAAAAATACATAAATATTGTGCATTGATACATAAATATTGTGCATTGATACATAAATATTGTGCATTGATACATAAATATTGTGCATTGATACATAAATATTGTGCATTGATACATAAATATTGTGCATTGATATATAAATATTGTGCATTGATACATAAATATTGTGCATTGATACATAAATATTGTGCATTGATACATAAATATTGTGCATTGATACATAAATATTGTGCATTGATACATAAATATTGTGCATTGATACATAAATATTGTGCATTGATACATAAATATTGTGCATTGATACATAAATGAAATATAATCAACTTATTAAAGTGTCACAATAACACTGGTCTTTTTTTTTAAAACACTGCAGAGATTTAACTTAAAAGTTTTGAGCAGAGAAGTTTTAACTATGAAAGTTTAATCTCAAATTGCAGCTTTACCAAGAGGAGGTTCCACATCAAAGAGTTCACGGGCAAAATTATCAAATTCATTGTTGATATCAACTCTTTCCAAAGTCACTCCAGCTCTTTTGGAACTGCTGTCATCTTCATCCATGAATTCTCTCCTCTTGAGGACACCCCCAACACTCCAAGTATAGGCAAAAACATATAATTTCCCAAGCATGTTGTTCAGTTGGTTGGGTTGGCGCTCCAAAAAAAACATTTTTCTTTCAGGACTGAAAAGACAAATAAGCCAAAAAGTAATTCAAAGTGTGTTTTAGGCAAAAAAAATTAACATAATTTTTGTGGTTGTTTTTTTTTTTGTGTGGTCACTTTAGTTAAAATAGACATAACAAATTTAATGAATCAATTTAGAAAGGCAAGAAATATTTTATTCTATACCCTTTTGAGCTCTTTTTTTCAAGAAGATTTGAGTTATCTGTCTCATCTTTGATCTTGAGCTGTTTTTTGGACTGCCTTCTTTTATTTTTAGAGGCTCCACTCCCAGAAGACATGCTGCTGGCAGCTCCATCTTCGGGCACTTGTAAGTTGTCCTTTTCTTTCTCATCTAATTATGAAACAATTTTGGTATTTAAAAAACATTGAAACATAAATTATAATCTATTAAGAGCATTAATATGAAATGACTTGACAGATGAAAATTTAAAAAATAACATAAATAACTCAGCCATCATGTAGGTAAACATAAATAACTCAGCCATCATGTAGGTAAACAAAAATAACTCAGCCGTCTTGTAGGTAAACATGAATAACTCAGCCATCATGTAGGTAAACAAAAATAACTCAGCCATCATGTAGGTAAACATGAATAACTCAGCCATCATGTAGGTAAACATGAATAACTCAGCCATCATGTAGGTAAACATGAATAACTCAACCATCATGTAGATAAACATAAATAACTCAGCCATCTTGTAGGTAAACATAAATAACTCAGCCATCTTGTAGGTAAACATGAATAACTCAGCCATCTTGTAGGTAAACATAAATAACTCAGCCATCTTGTAGGTAAACATGAACGTAATAATGAAGGGAATAATCATTGTTTAAAGAATTCCAAAGAAATTTTGTTTCATAGCACTTAAAAATTCTACTTATTGGGCACGTACGGTCACCTTAAGCATGTGCTTCTCACAGGCAACAAAATATTGACTCACCTGGAAGGCCAAACCCCCCATGAGTGGCAAGGAAGTCAATGTAAGCAGAAATGATGTGACACAACGTTCCAATAATACTTAGGTCAGGGGCCTCTACTGCTTGGTGCTCCTTAAACTTGTGAAGGAAGTTAAGCCCCTTGTCAATACTGGCCTCAAATAGTGAATTGAGGAAGTTTTTACCAGATTCAGGAAGTTCTCTGGGTAGGTGACTCATCCACGTTTTTACATATGGCTTCCATCCTAAGTCAACTGGGTCCTAAATAATAATACAAAATATCCCAAAAAATTATTTCAAAATGCATCCAATTAAAACAATTTGAATTTTTCTATCAATAAATAATTATTTTAACTAGCTGAGACAATGAAAACCCCACTAGCATGTAAAATATTGGAAGAGGTGAAAATCTATAATAATAGTTCCAGATGGCACACCCTATATTCAACAATGCTTAGTTGTATTGGCTCTATATAGAGTGGGTAGTGTCATTTTTGGTGGCTTGTAAGTTGTCAATGAGTGTACAAAATCAAGCATAGGAACTAAATTATCCAATAGCTTGCGACTGTTCAAAACCCTTTCAATAAACGCTTGAAATCAATACCAGTCATAGCTCACAGCGACCTAAAAACCCTAAATACGAAATGTAGAGGAGCCACGAGTGGCTTTTCCAGCTCTTAAACTATTAAGTAAAAAATAAATTTTGAAACCAAATTTCAAGGGATTTAACGTAGTTCAACTGTTAGAAATGTTTTACTTCTTAACTCCCATGGAGCAGACAAGATTCATGGAATTATTATTATAGACTTGAATAAATGCACATCATATTTTAATCAACATCAAACTATGAAGCAACTATTTTAATCAACATCAAACTATGAAGCAACTATTTTAATCAACATCTAACTATGAAGTAACTGTTTTATGATGAAAGAACTATTGCAGCATTAACACATTAAACTAAAACAATAAATCACAAAACATTGTATTGCTAAAAATGTGCATCTGTATCTCTACTTTGATGTGAAATAGACTCATACTTACTAAATACACCATGGCGCATCGACTAACTGTGGCTGGACTGGCACGAGATAAATTGTCTACCTCAAAGAGAAGTCGCATCCCTGGTGTTAAAGAAATTCTTTCTCCACTGGCTAAACAAAGGACCTGCAAAAAGAAAACCAACATTTGACAGAATGTTGTTGATTCTTAAGGAATTTTTTTAACAATGGTTGAAATAAGATTCAACAGATTTATGCAACCCAGCTGCAAAATGTTGGATTTATCCACAAACCTTAGAGTCATCAAGTACAGTGTTCAGGTTCTCCACCCACAATGTGTCCACTGGCCCATCTAGAATCAGCCACCTCCAGTCTGTAATGTTGCTGCCCTCTTTGCCCTCTTCATCATCTTTCTGTTTGTCATTAGTTGTAGAAGGGGAGTCAGATTGTTTCTGCCCCCTCACTGCAGCGCTCTAATATAGGATTTAAAACATTAAGATACAAAACAAACATATGTCAAAGAACTCAAGTGATAGGAGTGCCCCGACTGACATTCTGTTCAAGCTTGTTCATACTCAAGTTTTATAATATGAAAGTATGTACATAAAAATGTAAATTCTTTTTTTTTATAGATACCAGTTTTGTATTTTCCAAAGTGATTTTAAGCTTGTAAATAAATGTTAACATCCTTTTCAGAGATTCAAAATATTCATGAATACTCCCTCTAATGTAGGAGGCTTTAAACACACCCCAGCTCCACTTCCATCACCCCCCACTACAAACTGGAAAATTCATCTGTCATTTTATATTAAAACATTAGACATCTAGCAAGGACATCCCTTAAAAATTTTTAAAAAAATGTAAGCAACTTTTAAAACTCTGCAAAATATCTAAAATGCAATCTCTTACATGAGTTGTGTTTGATGTCATGGACATTTCTGTTGAAGAGGAAACCGGACGACTAGATGGAGACTCTTTTGCAAGCTTGGGATCCTCATTAATACTTTGTCCTGACAAGGATGATGAAAGTTCTTTAGCAAATTTTCGGGTAGCATTGGCAATGAGTCCATCAGACCACTCAAATGTATTTGTATCTGTTTCACCATACAGCTCTCCCAGTGTTACACACTTTGGATTGACTGTGAATGTCTCCACACGACCTTTTTTGGATTTGTTGGCCTGAGGAAAAAATTACATTTTTTTATAAAAAATGTATTTATTACCATTTTGTAAATTAACAATTTAACAGGGGCTTACTGTTAGTTCCCTGATAACTTACTGTTAGTTCCCTGATAACTTACTGTTAGTTCCCTGATAACTTACTGTTAGTTCCCTGATAACTTACTGTTAGTTCCCTGATAACTTACTGTTAGTTCCCTGATAACTTACTGTTATTTCCCTGATAACTTACTGTTAGTTCCCTGATAACCTACTGTTAGTTCCCTGATAACTTACTGTTAGTTCCCTGATAACTTACTGTTAGTTCCCTGATAACTTACTGTTAGCTCCCTGATAACTCACTGTTAGCTCCCTGATAATTTACTGTTAGTTGCAAGATAAATTTGATTTGGAAGGCCGTTTTTTAAAGATAACGTTCGGAAAAAAAAATTCACATGGGGGAGGGGGGTGTATTCAATTTTAATTATATTTAAATCTCTCCAGAGTCATATTATCGTAACTTACATAAAAGATACTAGGCCTTTTCACATTTGGATCTCTTTGCTCACTGCTGGTAACTTGCAGTTGTAACATTGGAAGTAACACCAGAGCTTTCTGTAAAATGTTTCTGACAGCTGTTTTTCCCCCACCTGTGGGACCCACAAGCATGACACCATGACGCACCAGGATCTGGTTATACAGCTGCTTGACCTTCTCTATCTGGTTGGGCCAGTGCTGAAGGCTGAGATCTCTGATGGACATGCTGATAGCTTTCTAAAAAAGGAGAGAAGTATTGTGACCTTCTGTAGTAGCATAAATGAGTTTGAATAAAATAGGCTTCTCAAATTGATATGACCATATCCACAGACATAAAGATAAATTATTCATAAGTAGAACTAAAGCAGGATATGGAATTATTCACTAAAGATTTATTCCCCGCCTGCATAATGTATTTTTTTTTTTCAAACAATGGAAACTTTTAAAAATTAATTTATCATCATTGGTAGCTGATTTTCTTTTATCAGTTTGATTCAAAATATGATGATCCCAATTATGTTTTTTCCCTTTCAACAATGATTTTATTACAATTACATATGGGCCTAAAATTTTGTAACATGTTAACATCAAAAAGCATCATGATTCAGGAGGTAGTTATTGGTCATATTTAGGATCTATTAAAAAAAACATATGTTTAAAAGTTATTTTTTGACATACTTCTAGAACACCATTGTCTTGGTCTGGGGGAGTTACTCCAGGAAACAAATCATCAAGAATGCTTTCAAACAAGGGCACATCTTCTGCCAAAAACTTTGGCATGTTGGCATCTCGTAATGAGTGAATAAGAATGTAAGACTCTTCATTTTCTGTTATTTTCTGGAGGTTCAGATGGTCCCTAGCAAGATGATGAAATATGATTTTCAAGAAATCAAAAAGTTGAGATTATATTGCATTATTTAAGGGTGAAATTTTGATTTAAACTTTTTAACATTGTAACATATGAGAATAAATTAATATATGATTTTTAAAAAAAACTAACTAAAAATTTGTTTTCTAGAAGCCTTCAGCGGGATTAGTCAGAAACAAAATTATTTTCAAGTCTAACTTTTACCATTTTTTTTATATAAATAATCCTTACTTTAATAAAACCTGACGTCTGCCATGGCCAGCCATGACAAGAACAGATTTGATGGCTCTCATTCCAAAGTCATAATGGTCTTGTTGGGAAAGCTGCTTACTGGCCAATTGGTATAAATTGACTATTTTCTGGGAGAGAGATTTGGCTTCGGTAAAGCCCTCAGAGAACAACATAATCTCCGCAATCAGGGTATAGTCAGGAACCATCATGGCCACCGGTCGGAACAAATACTTCAGATTGTCAGGAAGCTCAACACGACCAGCATAGCTGAAGAAATAGTGTTCAGTTTTATCATTTAATGCCCTGACCAGCTTTTGTACATGGGAAAAATTGACATTAGTAAGTTTCTAAAAAAAAAAAAAAAAAAGCCACAAACAGACTAAATCAGTTAACAAAACAAAAAATACTTTGAATAAAACAACCATTTTTACTTACGTTGGATTCATGGTGATAAAGTAGCCACAGGTTGGATTCAGTTTGATGTCACGACCTTCAAATATAAATCTAGGGGACTGGGCATCCTTGGCTGTTTTAATTGTGTGAATCTGCATGGCCACTACAGACAAGACCTCCACATCAATGCGATTAAACTCATCAAAGCAGCACCAGGAGCCAGACTGGGCCAAGCCAGAGAAAAATTTGCCCAACATCTGTAATGGATTGAAATAGGAAAATAAAGTAATATTATTTTTTTCACAAAATTACTAAATAAACTAACCACCAGCATGAAAATATAAATTTGTTTTCAAAGATCTGAAGCTACAGATCTCTTATTCAATATGAGAATTCTGGTAGTAGGTAGGGAGGTAGGGAATATATATTGATTCATTTTGACATTTACCACTTAATATTAGTCTCAGCAATGGAAGGAGTTCTAAATAAATTTATATGAAAATTTGGGTAGTGGGGAGAGAATCTATACTTATACTTAAAATTTTTTAATGGCATAAACTGCAGTCACTGACCTTATAATCCAGTCCTTCTGAACAATTGAATACAACACATTGTTTACCCATGGCCTGAATCAGGAACAAAATAAAAATAAGTGGAATGCCTTAACAATAATGTTTCACTGTTTGGCTTTTAAAGAAGGTATTTTGGCATGGATTCAAGTTAGGGTGGTAAAATTTATTAAATTTTTAAGAATAATATTTCTATACATTCGTGGGGTGTGGTGGGGGGGGGGTGTTGCTGTGCAATGCACAAAAATTAAATAATGTATACATAAAACCTCAAAGATGACAGTGTACCCCCATTAAAATTCTTGTTGATAACTTCTGTAGACAATATTTTGCAAATTTTACTTAGGATACCATGACACTAATGCAATGTTATTACTCTAATGTAATTAGAATTTTCAAAACAAAATGTGGGTTGAGTTTAAATAAGTTACATAAAATAACAAAATAAACTAAGAAACTTAGGAGATTGACCTTGGCCAGATCTTTGACAGTCTCAGTTTTCCCTGTGCCAGCTGGCCCAGCAGGTGACCCACCCAGGTGTAGGTGTAAAGCCCCTGTGAGAGTTAGGTAGCATCTGTCTGTAAGTGGTGTAATGACAAGTCTGGTGGAGCAGCCAAGGTATTCATAGCCATACAGAAAATTAGCATTACTCTGTAACACTTGGCAGTTATTTGTAGTTTCATCCCATTCATAGCGGAGTTGTCTGTGAGTCAACACAACACACAATTAGATCAAAGTTTGAACATAATAATCACTTTTTTTTTTACATTTAAGTGTTATAAAAACAATCTTTTGCTCAGATGAAATTATAAATTAATTTATCTTATTATTATACAATAATTTAACAATGTTTTAGATTGTCTGTATTTTAAATTTGTATCGAATTCTTAACAAATTTTAGGAAAGAGGGATGGAGTCAGAGGCGTGGCTAGAGTGTTTGGCGCCCGGAGACAATGTTTGCGCCCGGGGGCAAGATTCATTTTAAAGCGCCTCCCTTTCTTTTTTCAACTCTCAAACCCATTATTTTAATCAATAAAATAATATCAAAGCACATTTCGGCGCCCTTAACTAGCTGGCGCCCGGGGATATCTGCCCACTTCATGACACCTCTGGATGGGGTACAAGGTGTGTAATAACTTTAAATTGTACAACAAACTAAAAGGGATACGTATGTGAAAATGTTTAAAATAAATTTTACAAAGATAATTAGAGTTTAGAAATTAACAAAGTATCTGGCACCAGCTTTTACCCATTTATGTAAACTGTACTTTTTAAATATTTTGGTTATAGTCTCAGTGCTTCCCATCCTGTTATCATCATGCAAAATATTTACCTCTTCCATTCAAAGTCTTCTCTCTTCCTAACTTTGTTTCTGATCATGTCAATGATAATATCCCTGTTGTGTACTGTAATAGTCAGCAGAGCTTCAATGCTCATCCTTTGATGACCATGCAATCTGGCATATGTGAAACTGGCCAGTTGATTGAGAAGACCAACCATAATATCCTGTGTCTGCTTTAGGGCAGTTTTGGGGTCAGCAGAGTCTAGTGACTTTGTCACATCTTTGTTAAACATGATTTGAATCTGTTGAGAAAATTGTTGTATTTTTATAGAAGTTGTAAATACCATTACAAGCATCTTATAACATAAACTATATATAAGATTATAATAATAATAAATTATAGATATAAACTGTTATGAGTTAATCAGGTTTCCATGTAGGGATTGAGGGCAAGGCTTGAGGTGAGGTGTTGGATGGTACTATGAATTACTATTATAATAAAAAGACATTATTGACTGTGTTCTAGAGAGCAATCCTGCCTAAAATTATTGTTTTTGATTTAAACATACCACTGTAAGAACCACCTGGCCAGGATGTTTCAGAACCCAGTCTTTTAGATTTGCAGCTTGCCAATCAGCCAGACCAATTTTCAAGTGCCTTAAAAGTAATAAGTTAAATTTTTTAGAAGAGATATTGAATTCCCACATTCACAGTCAAGATTCTTAATTTATGCCATTAACAATTGGTGTAAAGAAAAAAAAATGATCTGTCATAAGATATGGACTTCTCAAATATCCACAATTTACTCACTTTTTGACAGTTTCAAACATGCCAGCCTCAACAGTTCCCAGCCATTGTTCCACTGCTCCTCTTGCTCTCACATTCCTGATACATACATTTCTCAAACTGGTTTATTCAATTACATTTCAATCAAAGTTTTCTTTGAATTTTTTCATAAGCAAATTAGAACTAAATGTCAGTTATAAATGGTAAAATTATCATGATCTCCTGAAGAATTTTGGACCAAGTCAAGTTATGGTTAAGCGGTGCTAGATAAGTGTATGGCACAGATGGGGCAGTAAATTAGTTCTCTAACATTGAAAACACTAGTAATTTAACCCTCTTGGGATGGCTGGGTTGATCTATTGGCAGAGGATCAAAGGTGAAAAAGACATATGGTTGATCCATCAGTCTGTTAATTCAAGCATCAAGATTGGCTGGCTGGTCTTCGTACCAGCTAATCAAATTTCTTCTCTCATTTCTTGCTCAACTTGCCATTTTAATGGCCGCTTCCATTGATATTTTATTGAGTTTTGTCATTTTATATCAATTTTTTTGTACCTACTGACCCCCAAAAATGCTTTAAAATTATGTGACCTTTAAATATGTCAAAAGGCATAAGCTGCCCCAGGTAAATATTTATGTAGTTTTCCACACTGCATCTCATTCAAATAAGGGTTAGGACTTATATAGGCTTCAATAATCATAAAATTTATCAAAATTCTGCGAGAAAGAAGTGTTTATTTAAAGTGTACAAAAAAATTGCATGCATAAATTATGCAAATCATGATATATCATTTGCATAAATGTTGAGATTATCAGTTTGATTCAGAAAGATATACTTTATTTCATTCAATTCCCTACAAGAATATTGAAGAGCTGATTTTCAAAATTCTGTATATCCATGTTTGGGGTTTTGAGACTATTCAACTATTTACAAAAAAACTCCATACTACATTAAGAGAATTAAATCATTTTTAGACAAGAATAAAATAGGAATAGAACGTGTTTTGTAAATAAACTTTACCATGTCCTAAAAGTACCTGGTTTGCTCTACATAAAGGTAAAGTTTTTCATTTTTTTTTTAAATGTTGGATACTACGTTTTGAACAAAAGCTTTTCAACGATATTCAAGTTTTATATTTGTAAAGTAGATTTTTTTTTTTTTTTTTTTTTTTTTGGTGCAATATGAGTGCCGAGCTTGTAAAAGGGCTCTGACTTCCTGGCACCAACACTCCAAAAAGGCTTTGTCTCAAAAGGGTTAAGGCTTGAGATTACAAAAAGTTTAATTTACCTTGGCATTAAGATTGTTTCCTCTTCAAAGGAGATAATGGATTTGACAGTTGGAGGTTGTCTTGGCAGGAATCGAATGTCCAGTTGTTTTATATTACCAAAGCATTTGCCAAGATGGGGCTGAAAAAAATCAAGAAATTTTGGTTTGAAAAAAATCACAGTAGAGAAAAGTTGGTGGAACAGAAAGAAATAGGTAATGGGCTTAACAAAGTTGTCTAATGCTGCTTCAAGCCATCGTGTGATATTTATTTTTTTTAAAAACATTTTATTGGTGATAAAACTCTTAGAGAATTTTTTTTTGAACCCATTTCTTAAGTCTCTACTTACTTGCACAGCATTTGGATCTTTGGATTGAGCTAGAATATCCAGCAGTTCATCATTACTAAGGAAATAAAACCTTGGGAAAACAAACCGTTTGGTCTCTAGATAATCCTGGAAACAAAAAAGGAGAAAAATATAAATATATTTATCTAAGAAAAAATACAAGTAAAATACAACTAAAATACAACAAATTTATATGAACTTTCAGATTTTTACAAATTAAAACAGGTGTAATGAAAATAACCTCCAAACAACGTTGAACTTTGTCCAGGTTGGCATTGCACATCTGTAGTGTGTCCAGAGTTCCAGGTGTGATGGCTGATTTCAAGGCATTTGGCCTATCGCTTGTTCTTCTCATAATATCCTTCCATGCCTTGTCTACTGACATGAACAGCTTGTACTCAGCTGGCAGCTGCCTGGAATTTAAATTTAAACGTATTCAAAATAAATCTCTTTTGCTATAGAGGACTAGTCAAATTAACTATCAATCTCTGCTCTGTAAGAATCTTATTTAAGTGTTATGCAACAAAAAAGCAGCACCTCTGAATATCTTGGGTGCTAAAGATTTGCTCCAAATAGAGCCAGTTTCTTTGACAATTCAGCCATTCATCAAGTGTGCGAGAAAAAACCTGCAGCTTCCTTTCCCATTCTTCAACTTGAGCCTAAATGAAAAAAAAAAAATTTCAAAAGGTGTATTTTGATAGAAAATTGTTGCAATACTTAATACTTAAACTTTGCATTTTTGTAATAGTTCAAACCTATGTTAGACAAGTAAAGGCAAATATATAATATGAAATACTTAAAATTAGATGATTTTTGTAAGAGTTCAAACCTATGTTAGACACGTAAAGGCAAATATATAATATGTAATATTTAAAATTAGATGATTTTTGTAAGAGTTCAAACCTATGTTAGACAAGTAAAGACACTTATATCATATCAAATCAGTTATTACCAAAAGTAACAGATCATTTTTAAAAATTAACCTTAATGGGGCCAATGTAGCGGGATCCCCGAATGGTTCCAACAGTAACCTGACTCTCTTCAAGTTGGGCCATGATGTCATCAGCTCCATAAATAACCATAGTATCACGTCCTGCATGAGGCACCAGACGAAAGTCTGTTGAAAGCCATAGGTCTATGACCTGTTTGGAAATAATTCATGATAATACAAAATTCAAGAAAAATAAATGTGCTTGGACATTTTTCCAACAGATCACCAGCTTTAAAACTTGGATGTTTTTTTAACTGAAGCTCAAAAAAGCTTGACGAAAAGAAAGTATCCGGCAATGATATTGT
This sequence comes from Omphiscola glabra, assembly GCA_964017045.1. Taxonomy (NCBI): domain Eukaryota; kingdom Metazoa; phylum Mollusca; class Gastropoda; family Lymnaeidae; genus Omphiscola; species Omphiscola glabra. The sequence continues at coordinate 16,739,792 of OZ024797.1, forward strand.
GTTTCCTGACCATTTTGTCATCTGTCATGTGTCCATTAAAAAATGTTGCACAAGATTTATAATAAAATACATGTAGAGCTCAGGAAGGATGGTGACATGATGAGCAAGAACATATCTACTGTCTCTTTTTGAACAACATGATGGAAGGATGATGGCAGATGGAGTGTTGGTTGTTCAGTCTCACAAAAAGGGGGACACCGTTTTATCATAAGCTTCATATAAAACACAAGTCTGCCACAACTGGTAGCAGAGGTTTAACTCAACAGGTGAGTTGTACAAAAGAAATGAACACAGATGAAAACAGATGAGCTTCACTGTAAATATAAGATCAGATTTACTATAACATACAAGATCAGCTTATCTTAAAAATATCATATCAACTTTAAATTAAATGATAACAGCTTCTCTCTAATATATTCAGCCACTAACCTTTTGCAACATCAACTCCAAGGTAGCCTCATTAGTAGCTGTTGTAGCAATCTCTTGAATTTTCTCCTTGTGCTTGAAAATCTGAAAAGAACAACAACCTAAAAATAATAACAATCTGAAAAGAATAACAATCTGAAAAGAATAACTTAAATCTTGTATGTCGGGAAGATATAATCATAAAGTAATATAAAAGGATATTTAGAGAATGTTACTTTACAGTTTCTTATAATAATGCCTGAGAACCATAAAGGGTTAATCTTTATGATCTATCAGTTTACTCTCTATGTTTAGAAAAGTTAATTTTAAACTGTCCAGTGTGCACATACTTAACCCTTTTGTTGGTGCCAGATGCATTTACCAACGTCCATATTAAGAGAGATGACACACTTACATTCATTTCAAGCAAGTTGCCAAGAGTTAAGTTCTTGTCACACACTTACGTTCATTTCAAGTAAGTTGCCAAGAGTAAAGTTCTTGTCACGGCTGATGACCTTGTTGATCACTTTTTGAATTTCTTCCCAATGCCGAGGCCGCAAGAAAGGATTGCGAAGGGAGGTAATCACAGGCATGCCTTGCTTGAAGTCCATGACTTTCTCTTTGAGTTTTGGTAATACTTGGTTGTGGGGGAGACCTTAAGAAACAATGATAAAATAATTGTGGGGAGACCTTGAAAAACAATGATAAATTGTGGGGGAGACAACAATGATAAAATAATTGTAAGGGGGGGGGGGGGGACCTTGAGAAAAAATGATAAAATAATTGGTAAGTTCATCTCTCATCATTAAGTTGAATATTATCTTTAAATAATTCTGTTCATGATTTGTGTAACTAATTGTTAAATACTAGAAATAACCCGCCAAACAATGGCAGCTGCACTGAGTGAACTTCCCATCGACTAAAGTTACTTGATGAAATAATAATAGGCTTTCAAGTAAGGCACCTTATAAGAATCCCAATTACTGCAATATTCTGGGGAACTTTTATTTTGCACACCTATTGAACACAGCGTTTCAGCCATACATAAATACCTAGAGAATTATTATTTTTGATGGCTAGATTTAATTATAATAATTTCTGAATAGAATCAGGATAGACTCAAGATAAATTATTCATTTATTTGAACCAGTGCTTGAATTCTACCATTGAAGAATAATGCTATACATAGTTTCCTGAGGTTGTACATTAAATGCCAAAGAATTGTCTTTTTCATCACACCATGACTGAACATTCCAGGTTTCTGTGTTAAAGTAATAGTTGTATTTTTATTACTAAAAACTCTCAGACCCACCTTTTTCCAACATGTAAACAGTCTGAGTAAACTTGTTGACATTTTTCTGAAGAGCCTCCACATTAATGGACTCAAATGATGTTTCCGTCCATTCATTCACCAGCTTGGCCCATTCTTCTAGAGATTGCCACAGCAGGGCTCGAAGCTTCAGATCTCGCTCAATCTCACCCAAATCTGTTTGGATTTCTTGGATGCTGCTGTCAGATTTCTTGTCTGTCCCCAGAAGTCTATAAAAGCAAGCAGAATACTTTTTTAAAAGTATTCAAAATACTGTTGGAGTTTTCAAATATCTTAAAACACTTGTATTTTATGGAGGCCATCGGCCCAATCTTATCAAAAAGCTTTAAAAGATTTTTTCATGATTATACCAATGGATGCGGACCACCCAGGGTGAGACAATCTCAGGGGGTGACACCAAATTGAAAAATTGCATATTTACAGAGGACACACTGCTTGGTCTAACTGAATTTCATAAAAAGTTAACCGATCACACGTAAAGTTTCCAAACATATGACCAATCCAATTGCGTGCTTTATTAAAAGTTCAAGGTTGATGTGTCAGATATGATGTGACCTTATAATTAGGTCAGAAAAAGACTTTTTGACCATGATTCAATGTCGACTGAAGTGTTTGGTAACTTTCGTAAGTAAAAGGAAGCTATATTTATCTAAATTCTGAGAAATGAAGCTTTCCATTGAAACCAAATACGATGTGGTCCAGGGATTCTAACTCATGAATCAAATTGATAAAAATTAAAAACACTGTTATATGGTGGATTTATTTTAACAAGAAGAAATCCATCTTAGAAGTCAGGTGGGGGGGTGGTGACACCATGAATTTACCGCACCGGATGACACCAATTCTAGCTATGCCACTGATACCAATCACATTTTAGCATCAAGAAACTTACTCTCCATAATAACTTTTCCTTTGCTTGGATAATGAAGATCCAAATCGTTCCTGGTAGCTGGCATAACTTCGTGCTTTTGCTGATAAAACCTGGACTTCTTCTTGGAGAAGCCGTGTTGCCTCAAGAGCTGAAAGCGGATGTGTGTCAACATGCAAGAGTTCTGGGTCCTGAACCCGAGTTTTCAGATTCATCAGCATGGATCGGATGTTTCCGATTAAAGTGTCCAGTTGAGATGAAAACTTCCGAATGTTGTCATCTTTCTTAGCTTCACAGTAAAGTATGGTGGACTGGAAGAAAAATTGTAAAAATTTGTGTATTTAAGGGCTGTTAGTGCAATGGGAGTTAAAATAACATATAAATTAATAATTTTATTAACAATAAATGAATTCTAAAGCCCAGACATTTTTGGTCACTCAACCAATACTTTTGGTCATTCTCATATCACACATCTTTATAACGTGTATTTGTATCCCTAAAAGGAAACAGACATGTTAGATGTCATATACTACAGTCCTGTACCTGGAGTCAAGGTCATTTATTTTTTACCTGCATCGACTGACTTGAGTAATGCAATAAGATTTCCCTTGTGATTTATTTTAGTTCATTAAATACAACTTGCATGATACATTGTGATAAATTAACTTCATTTTAAATCTGGTGACCCATTTCCGGAAACAATGTTGTACTATAAAAATAGTTTAAGAGAAATGCTACAAAAGTAAATACAAACTTTCAGATGTTGAAAACTTGGTGACAGAGTCTGGTACAAAGCCATGTCTTCTGGCTGAATGTAAACTTTGTATGCTTTAGCGATAGTGAACATCTTGTTGACAACATCATATTCTTTTTCCAGGGCAGGCAACTCTGTAGACATTCTCCCCAAGAATGAGAGGTGCTCAACGAATTCCTCAACAGAAATAATTGTCTTGTCCAGTCGTTTTGATGATCCCTGGTTAAATAAACGTATGAATCAGTATCATCATGAAACATGCAGCATAACCAAACATGCAGCATAACCAAACATGCAGCATAACCAGTAGCAGACAAACATTATGAATTAAACATGCTGTTGCAAACAACACGTTGGTAGGTTGATTTCATTGGCAAAGCATCACAACACATGGTCATTATTAAGTTATTACAATACTTCCAATTAAAAAAATTGAATGTTCATCACAGGTTAATCTTGATTTCCCTGTCCTTAGTGCTACATTGACATGAATCATTGTTAAATTATTCTACCGTGCAACATTTGGAAGCCTACAGAACTTCGGTATTTGTCTGCCAACAAACACAGATTAAGTAGACTAATAAAAAAAGCTGGTAATATCACACAAACTAAACATCCTTCACTTGAACTATTTGAAGAAAAATGCTGTTGTAAAACTAAAAAAAATTTGGATGATACATCCCACCCTCTTCATTACAGATACCAAAGATCAGCTTGATGAGAACAAAAAAAAAATTATTTTTAAAGTTGGGACTTAAATGTATAAAAGTTCTTTTGCTCCCCCAATCTGTACAAATTTACCAGCATGCTCCCCCAGCAGTTAACTAATCTGAATGATCACTATTAAGTCATTATTGTCACTAAAAGAGTTAAGTGATGGCGGATTTCTATGCTAGAGAAATACTTTAGATGTCTTGTTTTCAAATATTTATGTTTGTAAAATGTTGTCTAGGTTAAAACATGTATTTATTTATGTGCTGAAAATGAATATGTACAATGTAATTTATTTGGATCAAGAAAAGAATCTTATCTTATCATATAATAGTTTACACACGGCTTTATAATTGAATCAAAATAACATTTTTCTTTGACCCAATAGAGAGGAGGGGTACTATTTCCACAATCTTTTACACTGCTTGAAATGAGAACTGTTTTATCATTTTTTCAATCCCATTGAACCATTTGCTAGAAAGTTGGAAATAGGTAGGAAATTTAATCTTGTTTCCATCTACACATATCAATCAAAGTATTATTGAACATTGCTATATCTTGTGTAGCACAAGTCTTCAAATCTCATGACCTGTAACATCTAGAATTAGCTTGTGAAGTTACAGGGAATGATAAATCAGATTAAACTTTTGATGTGGACTCAATGTAATTTGTATGTTGATTTCTAATATTTCTTCTGGTGCGATATTTAAATAAAACAGAATAAAACTTAACCCCCTCCCTTCTTCACCCCCCCAACAACAACATTCGAGTTGTTAGTTGTTTACCTTAATGATAGTGATGAGGTCATCATTGTGCTTGTTTGCAATAATGGGTAGCCATTTATTGGCTGCATCTACAACTGTTTGTGGAAAAGGCAGACATGAATCTCTGAACTGTTCCCCTTCAACCTGGACCATAGCAACTCTCTGAGCTGTTACCATTTTATTCATGAGTCGAACCTATAAAAAAACAAATTAAAGATAAACATACTAACATATTCATACACAATTTAATAAACACAAATAATTTTAATCCTTAAAAACTGAAAATTCCCTCACATTCTGAGGCAAAATATTTAGTTTCTAACTGCAATAAATTCAAAATAAAACAAAGATTAATTAGCTTACCACACAACAACTTTAAAAACTGACCATTTCTGTGTGAGTTCCCAAAATATCATTAAACTCATCAGCAGTCCAAGGATTTTTGGCAATGGACTCTTCCACGTGTGTTTTTCTTGACTGGTCCACCATTTTGCAGAAATTGTTATAGTTCTGAAATGAAAAAGTAGGCCTATTATAGTAAACCAGAAAGTTTGTTTGTTTCATCTATCTTGTTAGAAGCTATATGAACTATGGTATCATTTGTAAAATAGACCTCCAAATTTAAAAATGTTATAGTAGTTAGAATTAAGTTATTATAATCCACTAAGTAAGAATTTTACTTTGACAGGAAGAAATACAAGAAGGAATATATCTAGGCCTACTAAGTAAATTTCCTATGAAAATTAATTTAAATGTATTCTATAATTTGTTTCAAATAATTTTGTCTCCCAATTTTCCAGGTCACAAATTGCAGTACAAAGAATTGTCCTTCGACAAATGTTAAATTGGTGAGCTATTTCCCTTTATTAAAAACTGTAAACAAGGGAAAAACTACTTACAGCAGTATGTCGCTCTAAAAGCTCCATCTGCATGTCCATGTAGTGCAACATTTCTGTTAGCAGCTTTTGATAGGCTGAATCTTCTCTCAGGATGAGGTCAAGGTTTGGCCATTCATTCATCATTTCTTGTTTTTCTTCTGCTTCCTCCTCATCATACTTGAGCTTTAGATCATGTTTGGGGGGTGAGTAAAACACAGTGAGCTTGGGTTCTCTCATCATGGGAACAATTTTGACTGAAATAACAAGTAAATATAAAACAAACTTTGTATTCTTCTCCAACCCTTTAAACATGGCCAAAACTTTGTATTCTTCTCCAACCATTTAAACATGGCCATGATCATAGCTTTAAAATGTAATCTCCCACCCCAACTTTATTTTTTTTGCTTCCTGTTTTGAAACCATCATCTTGGCTTTTAAATAATTACAAGACCCTACAGCAACTTTACAATAACACACCATATGAGGATATTTTTCCATCATATAAAGATTTTACACCACCAAGTACTATGAGGAGTGAGAGGTGAAGATAGTGGAGTAGGAGGTGTTGACTGTGGACTTAGGGGTGGAGAAAGCTGCCTGAGTATAGTTAAGGGAGATAATGGAGTAAGAAGGGGAGGTAAGAATTTCAAGCACCACGTATTTACTGTTTCCTTTTTTATTCAAATTTAATACATTTAAAGTGCATAGAAAATGTTTTGAAAATATCATTAAAACTTCTCTACTGTCTACAGCTATTTGCTCAAGACTGTTGATAAATACATTAAATGAGCCTTTACATCATCCTTACCAACTGTGTCCTCAAAATAGCATATAATAGACTGTAGGCTAGAACGGAACTCTCCTGCACTTGGAGATAAGCTGACGTAAGACTTGCGATTACTTACAGATTCTCTGGAACAAGTAGTTTTAAAAATGTATTTTAATTATATTTACAGGCACATCATAATTCCTCATAACTCTGGCACCAGTTTTAATTAAGCCAAGAATTATTAATTCCCCTTGGTTACCATGTAAAAATTTATAAAATTGGTGCCACTAAAAAATAAACACAATTTAAATGACCTTGAACCTACTCTTTTTGTTTCCCTGGATAGGCATATTTTCGTGTCTCATCTGCTTTGTCTTGTGCAGCCTCTTCTTCATCTATCTCTGAGTCTCCTGTCTCATATTCACTGTCAGTTTCTGATTCTGAACCTATCATATGAACATTGGAATTAAGCTTAAATGTGAGAATGAAGTGTTTCACATTGTCAAGAGCTTCAAATTTACTTACTTTTAGTACAATTATTAGTGTGTTGGCAAATTAAAAAATATTTATTTTAAAAATGGATTAATATGACTGCATGCTCGTTAAATGTATTAGTCGGATCTATGAATTGTCTTATGATATGACTCTCAAAAAGATTATAAGTACATACCTGAATAAACATCTGGGGACTTGTCACCTTGCTCTCCAGGAATAGACCATTTAACCTTTGACCCTTTGCTTTTCTTAGCATTAACATCACCCAGTGAAGTATTTTGAGAAGGGACAGTGAGCACAAGCTTGATTGTAAACACAGGGTTGATGACCTCTTCAACAACATCCCTTCCTCGAATTTCAGCCAATACCTAAGCATGGGGGAGACTTTTTCAATAAGCTGTGTAAGTAATATTTTATATATCTAAAAATCATGGATGATAATTTGAATCATTTCAATTCCCAGTTTCTTGAATAGTTCAGATATTTCATTAGTAAAGTAAATAAGGATCTTAATGCACCTGGAAAATTATTTTATGAGATGTGTAAAGAAAGTGATTTGTTGTGACTTAGAAATGAATTTTTTTGTTTTTTTAAGTTAAAATTTGACCTCTGAAAATGGTGTGCTAAATTCCATAAGGAATAAAAATCAAAGAATAATCTCAATTTAGAGCAAGAACTTTAGGACAAATTCAATGTTACCAAACCAATACCTAAAACCTATGAAATGCTTTATCGTTAAATGACTTATGATAATTTTAAAAATATTTGTAATGCCAACAAGGAAATTGTAACCAAATCAATTTGCCATTTATAAACATAAATTTTAAGAATAATAATCTGAAAAGTTAATTCTTTCAATATACCTGGTCAATGTCAGGAAGCCCTTTCACTTCCTCCACCTTGGTGAAATCATATCTAGGTATCACATATGCTTCAGGGATAACTTCCTTAGGCACAATTTTTGCTTTATATTGTGACCGAGACCCCCAGGAGATCGAGGCGCTGAGATAGAAAGACAGTTAAATACACCTAGAAGCATTAAAACAGGACATCATTTTCCAAATATATGAGTTTTAGTCATTCTAAAAAACCTGAATATGAGAAAAGAATTGTTTGTTATGTGGATACTATCCAGATGCCCTATTGTTGATAGTGACTTAGTGTTACCCTTTTAGAGGCATTCATGTGCAGTCAGTTTGACTCTTACCAACTAAATTTTTTAATAATGTCAAAAATAATACTTTATAATGAATTGTTATTATGTTTTACTGGGTTTAGTTGTTACCTCAAAACTAATTCATTCAAGTACTGTTATATGTTTTTTCTTTTCATTGTCTTGAATCAAATGATATGGGTGCAAAAGTATAAGCTAAAGTTCTGATTGCAAATGAGCGGTGGAATAATTTTTTATTTTGCTGTGATAATTATTATTTGTTTGACAATTTTACACAGAAATTATTTATTTCCGAAGGCATCTACATATAATCAATCACAATTTTTACATAAAGAAAATATTAATCCAGTTCTTAGTAGGTCTTAAACATTTCTATGGTTGCATGTGACTCCACCATGGCCAAAATACAAAAGGAGGAGGGTTGGCATGAGGCCAGCTGGGAGGAGGGTTGGCATGAGGCCAGCTAGGAGGAGGGTTGGCATGAGGCCAGCTAGGAGGAGGGTTGGCGTGAGGCCAGCTAGGAGGAGGGTTGGCGTGAGGCCAGCTAGGAGGAGGGTTGGCATGAGGCCAGCTAGGAGGAGGGTTGGCATGAGGCCAGCTAGGAGGAGGGTTGCATGAGGCCAGCTAGGAGGAGGGTTGGCATGAGGCCAGCTGGGAGGAGGGTTGGCATGAGGCCAGCTAGGAGGAGGGTTGGCATGAGGCCAGCTAGGAGGAGGGTTGGCGTGAGGCCAGCTTGGAGGAGGGTTGGCGTGAGGCCAGCTGGGAGGAGGGTTTGCATGAGGCCAGCTGGGAGGAGGGTTGGCGTGAGGTCAGCTAGGAGGAGGGTTGGCGTGAGGCCAGCTAGGAGGAGGGTTGGCATGAGGCCAGCTAGGAGGAGGGTTGGCATGAGGCCAGCTGGGAGGAGGGTTGGCATGAGGCCAGCTGGGAGGAGGGTTGGCATGAGGCCAGCTAGGAGGAGGGTTGGCATGAGGCCAGCTAGGAGGAGGGTTGGCATGAGGCCAGCTGGGAGGAGGGTTGGCATGAGGCCAGCTAGGAGGAGGGTTGGCATGAGGCCAGCTAGGAGGAGGGTTGGCATGAGGCCAGCTGGGAGGAGGGTTGGCATGAGGCCAGCTGGGAGGAGGGTTGGCATGAGGCCAGCTAGGAGGAGGTTTGGCGTGAGGCAAGCTAGGAGGAGGGTTGGCGTGAGGCCAGCTTGGAGGAGGGTTGGCGTGATGCCGGCTAGGAGGAGGGTTGGCGTGATGCCGGCTAGGAGGAGGGTTGGTGTGAGGTCAGCTAGGAGGGTTGGTGTGAGGCCAGCTAGGAGGAGGGTTGGCGTGAGGCCAGCTAGGAGGAGGGTTGACATGAGGCCAGCTACCTCACCTGCAAAGAACAAACTGCTACAGAAAAGTCACCAAGAAGAAAAAAACAAAGCATCTCGCAGAAAGTACACACCTTTTCAAACACTTGCCTTAGAATACGCCTGCACAACTCAAAATTGAATAGGCAGGCTGTATTAGTATATGACAAACGTGTGTGTGTAGAAAGAAAATAGGACATGGGGGAAAGTTATTTAGGAAATAAGAATAATAAAGAATATTTTATTACTTACGAAATAGATTTATTGTGATACATTGCATTGTTTTTCGGTAACATATTGTCATATTCAGGAGATATATTTAAAATGTCTGTTCACATATATAAGATGTTCCAAATATACTAAAAGTTTTTGTTGCAACTTTGTTAAGATTTTTGTACTTCTCACAGTAGATATTTTTATAAATATCCTGCAGGCTGCTCTCTCTGTGCTTGCTTCGATAAATTGTCGAACATTGTAGTTTGATAACCTCCAGTTGCAACTGAGCTGGTATGTCCTCGAAATTCACAGAAAATGGATTTTCAATTAGTTTAAACTGAATTTCGTTTTAGAAAGAGTAAGTCTTATATCAAATTCTTCTTTCAAAAGATTAATTTCATTAGCAAATTTTTTTCCAACACAACATGCTTTAATTTATAATATTATGAATTTTCACCAAAGTCCTCACGGGTCAAAAAGTGGGTGCTGGCAGGCCGCAAAGTGGGTGCTAGCGGGCTGCATGCGGCCCGCAGGCCGTATGTTGTGCAGGCCTGCCTTAGAAAGATCCTAAATGTAAAATGGCCAAACATCATCACCAACAAAGGCACTGGAAAGGATATACAAAGAGCTTATTGCTGAAGACATCATAAGGAAAAGATGGAGGTGGATATGGCACACTCTTCGCAAACCCCCAGATAAATGCACCAGACAATCCCTAACATGGAATTCACAGGGAAAAAGAAAGAGAGGAAGGCCAACGAATACATGGAGACACAAGCTAGAGGCAACGAATACATGGAGACACAAGCTAGAGGCAGACACACAAAGTATAATATACACCTGGAAGCAACTGGAAAGGAAAGCACAGGACTGAGATGAATGGAAAATTCTCGTGGATAACTTTAGGCCCCAGGTGTGGTAACAATCATAAGTCAGTAAATAATTTTGGCCACATGTGGCCCCTGGCTTGCAGGTACCAACTGCTCTTCTATACTAAGACTAAGGTTAATGATGACTCTTCTCAACAGATAACAAACTTTTGTGAAAAAGAATCAAACTGTAAACACTTTTTACCTTGCAGAAGGGATTCTTGGACTTAAAGATCTTTCACTGCTGTCATCCTAAAAAAAAATAGAAATTATTATAGAATTTCTAGAACTTATTTAGAGAATTATCTTTTTCATATAAAGTAGAGCTTTATGAACACCAGTTCTAGGACTGTGATAATGGGATTTGTAAACTTTTTAATTAATATAAATTGCATAATTCATGCAAGTAAACATGATGTTACCTCAGATTTTATTCTAAGCGCCAATTATCTATTTTTGGAAATGACCACTTTTTGCAGAAAAAAATCTCCAGTCCTTACCAGTTATTGAAATCAATCAGATGACCTTTATACATCATGTGGTATAGTTAATACACATCAACGCAGTTTTTCTCAATGTGGGCCATAAGGGACCAAAGGCTAAAACAGGTTAAGAAACTCTACTATAAAGCCCCACACATGTATATCTATATGGTAAGAACATTTTGTTTAGTTTGTACTAACTTCTTTAGTTCAACTTTTCTGTGCCAGTGTTAGGTTATCCAAAACATTTGTTATCCAAAAAAGTTGTTATCCAAAACACCCCCAGTCCTTAATAAGTTTAGAAAATCAACATTCTTCTGTAATGACAAAGCCTTTTGTTTTCAGCTTTGCCTAGTTGCTGTTTGAAGGCATAGAGTTTTTGTAACCTAGATACACACAAACTTAAAATATGTTATAATATAACTAGGAAATGTAAGAGTTACCTCGTCCTCATCACCAGAATCCTGGTCTTCCATTGAATGGTAGGAAGTGACCATGGTATCTAATAAGCTCTGAGCAGCAGAGAAAATGAGATGTCTCAACAAGTCCTGAAGCATGTAATCCACACATCTCAGGAAACAAGACAAGCGTGCCAAAATTTTACGCCATTCAGCTATCTCAGCATACAGAGGTTTACTTTCTGAGAAAAGTCCAACTTGTATTTTAATGGCTTTTTAAAGTAAAAAACAGTAAAAATGTAGTCTTTTGTTGAGATGAAATCTGTAAATCTTTAGCATTTAATCTAAATTATTAAACTGTCTGTACACTGATACAAAGTTTTTTTTTTAAAAAAAACATTTTTAAAAATTACTTTTTTTATTGAATTTTTATTATTTTTAAAATATTTTTTTTTGTATTTGGTATTTTGTTGTCCAAAACAAATCTTACTTTTCTCTTTCTTATTGGATGAAGTTGTTTTGCTTTTTAGCCTGTGCTGTTGATTTGACTCCATAATGACTTTACCACTTTTGATTTGATTTTCTTCTTCTCGTATGCCTTGAGTTACGCCTTCCATTTCTGCAACAGTCTTTACAAAATAAAAGAACTAATTGAAATACACAGTAATTTTAAAAGTGGAGAGAACACTAATATTTTTTTTTAATCGTTTCTTTGTGAAACAGGTCTGTGTGTAAATGATCAAGAAAAATCTCATTGATAATGATGTCCATTTTAAGCTACAACAAATAAACAGTTTTTATTAAATGACATCAATTTATTCATTTGGATGAATCTATTAACTCTTTGACTCCTGGGTGTATTTCAACGGTTTAACCAAGCATTTTCATACAAGACACACAAAAAAAACAACGCCAGTGTTAAACTTAAATCTAAAAACTGAGTAAGAGATAGACTGCAAGTGTTGTATATCAATTGAAAGGAAATTAAATGCAATTTTCTATAAAATTACTTTGATATAAATTTGGACTATAAAAAAATTTGTTGACAGCACAGACAAAAATGGTTTATGAAAAAAACTTCACAAATGTCAAAGTACTATAAGTTTATATAAAACACTTTTCAACCAATTAAAACATATTTTTTTTACAAATTACACACATTTTAGCAAACATATAACAGGTAGAAAAATGATGAGTAAATTTTCAAAAAATACCATCAAATCACATTCCCATTTATCTGAGGTGTATACATATGTTAGACCTGAAGTGTTAAGCATTATTTGAAAGAGAAATTAATTTAGTTTTTATAAATGTTTTTAGTTTTAGAAATGTAATTAGAATTATTTTAAATATATATTATATGTATTACTGAATTGTTTATCAAAAAAAGTGAAAATAGCGAGTAAAGAGTATTTGTCAGAGTGTAGCTTTGGAATTTCAGAGAAATGTTTAAAATGTGCATTTTTTCTTATTTGAATTTTTATTTTAAAATTTAAATATTATTAACAGTGATCAAACTAGTTTCTTATTGTTATTACAGTAAGACTACACCACAGCAACATAAAATAAAATAAACATAATCATGATTTATACAGTAGTTGTCAGCAGTTAAGTTACTGTAAATATTTTGGCAGTTTCTTTTAATTTAAAAAAAAAATTACAGTATATATGATTTAAATTCAATCATTTTTATTATTTTTCTAATTTTTTTTGGGTGGGGTCTAAAAGTTGCTTGCAGTCATGTGACACTATATGGCAGCAGTCATGTGACACTATATGGCAGCAGTCACATGACACAATTACGCAGCAGTCACGAGGTACTATATGGCAGCTTCCACACAAAACTATAACAAGGTGTGTGAATATATCAAACATTACGGTACTCACACCTCTTTATCTACAAAAAAAGGTTGGACCCCGCCTCCCTTTTCAACACTTGTTTCTCAATTTCAAGGTATAATTCTAGTTGTGGGTAGCACAACTTTGCAAATGTTTTAAAGGGTCACTGCAATAAAAAGTTTGAGAAACCCTGGGTTATATTATTACGCTATTAGTGTTTTGGAGCCTTTAACTTTGATGCTGTGGTGATCACTACTGGTTAACTTCTCCACATTGTCTCCAAATACCTGGCCCCAGACTGGTTGTAAAAAAACTACACCTAGCCTAATCCTAATAAATACAACCTAATCAAATTTCCCATTGCCCTGAGTAAATTTATAACCTCTTTTCAATGGTTTTAAAATAAAAGATCATGTCAGAGGTAACTGGGGCTTTTCATCCACACACTCTGATAAAGTTTCAGTAGCTATTGATTGAAGTGGATAACATCAGTACTGTTACTACTAGCAGAGTACTAGTACTAGTATTAGTGGGTGTAAACAGTTCAAGTTCAGTGATTTTAGCAAAAATGTATTCACAATCTTCTTGCTCTTGCTGTAAATGTGTTCCACTTTTAGTTCAGGGCTATGCCCCCTTTCTGGGGGCCACTGATGATACATTTGTTACACCAAATCTAAACATGTAGTTTTCCACATTTGTCTTACTCAGATGCCTTATATGTCATACTAATATTTGCTTCATCACATTGCAGCCTTTGCATTAATTCTAGAGCTTTACTAGCATTAAATTTCTAATATTAGCATGTTCCTGAGCCACTTGGCTCAATCATAGTAAGAAATGAATGAGTAGGCCCTCAAAAATTTAATCAAAATTAAATAAATCAGGCTGTCAACATGAAACAGCTAACCGAATCACAAAGCAAAATGGTTGACTGGACACCGGGAGGTGAAACCAAACCTTTACACCCCTTTTACTTTTTTCTTTACAAAATTATTATTAAATCGTGAGCCTCGACTTATGGCTCAGAAATGGGACATTGGCGAGCTGGTACAGTCGTTTCATGGGAGTCAAAGAGTTAATAGTATTTATGCCACTTCCTTAATTGACTTACTGCACATGACTCCCACACAATCTCAATGATCTTTTCTCTGAGGGCAAACAACTGCTGAAGTCCTTTGTCACATCTTGACTTTTGCCGAGCCTCAAATTCATGCAAAGTCAAAGTCAACGATGAGTCAAGGTCAACAAAGGAAATAAGATTGCTGGTGGCGCCATCTTTGGTGATATTTCGAGCGCTTTCACAAAGGCTCCTGACATGAATCAGACAGCCCTGCAGAACTTCATTAGCAATGAAAAGTGATCTGTACAGCTTTTCCCTGTTGGAAATATAAGGGAAACAAATAATTTAGAACCACATTTAAATAAAAAATTAACATCAAAATGGCCGACTTGAATAAAACCTGAAATACAAAATCTTTTTATTTCCCTATTAGATCAACTTACTGCTGGCCTTTATTCTTTTGTCTCAGTATTGCTTCTTTCCAGTTTTTGAATGTCTTCCACAGTCTGAAAATAACATTACAATTTTTCAATCCATCTAAAAAATGACAGGAGGAAGAACATTAATTTAAAACTAAATAATTTCCCCAGTATTTAATATACTGCAAAATTTTATGAATACAACACACCAGTTGGAGCCCTAATGTGATGTTAATGATCTTAATAATGAGTTAAGCAATGCTGCTGATTGCCGTCCATGGCTTGACATGTAAATAGTTATGGAATGGTTGGAGCGAATACACATTTGTTTTGTTTTATTTAATTAATGTATGTTAATTTTTAAGTTCATGATTATGTTTGTTACAGCGTAGTGGGCCAAGCCGTAGGCTGGGGTACCACACTATAGAAAACTACCAATAATAATAATAAATTAATAATAACAATGTGACCAGGTGCTTTCATAGAGTCACAAATGTCAGAATTAATTTTGTAAAAAAAAAAAGCAATTCTTAGTTATGGCAGGAGTAGGGTGTGGATTTTCTCAATGGCTAGGACCATCACAGGTAAAGACAAAGCAAAAAAGCATATTTTCCTAAATGTGTAGATATCTTTTATTTTCTTGTTAGTTGTGTTAAAATGTTTTAAGGCTTAGCCATAACAAACCTGAATTTCTCAAAGACTGGGAAATTGAAAACCATGTTGAACAATCGTCTCTCCCACAGCCACCAGAGTGCAGATGTAGCATTGGATTCTTTCATTTTATCATCAGATTCATAGCACTGTTCAATAAATGAGATGACAAACTGAAAAGCTTTCCACTGGAAGAATTGATAACATTTCTATGCCACTTTGATTTACGTGTTAACTATTTCAAATTTAAAGTGACCAACAGTTAATGAATGTGGATACCATAGTCACATAAGAAGCACTGATTGTAAAGTACATCTTCTGTGACCTTGCTGTGTTGGCTGAGACCACTTCAAGATCATAAGGGTTGTAGCGAGCACAGGGGTCTTTGTGATATTTAGGCAAGCAGTAGAAGAATTCTCCGGTGTCATCTTTTGATTTTTCAGCTCCCTGACAAATATTTTATGATAAAAGATCAAATCAAAAGTTTTTTTTACATTTACACTGGAAAGATAACCGGTGGTGTCATTTCAAATAACTTCAAAATAATAGATTTATTTATAATGGAAAGAAAAACATTGATTCCTAATATAAAATTACTTCTTTTTGTAAAAATAACTTTATAAACACAGTGACATTTTTTAAACATTATTTTCATGATTTAAATCTCGTTTCCATACATGTTCATCCTCTACCACATCTTTGAGTTTTTCCATTGCCTCTCTGGAGTCAGGACCATGTCTTGGTATGTCGACAACCCAGCCTAACTGACATCTCATCTCAATGAGTTTTTCATATGCATTTGTTTTCTCTGGAACTAAAATAAATGAGCCTCAATTTATTTTTCCTTCAACATTACATGTTGAAATTACTGAAGGTCCACATTAAAAATGTTATTTCTACCACATCAATGAATATATATTTTTATATATATATATAAAGCACAGACACATCATTTCAGAACAAATAAAGTGGGAAAACCCACTTTTTTGCATCACAAGTGCGTACATTAAGAAAAAAATAACACTGGAGTCAGGACCATGTCTTGGTATGTCGACAACCCAGCCTAACTGACATCTCATCTCAATGAGTTTTTCATATGCATTTGTTTTCTCTGGAACTAAAATAAATGAGCCTCAATTTATTTTTCCTTCAACATTACATGTTGAAATTATTGAAGGTCCACATTAAAAATGTTATTTCTACCACATCAATGAATATATATTTTTATATATATATAAAGCACAGACACATCATTTCAGAACAAATAAAGTGGGAAAACCCACTTTTTTGCATCACAAGTGCGTACATTAAGAAAAAAATAACACTAAACAGCGCTAGTAGGGAACTTTACTTTTTTGGCATCATATGAACATGTGCAAACATTAGAAAATGAAAGTTGACATAATTTTCTTTTATGAAATTGGTAATAGACAAGTGTTGAGCCTGGTGATATCAACAATCTTTTCTATGGATTTTCAAATGTAAATAGAAATTGTGCATTCCAGAAAATTTACTTAAAACCTGGTAAAGAAAACAAATCACAAAAATGTTTGATTTTATGAAGTTTTGTTGAATCCTCACATGTAAACAGAAACTTTGATTTTTTGATATACATAAAGATGCAAGCAACTGGAAAGTGATGGGGATAAAAAAAAATCAAGATTGCGGAAGGGAGGGTGGTAGGGGAGCAAAAATTGAGGACGTTGAAGGCTCTCCAGCAAAAGTAGGGGAGTGGTCTGAGTAGAGAGAAACCCTCTGTGGTTATGTGCCCTATAGTATTCCATGGGTTATTTCTAGTATTTAATGGTTGAACTCCTTTTGACAAGTTAAGACTGTGATAATAGAAATGAGATTCAAATACTTGGTAATATACCTTGATCATCATACTTGTTTTTCTTCAAATATGACAAGACTTTGTTAGGGTCTGGTTTAGATGCAACATGTGATGTTGATTTGGACTTGACAGCATTTTCCTTAAATCTCTTTGTTTCATATGACCTTCTAATGTCCACGCTTGCACTCTTTGATCTCTCCTCCATCAAATCAGCTCTGATCTTTGACCTTTCTGTTGGTATTGGTGTAATTGTCCCTTGCTTTTTGCTGCCTCTAAATGCCAGCTGAAAGTACTTTTAAAGGTGAACAAATTCAGCTACAAGAAACTGCAAATGTATATTTACAAAGAAGGATGTTATAAAATGTAACCTTAGAATAAGTTTAGGATGTAGGATGCAATTTTATTCAATGTACATCTTGCATTAATAAGTGGTCCATTGATATTATTTTTTTTCCATAATAGTGGTAACAAAGGACAACACATTCAGTTTAAATATTTTGATAAACTTCCCATAATTTTTGCATTCTGTTACAGTACATTACAGATGTCAATAACTTCAATATGTAAACTATTGCCCCATGTCAAATTCCCTTATATCCACAAACACCTGGTAACACTCATTGAATGAATAAATTGATTTTTCTGCTTCACCTGTTTTTCCGAAGCAGGAGTTTCTGAGACAGCTCTAGTTACTATACTATTCTCTTCATGTTCTGACTCAAGGTTCCCAGTTAAATGATTTTGTAAATCAGTTTCCTGCAAGAAATCAGGGTCTGATTCACCACCTCTGGATTTTATATTTCTTGATTTGGATCTGACAAAACTGGTCAATCCAACTCTTGACACACTGTGGTGATGATATTGCTGTAAAGTCATATTTTCTGTATGATCTAAGAAAATAAATAATTTAAAAACAGCTGTTATGGATAACTACAAAGAATTCTTTAAGCTTAATCTGTTATACCAATGTTTAAATTAGAAAAGGATACAGTATTAAAGATTATTTATCCTTGCAACTTAATATAATAAGAGTTAAACTTGTAATGGAAAGCTCAACAATTAAAAGAGACAAGTAGAAGAAAAGAGGACTCAAAAATTGTTGACAAGACAAGATAGAAAAGTAGAAGAAAAGAGGACTAAAAAATTGTTGACTAGACAAGATAGAAAAGTAGAAGAAAAGAGGACTCAAAAATTGTTGACTAGACAAGATAGAAAAGTAGAAGAAAAGAGGACTCAAAAATTGTTGACTAGACAAGATAGAAAAGTAGAAGAAAAGAGGACTCAAAAATTGTTGACTAGACAAGATAGAAAAGTAGAAGAAAAGAGGACTCAAAAATTGTTGACTAGAGTTCTTGTAAAGCTTTAAGAAACTGCAAATTTGTTTTTAATAGTTTTATCATTAGCATGAATTCTGACAATTTTAATTCTAAAATAAATATTTGTCATGAGCTATTGGTAAATTTTACATAATCTACATTAATTATATTGTTGTTAAAATAACATAAGCTAAAGAATAATTAATTAAGTCTGTAACAGTATTCCAGAAATCATGATGCTACAGAACTTTAAAGAATTTTATAAATTTAAAATAAAACATGAACCAGTAAACCAACCCATGACATTGACAACACTAGTCATTTCTTGAGATGATGCCAGTGGGTCCAACTGATTTGGTCTCTTTCTGGTAACACTGTAAAAGTTTTAAAAGTATATTTTAATATTTTATTATTGTTTTATTATGTAAAATGTATGTATAGTTGGCATAAGACAAACAGTTTGACTGCATGTTATAGCAAATTAATTTAAACCCTTCTATTAATTAAAAAACATTAAATCTTTTCAATCTCACATGCTTTGTAGAACATATTTTTCTTTGCTGGTCAGCCCATGAGATGGTTTTATTTGGTCACATGAAGAGATAACATTTCTTTTTGGAAGGGTTGTGCTTAAAGGATCCAAAATAGTGCTTTGCTTTGTTTGTCCTTGTACATCAACCTATGACATAATCAAGTGATATGTTTATAGCCTGCATCTAAGATGTTAAAAAATATTATAAGTTACGTAAAGCAAATATTAGATCAATGAATACTTCTAGAAAATGTATTATTTTTTTATTGCATTATATATTTATAACATTAAAGTTATTAGCAAATCCATGGTGGTTAATTAAGTTTAGGGTTTCTCCATTTATTTTTCTATTATTTCAGAAAGTCCCTAACATTATTTTGAGTGTCCTGCCTCTGTATCAGCTGTATTTAAAAAAAACAAATACAATTGCATGATGTTTTTCCTACCCCAGAAAGTGGTCTTTTTCTTAAAGCTTGCATTCTTACATACTGCATGACACCAGAATTTTCAGGTTTATCATAAAGTCTCTCTCTGAGCTTTGTCTGGTGGTCTCCTGGTTGTTGAATTTGTTTTGGTTTTGGAAGTGTTGGTGAGGACTCTACATTTATTAAAAATGCTGGTCCTGTATTTTTTACTGCTGATTGTTTGTGAGTTGGGTTATGGTACCGAAGCTCTGCCTCAAGTTCTGTCAGATCAGCAAAATCCTGATTTAAGACTATGGATTCTGAATACTGACTCTTTCCATTTGAATGTGAAGGTTCCTCAATTTCAGCCATGTCAACTTGTTTTTGTAAAACAGCTAGTTTTCACAAAGGCTTGTTGACCTTACTCTCTTAGAAAATGTTGAATGTTTTCATCTGGTTTTACTTCAGTCTTACTGCAAAGCAAAGAAAAAAAGATTGTTTAAACCTAATATGTATTTTTAAAAAGAAAATGATTCAAATTATTTAGCTATATGTTCTGAAAAAAATATAGGCCCCTTATCTGATACACCACACAGGCAACACACTGATGCAAAATGTAAATACAGTCTCCCACGCAGACAAGAAGATTGAAACTGCATGAGTGACAGCGCTTCTCTCTACTGTTGGCCTGCTTCTTCTCTCTGAACAACCAGACACCGCAGCACTGGAACTATGAAGTACACAGTTCCATATGGCTGGTTGCGTATAGTACTGTGAAACTGAAGCACCATCTATTTTCATTAAAAATGTATTAATAGCATACAGTGTAATGATTTTTTTCTTTCTTTCTTTAATACTTGTACATAATATTTAATACTATAATAAATAAATCACAATATAATATATATTGGTGAGAGAGAGAGAGAGAGAGAAAAGAGAGATTCTCATCTAAAAAGGGAAATAATTTATAAATGATATACAAAGAAATAAATTACTCCTGGTGATAGAAATATTACTTGACTGAAAAATATTGAAATATGTTAAAGACAATAAGACAATAACTTCAATAATGGTTGTGATATTATTATTATTAATTATATTAAAAATTAAGCTAAAAGAAGTTCCATTTTTATAAAAAGCGTAAAAGTAATTTTTGTTAAAATAAATGTTTGGCCCATTAATATTGAATTGGTGATATTTTATAAGATTTATTAAGCATATGCCTAAACTAAAGAATATGCTCCCTCATGCGGAGATACTGATCTTCCATCAAGTGCCTCCCCACGTTGCGGATAGGGGAAAGCCCACCAGATATGGAGGGTTCCGGGAAAATAAAATACCCGGGGCGGACCAAGATACGAATCTACTGCCTTTCAGGACGTGGAAGGATCCACAAAGACTAAGGAACCTTACCCAAAAATTAAGGCAGATACCTAGAGAGCTGTAAGGGGCAGACCCACAGATGGTTGTGCGCAGGGCTAACAACCCCGCCATGTAAAAAATTAACGTAACGAAAGCCAATCAACAGAATAAAACCCGGACTGATACCAATGGAATTCAACCTATGCTTGGATATGAACAGGATTTTTTTTATTGCGACTTGAAATGTACTAAGCCTGTTTAAAGCAGGAGCCTTAGCCAACCTTGTAAATCAACTGGTTAAATATGAAATATCTATTGCTGCCTTACAAGAAATTCAATGGAAAAATTCAGACATCCTCAAAACAAAAGAATACACCATATTTTATAGTGGTAACAACACCAACACTCTAGGAATAGGATTTGCTGTGAAAAAAGAAGCAGTCAACGCAGTCATAGGCTTCAAACCAGAAAATGAAAGATTGTATTCTTTGCGTGTGCAGGGAAAAATTTTCAATATAACATTCATAAATGTACATGCTCCCACGGAAGATAAGATAAAAGATCCTTTTATGAGAGACACATGATATTAAAATAGTGATTGGAGACTTCATTGTCAAAATAGGAAAAGAAAAGGTTTTCATGCCAACTATTGCATGAAGAATCCAATGACAATGGGATCCAACTCATAGCCTTTGCTTTAGGAAAAGGGATGTAAGTTAGCAGCACCAAGTTTCCGCACAAAAATATACATAAAGCTACTTGGAACTCACCAGATGGAATCACCCACAACCAAATTGACCATGTTCTAATCAATCAGAGGCATGGATCAGATATACTAGATGTAAAAAGCTATCAAGGAACAGATGCAGACTCTGACCATCTACTTGTAAGTGTTAAATATAAGCAGAGAATAAGCATAATTCACAATGGCTGTATCAAAGAGAGAATTGATATAATTACCAAAAGCTTACCAAAGACCCACTAACTGCAAAAGCTTACCAAAATGAAGTAGAAGCACAGCTAGAAACATCTAAGGAGGAAGTGAACAGGGAAAAAAACATAAATGAACTGTGGGATAGGATAAAAATGCTATGAAAAGATCAGCAGAAAAAGAAGTAGGATTCCAGCAAACTAACAATTGAGTAGGCTGGTTTGATAATGAATGCAGAGAGACTGTCAAAGAAAAGAACAAAGCACGAATTATCATGTTACAAAGGGAAACCCGAAAGCCGAAAGACAACACAAGCATACAAGGAAGCCAGAAGGAAAGCTACAAAAATGTGTAGGAAGAAAAAGAGGGAATGGGAATAAGCTAAACTAAAAGAAATAGAAGACTTATAAAGAGAGGGAAACATCAGAGGAATGTACATGAAGATAAAAGATAAAAAAATGGATACCAAGCCAGACTGCAAATTATTATTATTATTATTATGGGTAGTTTTCTATAGCGTGGTACCCCAGCCTAGGGCTGGGCTCACCACGCTGTACATGCAAATTAAAATGAACTTAAAAAATATAAATTAAAAACCAACCATTCCATAACAATTTACATGTGAAGCCATGGACGGCACTCAGCAGCATCGTTTAACTTTCAGAGGGGGAATCAGTCAGGATAGTAAAGTTAAAAGAGGTGTGTTTTAAGTGCAGTTTTGAAGGCTGTGATGATTGATATATTTCTGATGTGTAGTGGAAGAGAATTCCATTGTTTGGGGGCACAGTAAGAGATCCAGGATGGAGAATTAATTACAGAAAATAGTAAAGTACTGGAGAGGTGGGCTGAATATTTTGAGGAAATTCTGAATGCAGACAATAGACAAGATGAATATTACCAACCACCAAATGGAGGACCAGACACTTTTTATAAACTCCCCAACTCTAGAAGAAACTAAAGAATTATCTATCTAACCGAACTTTTCTCTGTCTGTTCACCCTTTCGACAGCTTTGCTCCTCCCCCTCTGCAGAGGCACGTATTCCTTCTGTCCCCAAGACTCGCACAAAATCATATGGTGAAAGATCGTCCTCTTTCTTTCTGTCCCCCCAAACAATGGCATTCTCTTCCACTACACATCCGCAATATACCAACCATCATAGCTTTCAAAACTGCACTCAAAACACATCTCTTTAAACTTAAACTCTACTATCCTGACTGACTCCCCCCTCTGACCGATAGACGATGCTGCTGGGTGCTGTCCATGGCTTGACATTTAAATAGTTATGGAATGGTTGGAGTGAATACATATTTGTTTTGTTTTATTTATTTAATGTAAGTTAATTTTTAAGTTCATGATTATGTTTGTTAAATTGTATGTACAGCGTGGTGAGTCCAGCCCTAGGTTGGGGTATTACGCTATAGAAAACTTCTAACAAAAATAATAATAATAATAATTAATTATAGGAAAAACCACAAAGCCCCTGGAGAAAACCTCATCAAAGTGGAACTTATTAAATTTGGAGGAAGAGAACTACTCACTCAGATACATAAACTTATAACTAAAATTTGGTAAGATGATAAAATTCCAACAGAATGGGAAACAGCATTAATAACCCCAATACACAAGAAAGGCTCCAAACTTCAGTGCACAAACTACAGAGGAATCTCCCTATTAAATGTTTCTTACAAAATACTGACAAAGCTAATTGCCAAAAGACTACAACCATACACCGAAGAAATACTAGGTGATTACCAAATGTGGATTCAGACAAAAGAGATCAATGACTGATCAGATTTTCATCATCAGATGCCTATTAGAGAAATGTTATAAATATAATATCCCAGTACATCAACTCTATGTGGACTATAAAATGGCCTATGACAGCACCAAAAGAAATATCTATATGAGACTCTGCAGGAGATTGGCATACCCAACAAACTGACAAGACTGATACATGTAACACTGAATGACTCAAAAAGCAAAATCAAGGTTCAAGGAGAATATTCAAGGGCATTTCAGGTTAGACAGGGCCTAAGACAAGGAGCATTTGTATGCTATTTAACCTAACATTAGAGAGGGTTATAAGAAGCATACATATTGACACCCGAGGAACAATTACAGGATACTTTCTGAGGGAAACCTAAGACCACAACCAATGGGCCCTCTACAATGAACCTTTTCAGTATTTTGCATATGCTGATGACATAGCACTGTTAGGTAAAAGTATTAAAGACATATCAAAATCTTTTATTGAATTAAAAGTCCCATCACTACAAGCAGGGCTGGAAGTTAACAACCAAAAAAACAAAATACATGACTATGATAAGAGAAGGTCAGATGGATGAAGCCATTAAAATTAGAAACCAGACTTTTGAAAAAGTAAATCAATTCAAATATCTAGGATCTTTATTAAATGAAAGAAACGAATTATTAACAGAAATAGAAGAAAGAATATCAGCTGGAAACAGGGCATGCTTCAGTATTCAGAAAATACTTAAAGGTAAAAACATTACAAGAGAAACAAAGAGAACTATTTATTAAACTGTAGTCAGACCAGTTGTAACATATGCAAGTGAAACTTGGACCATAATAATAACGGCAGAAAACCTATTAAAAGTTTCAGGAAAATATATGGACCAACACTGCCAACAGAGGATGAATATGGATGGAGAATACTAACCAACCATGAAGTGTAGGCCAATGATAGTTACAAAAGGGCAGGCTACGCTGGGCAGGACACTGAGAAAGAATTCCAAATGACAGAGGAGTGAAGAGGGTGCATCACCAAAACACAAAAGGAAAATGACTCAAAGGCAGACCTGGTCTTAGATGTAGGTAGTGCCAAAGGGATGGAATGGATGGAAATAATATGCTACGACCCTATCTAAGGTAAAGTTAAGTTTAAGTGCTGGTTTACCTTAAAAAGATATATATATATATATCACCAGAGGTGAAGGGGGTGGGGACAGTTTTCCCTGGGAGCAAGCAAGTTAGGGCTAGGGGCGCCAAAATTTGCTTTATTTTATTGATGAAAATAATGGGTTTGAGAGTTGAAATAAGAAAAGGGGGCGCTTTAAAATGAATTTTGTCCCCGGGTGCCAAACACTCTCGCTACGCCTCTGTATAGTACATCTTATTAATTCTTATGTTTATTAATTTGGCAACAAACTCAACTGATTTGCTTGTCTCGAGTCTCAGCCTTGTCTGGATCTAAAAAAAGTTTGTGATATTACTGCATTACTTCAAAAAGTTAAGAACCAATGATTTACACAGTACCATTTTGGAAGAATCTATTTTTAAGCAATTTCATGATAGGAAATGAATACACGGTAGGTAAAGCAATAAACTTTATATAATCATTATAATGCTGATTAAATAGTGTTAATAATTTGCGCCATCTTAGTTTACCTTAGCAATACCCACAATGCAGCACTGTAATTTAAATAGTTTCGCTTTTTTATACTTAAGTAAGTAATATTATTTAAGGCGTCTTATGCATCATAATCTCAATAATTATATTGAAATTGTTATTCCAAAATTTGAAGAGGTTTCAAAAACACTGATTTCTCTAGAAAATTGATAACTTACGGTCCTTAGCTTAGTATTTTTGTAAACATGTTAAATTCGTGCTGACCTTTATTTTATGAACTTTGACTTTGATTTTTTTACCTTTGGCCTTTGGCCACACTGACGCCACAAGTCATGAGGTCAAACACAATTATCAACATCCACATTAATATACGTACTCGTATAGCCTAGAGCTTGGCTACTAATTTACTACTATATATGCATATTATTAACTGTGCTTTGCAATATAATTTCTTTATCAACGTTTTATCATGCAATTCCACATAATCATTAACATATTATTTAGATTTAGATCACGGTATTGATGTGATTGTGTATTCATCATATAATATATATATTGACATTATAATTATAATGATTATTGATCATTATATTATTTAAATTATTTTTATTTATTATATTGGTGATTAGTGCAAGTCCTACACATATTCCGCATAGTATTATTGCAGACTTCTTATAATACTTATAATTAAAATTAAATAATTTATCCTACTGACTAAGACTTCTCTTCAAATACTATTGTAAGTGTAAGTATTTAACAAAGAGCAGGGGTTCACATTTTTGTTTAATTTTGTGTAATGATTTATTATTTATTTGGGGGCGCAGGGGTTTGTGTTAAAAATTGGCGAAAATAGCGTGATTTTATTTATTATGGCATAGGCATAGACATCATCACTCTTTCAGTAGTTTTAGTTTTAGTGCTTCTTTTCAAGAAGCTTGAACTTGAAAGACAATTCAATATTGCTTTGGCTTTGACTTTGGATTATCACAAAAATGTTAATTAACATGCTTTTTAATAAGGCATAAGGTTTAAAAATAAAACTTTGATAAGTTCAGGGTCAGGGAGTTGCAGGTATTATTGTAGGGTAGGTTTACAGTTTGAAAGAAAAATAGCATTAATCATTCATTGTATTTTTCTAATAATTATGTTCTAGGTGGTACTAAATTACTGAAGAAAGTGAGTGCAGACATTTAATGCCTATAAAAACCATAAAAGATGCCATCAGAGGGTGCTAGACAAAGGCGCCCTGAAAAACAAGCTTCAGACATTTCTAGAAAACAACCCAAAAAACTACTATCAGAGAGTGAAGCTGTAGAGAGAGCTTCTAGAGGGTAAAACAAGGCAAAAGCCATATCTTTAATGAAACTTGGTAAAACAAGCCATAAACTCTGCAACTATAAAGAAGCTACATGAAGGTTTATTTGTTCAAAAAGATAGAAAAGTTTATACAAAAAAATTATTACAGCAGTATATAAATGATAGAAAATAGACTAAGAAATACATATATATAATATATTGTTAAATAAACCATTGTTTTATATCTTTACAGCTGGATTCATTACTTTCTTATTGCACTGGTTCTGAGCATCAGTCTGCCTTTGATAGTGCTCATATTACTTCCCAGTCCTATTGAGCCTCAGGTTATCACAGGGTAACTATTGACCAGTGGAGGGTTATGTATAGCACTGTGGAACTGCAGCACCCACAATTTTCACCAAAAATATATTAATAACATGCATTGTAGTGATTTTATGTTCTGTCTTTCTTTATACTTGTTGTACATAATATTTAAAGTATTTTAAATAATTCACATCAGTGGTCATCGTCATTCATCTCATTTGTTGGAAAAACTACAAAAATCTTCCTTGGAACTGTATACTTCATAGTTCCAGGGCTGCTGTGTGTGGTTGTTCCATGGATGTGAATTTCAGAGGGAAGAATATGATATGCTTATACTTTTGATTGCAGTTAAAATAGTTATATTATTCTCATTTTTAAAACATGTACTTAAAATATATATTGTTCTATGGATTTTTAGATACTCTGATGCTCCGGAATTTGTTGGCCCATTGGAACCAAATGATATTTTATTGAATGCTGAAAGAATATATCGTGATCAACTCTTGGGACCAGAGTCCATTCTAGCTGATGGCGGTCGGTACATTTTTTCATGTCTGTGATTTCCTTTGCTAAAAATATAAATATTTTTGAACTAATTTCTTTGAATGACCAGAAAATTATTCTGTAATCCTTTGTTATTGTTTAGATCATCTGTACACTGGAACAAGTGATGGATGGGTCAACCACATTCACCAAGGTGTTGTTCAGAAACTTGTTAGATTTGGTAAAGGGCCTTGTGGTAAGAAACGTGACATTTCAAGATTTTCTTATAGCAATATCGTAACCATGTTTTGTTTATATTTGCCAACAGGTAAAGAAAACATTACATATAGCACTATATTTATTTGTTAAACATTGTAGTATATTTTTTTTATTTTCATCTAAACTGCTTATTTCTATTTGAAATTTATCCACCTCAAATATTAATTTTTTATGATAAAATGCATTTGTGGACATAGATTAAGGCTAAAATTTACACACACAACATTAATTTATTTCTCAAATATGCTTTTCTACCTGTTTGATCACTGGACTTCTCGGAGTCTTTAAATCCTGCCACAAGCCATTAAAATGTACCTGTCTCCCTCTAAGAGTTTGATTTTCCTTCACCTTATGTACAGGCGGGATAGAGAATGAAGTTACCTGCGGCCGGCCTCTGGGAATGAGAATGGACAAGAGTGGTTTTCTTATTGTTGCTGATGCTTACTTTGGTTTGTTTAAAGTCAATGTCGCCACAGGCAAGTGATCATGTTTTTTATATCACTCTTACAACACACGCTAGTACAGAACACGGTAATGTCTTTAATTTAATTTATAAAAATTCATTTCATCATTTGATCTTCTCTAGTTTATTTTAATCTGTGTTTTTACTAAATTCTTCTTCAGGTGATTACACCACTTTGTATTCCTCATCCACACCAGTCAATGGAAAACAAGCCAAGCTTGTCAATGACTTAGATATTGGACCAGATGGAAAAATATATTTTACAGATTCCAGCACAAGGTGGAACAGGAATAAATTTCCTCTTATACTATTAGAGGGCTCTGACGATGGCAGGTACATACAATGGCTTACCGATTTATTCTATATTCTTTAATTTATAAAAAATCTTCCTTTCATTTGAATCCGTCTCTCCACAAGACCAAAAGGTCTTCCGAGAACTAACAGTAATCTGTTGAAGGATGTAAGCCACTTAACCACATCAGTGAGACAAATGACATGAGATCCATAAGATGACTGGAAAAAGTATTAATTTTGTTTTATGTAAAGTCAAGTGTTTAGTTTTTTCCGAACACCGTTATCAAATCACAATTTTATTTAATTAATAAAAACTAGTCAACATTGATATTTTATATCATGATTGAAATTGCACAAACTTTAATATCTTAATTTGTATTTCAGACTGTTGATGTATGACCCAGAGACAGGAAAGACAACCCAGTTGTTTGATGGACTCATATTTGCTAATGGTGTCCAACTGACCAAGGACAAAAGTGCTGTGCTAGTGACTGAGACTTGCAGATTCAGGATAATGAAGTAAGTCTCATGTTACATATCAAGCAGAAGGTTTTGTGATAAAGTTTTCAACCACTGTCTAGTGATTGTACATCTGAACACAAATCTTGCATATTGCACAGGATGTCTAATAATAAAAGCACTTATATAATGAAAACAGAGTTTTCAAAATGTCTCATGGTGTCAAACTGATAGGAATTGACATTGCAACAGAAACCAGTTCTGAAATTGTGATTCCTCTTGTTTCAATATTATTAAATTTTTAACTTTTGCAGACAAGCATTTTGGACTTTAGAAATTTTGGTTGCCATGGGCCACCACATTGCAAAGCCCTGTATTTTCAACAAATCTCATTAGTGTTTTTTTTTTAGAGTATAATTCAATTAAATGTTAATTTGTGCCCTATTTTTAATTTTAGTTGAGCCACGTTTCTAAATAAATTCATAATTTCTTCAAGTGCAAGTATTTTTTTTTTAATTTGATATTAATAAGTTGATTTTTTTAACTTGAAACAAATTAATTTTGATGATATCAAGTTGTTATTAAAATTTCCATATTATTTATATTATTTGTTTTGGGCAAGGGCAGGCCACTCGGTGGGTAACTAGCATATCTAGCAACAGTAATAAATTTTAAATTCCTTTCATCCCCAGCAAGTGTTTTTATGGTTGGCTGAACTCACCTCACAACCTGGGGATAAAATATCAGACTCATCTTGTGAGCAATTTGGGATACAATGAAATGATTGGACTGAGATGGTGGTGTTTGATATATAAACAAAAATCATTTTGTTGTAACCACCAAATTTTTTTTTACCTTGTTACATGTTATATTCATGTGGCAAGTTTTATTCTAGTTTTGTACAATCAGGAGTAGGGTTACCATAACTGCTCAGATGAAAAATGGGACATTCACAATTTTTAACGCAACCTGTTACCAGCCCGTAGCAGGTTCCTAGGGCTACGCCAAAAGTGCAGTGTTGTACAAATAAAGTTACACTACATGTAACTTGTGTTCTGACGGTAAATAGTTTTAATTATAAACTTTCAGTAAGTAAATATTCAGTTCACATTACATTTACACAGAAACAAAACAGTGATTAACTTACAAAATAGTGACTAACTTACAAAATAGTGACTAACTTACAAAACAGTGACTAAGTTACAAAATAGTGACTAACTTACAAAACAGTGACTAATTTACAAAACAGTGACTAACTTACAAAATAGTGACTAACTTATAAAACAGTAACTAATTTACAAAATAATTGTGACAGTATCTCATTCTGAGTCATTATTATCAGAATGGCCCAAATTTGAGGAATTGAGGTTTTGACCATAGACTGCTTTAGTTTTAGTTGCCTGCATTATATCAGAATCAGGTAAATTTGTTTTTAATAAGCAACAACTGCGGTCCATTTTAATTATAGCCTGATATCTAAAATGTAAATGCACCTTCAGTGGCTGAAACAGATTCATTGCTTTTCAAACCCTGTATTATGAAAAATTTGTTAACTTTGGTGGATGAACTTGTTTCATGAACACTCTTAAAATACCTTTGTGTTTTGACGTGAGCCTTTAAATCCAGTGCGCCCTTTTTTGCAACTCAGATATAAGTTCCACTGCCACAAATCAAACATTCAGCTTCCCAGTCATATCAACCTGCACGAAAACCTGGTATTGGTTTTTTTAGTGCGTATGTAAATAAACATGTTTGGGCATTTTTACAATCCAATATTTTTTATTTAACTTAAAAAAATTAATAATTTATCATTAACATGAACTTTCTTTACAGTTATATTGACAAAAATGTCTTCAGGAACCGTAAGTTCCGCTGGTTACCTTAGTAACCTTTACCATTGAGCTAAATATTACTGGTGTAATTATTTATTCCATGAAACAGAATAGTATATAACATGGGAAAGTAAGTAGGAAGGTATCAGTTGAGGATGAAATGGGGAAAAATGCAGACAAAAAAGCCATATTTCTGTGAAGCTGCCCAAAAAAGAGAGCATGTTCTGGGAAACCTGGACCCATGGTAACCCTTATCAGGAGTGACCTGACTTAACTATTATATTTATCCTATATTCATTTAACTCAATTTGTTATCCTCAGATATGACCTGCAGACAAAGGCTCTATCACTTTGGGCAGATAATTTACCTGGTTCCCCAGACAACATTCGATACAGTAAGATGACCGGAACTTACTGGCTAGGAATTGCTTTTGTAAGGCAAAAAGGAAAAACTTCATTTATAGATTTTCTCTATAACAATCCTTGGTTGAGAGGCATTCTTGCAAAGGTAATAATGCAATTTTAAAAAAAAAAGCTACACATATATAAAATTATACCATCCCACCATATTACTATCAATGTAAGAATCTATGATCAATGTCATTACTTAATTGTGAATATTGCAGTGCATTCACAAAGCACATTCAAAAACATTACATCATGCACAGTTTGAGGTTTGTTTCAACATTGCCAGGACGGTGGTGCGTAAAACATTAAAGAATATGGTTATTTATTTTTAATTATAATCCATACCTAAGTTCAAATCTGTATGATAATCAAGTTTAAAGATCTTCATGTGTTTACCCCACTCCCTCAATTGTCTTTGCCTTTGAAATGTGAAAACAGAATATGATAAAATACATACTATAAAAGATTTGGCTTATAAAAATTAAATTTGCTTTTAAATTATTGACAGAAAAACATAGGTGAAAGTAAAAAAGAATGTCAATATCATTTTATACAATACCTTAACCATCACAATAAATATTCAAAACTTTAATTAAGATATAAATTATTTCTAATTAAAATAATAAAACTTACATATAAACAAAATTCTCTATCATTGTTTTTAAGAAATATTAAGTTTATCTTACAATACACACATATTGAACACACATTTGCACTTTTGGGGAATTTTATTTTTCGCCCTATCAAATGAGCATAACCATCTACATGGGCTCATTTTTATAAATACGATTACATTAAACTATTGTTACCACTTAAAATTATATTGTTAAAATAAATATAATGCAATCAGTGTCCTCATGCCCTGTACAAAAATCAGTTTGTCATGCAACTATTTATTAATAACTCATCTTGAACAAGCCCATATGATTACTTCCCCTTTTAACCCATATTAATTAGAAGTTTCTCTACAAGATTTCTGTTTCTCACATTTCCCCAGGTTGCATCCATTAAAGGTTTCCAGATAATTAACGGTTTGATCACTGTTGCTGACACGAAAGCAATGGCCGTAGAATTAGATCAAAATGGAACTATCATTCGTAGTCTTCAAGATAAAACAGGGGCTGTAACTTCTAGTATCAGTGAAATAGAAATTGCTGATGGAGTGATGTACTTTGGTTCCTACCATGCCAATTTTATTGTTAGATTGTATAGAAAGAGGGTCCCTGGCCTCTAGTGCTCAATTCTTGATCAGATTCCTTTTGTTATTGTTAATTTGGTTATATTCCAAAATGGAGTTTTGTTTCTGCCTATTGTTTACATTGTTCACTTTTTCAAACATTTTTAACCAAGCAAATAAATTATTGGTTGATATTTTAAGTGAATGTTATATTTTTATATTATATAGATTTTTTATTTTACTTTATTAAATTTGTTTCTCTAATATTTCTCCACTAGATGGAGATTTATATTTTGAAGAAGAAATACAAATTCATGATCATTGAACTATTTCTCATTGAGTTGCCCAAGTTTGAAAAGAAAGTTTTAACATTGAATAAATACAGGTATTATTGATTTATAAAGAATTGTAATTTATATATTGTTACAAGAATTAATAAATGCTTTTTCTTAAATCCTATTTTTGTCTTGTTTATCAAGGTGTACTTGAAGTTGAAGTCATCAATGACTTGCACTCAAAATAACACTATCAGTTCCTTTCTCCTTACCCCAGGGTCAGATTTAATCTGGCAGCTGCACTTAGTGGCTAGATCACATTCATTACATATGACCTTTAACAACCAATAGGTACAAACTACAAACATAAACCACATTCTTTTCACTCACATTCTGGTGGGGGCCCGAGTCTCGCTTTTTATTGTCATGATTATAAATTTGCCAACATACTCCATCTGTTGGGCTGTGCCATACATTTTATTTTAGGACTTTCCTGCGTCCTTGCCTACCCAAGATAAAGTTTGGGGCACGAAGTCACTGGGTGCACAAGTGTTTCCATGGCCAGTGTTCAATGTTGGGTCCATGTGGTAAAAAATTACAGGATCTAGGGAGAGTTGCTTCGGTATCTTGCTCCACAAGAGTGGATAAAGTAAAAAGTATGATTAATTCTTTCATGGTTATAACATCACCAACACGTATGATGTAGTATAGGACAATAAACATTACCTAGTGATTTTGTGATAATGTAATTGATAATAATACAGCTGTGTGGTCATGTCACAAAAGGGGGGGGGGGAGGGGGGATGTGTCTGAGAATTAAAGAAAGGGAAAAAATTGGAAATTATTTTGCCTATCCCATAGCTGGATGACACAATACCTCATTTATTTACTCATCTATTTGTCTTGAATATTATTGGCAAACACAATTAGTGACAGCTATATATATATATATATCCATCCGCATAGATGGGTATTTCCATTTACACATCCAAAAATGATAAACGCCTCAAGAGATTTTAAAATTGCTTTAATGAAATAAAACATTTTGTGAAGATACCAATGGGGTCAATTCATTCTCACAAATTTGCTCATGCCCTTTATCTCACAGCAACATCACACCAATGGGGTTAGCTGTAAGCATGTGAAACAAGTAACTGCCCTCTTACTTTTAATAATGCATGATTGAATCCAAACATGACTATGTCTATGTCAAATAATTACAAATGTCAGTCAAGCTGTCTGGCTTCAGTTGAGAAATATTGTAATCAATAGGCATGTATTCTCAACCAACTCAATGGGTCTCAAAATAAACAACATCCATTTTAAAGTTTGATGAATTACAAATATCCGCAATCACCTAATTCAATAAGTAAAATATACAAGATAAACATTAATCAGATTGAAATTTACATATATTTATAGTATATTATATTAAGACAAAGAGTATTTTGCAAGAGACTAAACAAAATTTACACAATTAAAATGTACAGAATTTTATGTGTATTATCTTTTCAAATAGTACAAGTCATAAATAAGTATGTCATAGTTTCCATGTTTAATTAAAGCAAAAGATATATTAAAGAATCATTTTCTGTCTATTAAAAATCACAAAGGTTTATCTCTTATTTGATAGATAAAATTATTGTTGCATACAATTTACAATTGATGCAAACATGTCACACAAGCCAATTTTGAGGCTTTTTATCCCACAAACAAATTAAAATAATGTGCTGAGATGATAACATAGATTTGTGGTATTTAGATGTTTAAGGAGTAAAATAAGCAGTTTTTAAAATACTTCACTACGGCACCAAGTTTGTATAGCCATGTTTTAACAGTGCCAGGACTGAACAGAACTGTCAAGATAACAGAATCTAGCACTGTTGGATATCAGAATAAAAATTGATAAATTGGGTTAGGACTGTCCTTCACACAGATTAAGTCAATAGTATGAAAGCTCTTTATTGTCAAATTAACTGAGCTACAGCCATGCATAATTTCCAATTTTTCAAGGAGAAAAAAAATATCAAGGATTTATTAAGAATGGTGAACTGACAGTAAAACAATCCCATTTTAAAGTTCTAACCCCACCATCAAGACAGCTGGTTAAAAGAAAACAATCTTGTTTGTACATTTATAACCTAGTTGTGTGCAACAGTAACAATCTTTCTCGGGGTGACTCCACCTCAAATTTTGTATTAATTAATTACTATTTAGCAAGTTAGCATTGTCCAATTGCCATATCCAGGTTTTATACCAGTTGGCTCTGATGGATTTGTTACAATCTGTTTACTTTGATCATTGTCTGTTATTATTGGATCAGATGGGAATCAATGATCACACCGTGGCTCTGTACATTTTAGCCTTATTAAAATTGAAAATTATATTTGCCCCCAATGAATATCATGAGCATAAATCCAAATGAGGGCTAAGCTGAATTGACTAGAACATTGTTACAAGAGCACAATGTCATCATATGTTGTGTAGTAAACAAAATTACGGTCATTGAATAAATCTGCCTTTATTGTATGAATCAAAAATCTATTTTTTTTATTATTTGGCACAACCATTTTCCTGGCTACTATTTAGTACCAAGGAAACTTATTGGGTATATCAAAACTTGATTTCAATGTCCTTTTCCTTTTTCCCCCCCTCTTTTGAAATATTTATGTTGTGTCTCGTGACACTCCATATTGGTACATTAGTTGGAAAGAAATCGTGTCTATCATTAGAGGATCCTCACTTATGTTAAGATGTCCAGGGGAACACATGCCAAGTGAATATCAAAGCTGAATGTGTACCAGGTTAACAATCTGGGTCCGTGAATGTGTTGATATCATCGTCCCCCATCTGTTGTCCAGGGGATGAGAAGAGAAAGAATGGGTCAATGGCATCTACAGCGGCTTCGCCCAAGTTTGTTGACATTTCAGCTTGGTCTGACACTGATCCAGTTGAGTATTGCTTGGCCTCAGGGTCAATCTTGGTGCTTTCAAGTTCTTCAGCTTCCAGGTTAGGTGGTGGTTTTAACTTGGCTAATTCTTCTCTAAGTTGATTGTAATGGCGCTGAAAATAAATACATACATTCAACTGTAAGTGCAACTGACACAAAATTGTATCAGAAAATCTTTTACGTTTATTTCATTTACTATTGTCTATAATATGATATACTAAGCTAGTTACTATGTGTTTTAAAGATAATTATTGTGGATAAATTAGATACCAAAGTCACTGTTTTGACAGCTTATTTCAGTTCATGTATAATAAAAAAAGTTCAGTAGTGTTAAATCATCAACTTTTTTAGCTCTGTTTTGTTTTGCTCTTTGAGTTTATCTTTATAAAAATAAAAATTGTCATAGATATCAATTTGATCCTCCAATATCCTTTCAATAAACGTATCTTACAATTCAAGATTTATACAAGTATATAACGTTTCTTACAATTCAATATTATATATACAAGTATATTGTGTATCTTACCATTCAATATATATATATATTAAGTCTGAAAACATCATCACTTTAATAAATACATGATTTTAAGATGTAAAAAGGAAAAGAAAAAAAAGAATCCATCTTATAATGTTTGCACTCCTAGATACCTTCAGTGCCAGTGTACTCTGAGCTATGGACCTTCCTGTGCGTTTGTCGTTGCTGTAACCTTCCATTTCAGCTATCCACTTCTCACACTGCTGAAGCACTTCGTGACGTTTCAGCCAGAAATGGGTGTGAATGATCTGATCAAATACATTGGAAAAAAATGATTAGCCAGAGAATAAATTTATTTTGGCAATGCTGATGACTTAAAATAAAATATTTAAATGGCCACTAAATTAAAGGATAGACACTGCATTTTCTACACTCAGTGCAATGCAAACACCCCTGTAATGAGCACAGTTACTGGCAAGAAGTACCTTTAGAGAAACTTTCTGAAAACAGCCTCAAATATTGCAAAAGAAGCATTTCAATTTTAACAAACGAGGCATCAAATGCTTGAAAAAACACTGTACATGTTCAAATACCTTTTACTTTTAGCAGCATAAAACTCACAAATATATTGTGTAATGGTGAGAAAAGCAGCTTTCCAAAACTTAAAAATTTCATTATAGTTTTAAGTCTAAATACCTCTTTGAAACATGATGAAGGGTTCTTAAGTTGTTCCAACATAGCCCATTTAACAGTTGCTTGCCGAATATTGGCATCATATTCATGTGAGCTGGCAGCACCTGATGGAGTACCACGCGACCTCTCGTAGCCTGGCTCATTGAAGTAAGGTTCACTCACCAGAATCAGAGACTGGATGGAGACTAGAACCTGGAGTTGGACAATTAATGAATAAAATTAAATTATTATTTTATTTTATATTTTTAAAAGTGGGTGGGGGAACAGAGAGATAAGAATAACATTGACATGATTTCCTAATTATTTAGTGTGATTTATTTTTCTGAACATCGAAATCTTTACTAGCTTTTTGTATTGTAGTGTGGAACATTGCTATTTTCCTTAGAAAAAATTATTTTTCAATTAAATGTGCATTTTTTAATATCATTGATCATTAATTCAGATCCTTTAAATTCTTTCAATTCAACTGAACATGGCTAGAATACCCTTCAGGGAAGATTGGGTTAATGGTGGGTAAACAGGAAAACGCACATAAGCTTTGCCAGGACCTTGGTGGAAACTTAAGCACCAACAACACAGCGTGGTGACTTAGATGCCCATTGCCAGACATGTAGTTATTTATTTCCATAGATTCTCAGAGGGATCTGTCCTATCACCACAGTTCCCAGGTACATGAAACTGTAAGCTAAGGGTCACAAGCTGGGAAGGGGAGGTACAGTAGATCATGTCTGGGTAACTAGGTTTTTATATGGCAACACCACCAAATAATGCTCGCTTGTGATGTGTTTCGGCTTGCGATGTGTTTCGGCTTGCGATGTGTTTCGGCTTGTGATGTGTTTCGGCTTGTGATGTGTTTCGGCTTGTGATGTGTTTCGGCTTGTGATGTGTTTCGGCTTGTGATGTGTTTCGGCTTGTGATGTGTTTTGCGTCCAAAGCGAACAACTAGCTCAACCCCCAAAAGAAAATGAATGAGAAAAAATATTTTGGCCACATAAAGAGAAGAAGGCAAGATGTTCATAGTAAAACTTTCATTATCATTTGCATGTCACACACAGTCAACTTATTTTGTTGCTTACTTGGAGAAA
The DNA here is from genome assembly GCA_964017045.1 of Omphiscola glabra. NCBI lineage: Eukaryota > Metazoa > Mollusca > Gastropoda > Lymnaeidae > Omphiscola > Omphiscola glabra. The sequence continues at coordinate 16,777,454 of OZ024797.1, forward strand.
ACTTGAAGTTTGAGCATTCCATTTTTCTTCAGGTCGTCCGTGCCATGTGTTCAACACACTGAGACACACCTGTAAAGATAGATGAAAGCGTATCCCAAGATCAATCAAAGACTAACCATACATTACCACAATCTGTCAATCTTGTTCCATGGTGATATAATACATATTAACCAAATACATATTTATTTTTATGAAAAATGTCAAAATCTGTTAAATTATTAAAATATTTAAAATGAACTGTGTTCATACCTATACAACTATGCTAATATCCTGTCAAAGGGGAGCCACTCACATTACTAGTGTAATGCATACATACGACATGTGCGTGGTTGCCGAATGTGAGTGGGCCAAGAAAATTTAATTGCATAAGCAATTTATTATATATAATTTACAGCTAATTAAAAATTTATTACATGCATGTCTAATTGCAAACCCCTAGTTTTAAGTTGTTTAATTAGACACAAACAATTTGTATAAATAAAACAATATATGCTCAGCTTTAATAATAATCATACAAATGTAAATGTTTCGGCAAATGCCTTCATCAGTACTGTTTTGAAGGTTTTGGTGAAACGTTAACGTTTGTAAATTGTATGATGATTAACGGTTTAAGAACGTTTTAGACAAAATAATCTTTTTGTATTCCCAGACAGATGAACACATGACAAATGAACCCATGGACAAGTGAATACACAGACAAGTGACTACACGGAAGTGGGCACAAAAGAAAACTGAACATATAATCAAATTAATTTTATGTCTATGCACCTAACTAAGCATGTGTCATGCCCCAACCAAAAGGGGTGCTGTGACCATATTTGGCATCCGGAGGTAGACAAATGTATCAGATCAAATTTCGGATCACTTGACCAGTTGAATAGGTGTGCTCGGGAATTTTTTCTAACCCAAACTGGAAGCCGAAAACCTGTTTGTCCAACTTTTCTCTGAATTTTCAGTTTTCCCGGCTTTTTGGATCAGAATGGTCTCAAGTCAACTCTGATAATAGTGGACTGCTTTGGAGGGCCCCTAAAGCCTGACTATCATGAGTTGGAACAAATCCTTACTTTGCAGAAGTATCGGTCGGCCAAGAGTGATGAGAGGCTAGATTGGTGCCCTATCTCGTGCCAGAAAATATATAAAAACATATGTTGAGTCAAAAGCTGGTTTACAGCTAACGGTCTCGGGTCCAATTTGCTCAGTATGCACTTTGGAAATGGCTGTAGGACTTGGCTGTTTTCCAGGTGGTCAGAAACATAATGAGGACGCATCATTATGGCATGATATTTCATGCTGGATGCAAATAAGCAATGTTAAGTCAGCCAGAGGGGGTGGGGCACATTATTCATCTCCTTTTTTCATTCCCTGGTGGGTGCCCAAATATCAGGTTAAGAGCCAGCAACGTGCATTGGAGACGACCACTGAGCATACCAGACCAAAGATCAGTACCGATATATCAGGTTTAGACTCATCATACATTTTTTTGTTTTTCGTGCACATTTTTCTATATGGGTTGCTGCAGCTTCCTCATAGAAGCGTTGCAAAATATTTCATAATTTTGTTTTCATTTTTAATCCCCCAACACAAAAATCTCCAAATCAACATTACTCCTTTCCCCTCTGAGGGAAAATGTAATATAATTATAGATGGTCCCCAGCCAATCGTATTTCTCGACCCATTCACTGCTTGATGGAGAATGCAAATGCTGTGTATTTTAAAAAAAAAATTTAATCAGATAAAACTACTGTAATGCATATATTTTCAACCCGGTCTCTTAAAAATCGTAGTTCTAACAGGTCTTGGCATACAATCGTTAAAGCCATCTCAAAATCATAAATTGTACGCCAAAATCATAAGAGTAAACAGGTCTGTAAAATTAAACATGAAATTGAGTCATTTAAAAAATTATTTTAGTTTCAGGCTTATACTTATATATTAACCAAAAATGTTATTTTCCATGAAATGAAAGAAAAATATCTAAATTGTGCATATCTACCTTGCCATCATTATATAAATTTGGATTGAATCTGACAGAATGATTGCCTGTTGTTTCCATATTAATGAATGGTGGAGTATTTGGGTAGTCTTGTGGGAAGAAAACATCAAACTCAAAACATCCATTGGCATATGGTGTATCTGATGGCCCAGTTATCAGAACCTGAATAAATATAGCACAATTACTCAAGTCATTAGATTTGGATACAACTTAAATGGAGCCTATAATAACATTGCATGCGTTAATAATTAGCATACCTGACATATTAACAGGAAGTACTCCATTACATACTAAAAAACAATGATATTTAACCACAAACCTTAATAACATCCAATCTCTCTTCATCACAACGTACAAAGACACTGGAGCTGAAAGCAAGGGGAAGAGAGGTGGACAAGGTCACAGCCTCCTGAGCTAATCTCCGAGTCCTTGCTATATTAGTGACGGTGCCAGTGGCCTTGACATTAGACTCGTAGTGGTGGGACACATTAAATTTCAAATTCCTTCCCTCTTCTGTGACCATCTCATAGGTGTCAAACTGGAGCACTTTCATGATACCAATGTAGAGATCCTCCAAAGTCTTACGTGGCCTTGTGTTGTTGACTTCTCGTGTTGTTTGTCTACAACTTTCTGGCTTTTCTGTAACAACATTATTGCATGATTAAAGAGCCTTTAAACTGACTGACAAGAACAGCGTAATAAAAAAATTGATAGGCACTTTGTGCATTCTAAAATTTTATTTTAAAAGTCTGCATTTCTGATAATCAAAAACATGGTTGTCTCTGATATCTTTCATTATTAGTGTAGCTTCTATAGCTACAGTCAAAAATGTCATGCACATTTCTTACCTGTGCTCTCTTTCAGTCTTTGTGTGGCTACTCGCACTAATTTTGCTGTTTCCTGAATGTCTGGTATGAGCAGTGCTAAGCCTTCACTTTCCTCATCCTCCATTTTGTTCCCAGATTTTCCTTTGTTGGATCTTATAGTAATTAAAAAAAAAAAATTGAAGCGGAACAATTGAAACAATAATTGCTGTCTCTCGGATACTACATTGCAGTTAAGTGTTTCTTTTTTTTTAAAATTGTTTTTACTGTTGTTTGTCCCTTGAAGAAGGTTTCTTGCCAAAGTTTTCGTTGTTTTTTTTGCGTTCTTTTTTTTTTGTTTTCCCCTAATTTGTTTTGCTCATTTTCAGCATTAAATTAATTCATATAACTTGCAGTTATTTTCATTTATTTAAATTGTATCTCTTAACACATTAGTTACTAAAATTTTAAAAAATAAATATTTATAGGTTAACTTAATGTATAAGATAAGCAACTTACTTGAGTCTACTTGCATATGTGTCCACACAACCTTTCATCTTCTCTAGCAGTGTTTCAATGGATGCATGGGACTCCACACTGTTCTTCCCCTGTCTCTGTCTCTCCTCATCCATGGGTAGGAGAATGGGGACAAGGCTAGGGTTGACTGTGATACCTCTCAGCAACTGTAGCAGGGCACGATATAGGGGCACATGGCGAGCCATGTCTAGGACTGAGTCATTGCGGAGATACGAGGACAGTGCAGGGACAAGGCAGGATTGGGACAAGAGATCTGCCAATGTGTCTGGGATGAGATCCTTATCTGTGTCAGGGGGTGTAGGTGAATTGGATTCAGATGAAGTCTTTACACTTCCGTTGGGGTTCATATAGCTGGCCAACACCTGAGCGAAGTAATATCCTAATGAATGAGTGCTATTAATAGCATTTAACTAAATTATTTTAACTATGTTATGTATGAACATCTTTTTAACTATTCAATTCCAGATTAACCTGATTTTTCCAAAGGAAACAAACTCCACATGCATTGAAATTTTTTTTTTTAAATCTATAATGTGACATATTTCACCTGTAGCAAGCAGGCAACATGTTCCTCTTCTCCTTTCTGTCGTAACATTGCTTGTTCAGCATCCCAGCTGGAGGTTGTTGACCCAGTTCCAAAGCCAGTGCCTTTAGCCCAGTAGTGTTGCTGCGCCTTTTCTTCTGGTTGGCTCAGTGATGCCATGGCAGAGGATGACTGCATTGCTGACAGTATAAGTTGAGTCTGGACAAGAAACGGATAACTTTAGAGGTTTTCTTAAAAGCAGATTTCACTTTACAATAATATAGAGGAAAATAAATATATTTTTTTATAAGGTTCTGAAACCTTGTGAAGAAGAATCAAAATAACAATAAAGAATTTTTTAGAAAGCTATAAAATAAAAGCTGAAAAATAACACCTCATGTTGAAAACTTGTCAGGGGAGCCCGAGGTTTGTGGTGACTGAGCGTTGCAAGACATGCCAAAACAAGGTGGATAACTCCAATATCTAGTGCCATTCGTCGCAACAGAACACCATCGTCTGTTGTTAAGGGCGAGGTGTCAAACAGGCTCTTGAGCACAGTGAAAGGCATTGTGGGCAGTGAATTAGCAATAGGTGAAGACAAAATTTGACCTGAAAGTTTCAAAATCCATTTCAAAATAATTTATGGATCCATTTTAAAAAATGCAACTTAATCTATTTTTAAAGAAAGTTAATTATATAAAAAATGGAGCCACACTTACAATGTTTTGAGGCATTTATCAAATTATGCCAGATTAAAATCTATAATGAGCTTCCTATATGTCCCACCAGCTATCTTGCAACAAAAAAGTTAATGGAATCTTTTGATATGTATTGAACTTGAGTAGCAAGGTACATTATAAACACGCCCTATTGTTACCTCCATCTCCATCATCTGTCACTCCTAGCACCAGTCTCAGCAAACACTGAGCTACTTTCCTCTCTTTGAGCAACACCTCAGCATAGCCAGGAAGTCTCAGAAACAGGCCAAAGGCAATAAGGGAATGTGGAGGTATAGAGGGCACAGTCCCCACCATCGAGTGTTTGTTGGGTTTACATGTGTGGGGTGGTGTGATGGGCTCTAGATATGGCTGAAAACAAATAAAGAAAACAATTCTATTCATGCAGCTGTGCAACAAGCTTTAATATTTCTTTAAAGCTTTTCTTGTAAGTAAATCAGATAACAAAGGGGCATTGTTTGAATAAGTCCAAACTATGAATTTTTATTTTATAAAACAAGGTTTTTTAATATTTTGCAATCTCACTGTGCCATGATTGAAATCTTACATTTCACAAGACTTCATAAATATTCTACTCTACATTATTTTTAAAAAACAATTAATGAGTCATCAAAATGGATGGAGAGAGAAGATTTCTTTGACAAAGTATTACAGCTTCGCTTTATAATTATATTAATGTTATTTTAAAATCAAAGTTTAATGTATAAATACTAAATTGCTTGTACTACTGACATCGTAAAGCTCATCAGAGGACTCCACAGTGACCCAGTCATGACCAATGTCATTAATGTTGTTGTTGTCAGACACAACTTCAATGTTTGCACTCTGTCTGGAAATCTCTGGGAACAGGAGGGGCAAGTGCTGGGCCAGGAGAGCCAAGCCACCAACATTGGCAAATACCTTTGGAAGATAGGACAGACCAATATAAATACTCTTAACAGTTAGCAACATTATATTCCCATCACTATCATTCAAGGCTTTAATATTACAGCTCACTCCAATTTTTAGGTAATTTAACATTGATTAGGTCTGTGTTAGGATGAGCCAGAACTGACTAGGATAAGCCAGAACTGACTAGGATAAGCCAGAACTGACTAGGATAAGCCAGAACTGACTAGGATAAGCCAGAACTGACTAGGATAAGCCAGAACTGACTAGGATAAGCCAGAACTGACTAGGATAAGCCAGAACTGACTAGGATAAGCCAGAACTGACTAGGATAAGCCAGAACTGACTAGGATAAGCCAGAACTGACTAGGATAAGCCAGAACTGACTAGGATAAGCCAGAACTGACTAGGATAAGCCAGAACTGACAATGTTTGTACATTGTTCTTTAAGATAAAATAAAAAATATTTAACCTTATTACTGAATAAAGCACAAACTGTAAGAGTTATTTTCCACACACAAAAATGTGTATATACTTTAGTTTATTGTTTATCCTTGCAATATTTCAATACATGTTCTTAAAAATGGACCTATGTTTGCAAGCCATAATATGATCTTTCATTTCCATTGTACATTAAACAAAACTGAGTTTGTTAGTAGCAGAGTTGTATTTTTACCTTTAATGCAGATGGAAAAGGAGGAGATGACATCAGAGCCTCATCAGTAGCTATAGTTTCATCAAGACCATCTATATACATGAGAGAGATGAGATTGTTAGATAATATGAATATTGTGGCTTGCACTATTGGGCAAATTCACTAACATGAAGAGTCACTGACAATTACCTTCAAATTGATTTTAAAAAGATAAATCCTTGCCACATTTGTGGAACTCGAATAATTCAATCCATTAAAAAAATTCTCTCTGAATAAGGCAGGTTCTAATGTACCTTTGAATGAACTAGGACCAGGGGATCTGAGCCTGACCACAAACTGCAGGGCAAGGGTGGCGGGAAGGAGTGCATAATCAGACAGAACATGGAGAAGTTGGGACAATGTCAAACTGTGAGGCAAGTCTCTCCCTGAGGACAAAAACATTGATACATCAATGCTCAAATCATATTTGAGGATGCCATGAGGCTACATCAAACAAATGATGACATCGTACATGAGAATAAAACATGGATACTTACAAGTAATACTGACAATTTAACATTCCTGAGTAGCAAAAATACACCTTTTCCTCCGACGCTGTATTTTAAAGAAAAAACAAAAGGTAGCTTTTACCTGGTATGGCTATGTACCGAAGTCTCGCTCTATAAAGTGCCTGCGGTATTCGGAAACTTCCAGATTCTAGGAGGGAGTCATTGGTGTGCCTTCCTCTTCTTGTTGGTGGCCTCGGAGGAAGTGTACTTTTAGAGGATGGACTCTTTTCTCGTTTTTCTTTAGCAATAGCTGAAAGAAATAAGAAATGCTTACATTAATTTAATAATCTACATTGAGAAGCCGCCAACGGACATAAAAAAATTCTTTAGATAATCATCTTTATTTCTGAAGATTTTTAAATTGCAGTTTTTAACTTCATTACAATATAATGAAAAATAATTTTAAAAATAGTTGTGTACTATTTTGATGGTGCTGGCAGTGAAACACGTCAATGATTAGCTCTGATATGGAGAAGGATAACAGTTTTCATTTGTGTGCAAAAATTTTCTAGCCGTAACAGAAAAGATTTTCCAAGTGTGCCATTTATATTTTTCTAATGGCTGTGATGGCTCACCGGCCGATTGTGTGAAAAACTCCATAATTTCCACATCAAGCTCACCCAGTGCTTCTTTCTTGGTGCTCTCATCACTGCGCAGCTTCTTCTCTTCTTTCTTTTCTGGCCAACAGCTTGGAAGAGGCAATGGATCTAGAGTGTGGCAAAAAATTAAAAACTGTTTGTTGTTAAGCAAACTATACAATCTTCACATTAATCAACAGTCCCTGCAAAGCTTCTATGTTTAGATATAATTTATAGTCATGTATTGAGTCACAGGATTTTCATTAGCTATAGCTTATAATTATCCCAGAAATGAGAAATTAAAATATTTGCATGTATCATCAGATATTTCCTCTCACCTGCAACTTTAGATATCACGTCTGAGCATTTTGCATTAAGGTTCATTGTAATGCACTGGCAGCTGCGACCACTACCGTACCGAGGATGGAATATTTGTCCACCACAGCTGGCTAGTGGAAAGCTTTCAGCACAGTCGTTGTTGGTACCGTCATCATCATCCGATGGCACACTGCTGCTTGCATTACGCACAGACACTATAATCTTTTCATCTTCCAATAGGACTTGGAGTAAGAGACGTCGCATAAATCCAGACAATGGCATTGCACTGAGCAGCTCTGAAAATTATTAATCTTTAAAAACCATTTGTTTCTAATTATAAAAATGAAATATGATATAAAATCAAAATAAAAACAAATATATTCTGTAGGTGAATTATTGCCTTTGGTCCATTACCATAGTTTCAAAAGATGATATGCATGTATATATATAAATAGTTTAATTCTTTGTCTGTCCTCTATTGGGTGCTGGGTGGCCGAGTGTTCTGAACTGAGCTAATGGTCAGGAGTTCAATCCCCGCCAAAGCCCAGTCAAGCAAAAAACACCACCTGCACCCCGGGTGGATGGGACTCGTTAACCTTGGACGGTAACCCATCTAAGAGAAGGCAACTCTGAATTCAAACCCGGAGATGGGAGATGGAGTTCACATGCGCCTAACTGGCAGCAGTGAGACCCCTCGAACATCGAACAGCGGAGCGCCGTGAGCACGCTATAAAATGAGCGCTATATAAGTACTACAATCAATCTCCAAGATTTGACTTTGTAACGCGCTTCGAGCCTTTGGGGATGAAGCGTGATTTTTCAAATTAACTTTATTATTATTATTATTCATTTATATATAGATATATGAATAAAGGACAGACAGAGAATTAAACTAGACTCTATTTTCAAAGTGATGAAGTGAATCTCTGACCTGTTTTGGTAGTGCCTTGATCCTTGATGACATCACATAAGACTTTGGCAAACAACAGTTGATTTTCAGGGTGAAAGGATATCACAGCAGAAAAGAACTGAATGGTTTTATTTTCTAGCTCTGATCTCTCATCGGCAGTCAGGAGCTGGAATACACATTTATTCATGGAAATTACACGATTTTTCTACATGAAAAAAGGGAACGGTCAAAATAATAATAAGGCTGGTTCAATTTTACCCCACTTTAACTTTATCACTTAAAATGTTAATTTATACCACTTTTTTAATGTAAGGGAAATGTCAGTTAAATATTTAAGTCAAATTAATTACCCCAGTTGTCTCCTGATTGGACAATGTGAGTAGAACTGGTGACTGGTATTGGCTACCACACAGCAAAGTCAGAAGTAGAGACCAAAAAGCATTGCCCTCAGCTTGGCCAAGCCAGTTTTTAAGTTCCATTTCCGAACTGATCTCGGTGAAAAATCTCAGCACAGCACAAACCAAATTTGCCGTTATTGGGGACTCTATGGAATGTAAACATCTATGAATGATATCTACCACAAAATTAAGCTGAACTATAAAGATACATTTTTTTTTGTATTTTAAGTTTTCTTTTACCATTTTATATCTGCTAATATATTCAATTAGAAGTATATATAAAAATAAAGCAGGGATTAGTGTATTTTTTAATTAAAAAGCAAACATTGAGGAGGTAATAGGCTAGAAATCTGACCATGCACTAATCCTAGAATAATACACCTACTTACCACAAGTGTCATCTGGATTCAGGCCACTGTCTGGACTCTCAGACGGATGACCTCGCGTTACAGCTAACACCATCTGCTGATTACAAAACTCACACACGGCTTGAGCCAACATGGCCGGAAGCCCACAGTTCATCAGTCGCCTGGTGGCCTGCGGGGACATGCACACAGTGGCCAGAAGCATCAACTTGCTCTCATTTAGGTTCATGGTGTTCAAACTTTCCAAACGACAAGCCTGTGGTACAGTAATACATGACCGTCCTATTTAGTGCATTTAAACAGATGGTTGAGCACTTAAAATTAACAACTTATTTTTTTAATTTAAATATATAATTATGTTAATCATCTAGATTACAAGATCATCAAGTTTGGATTCATTTCTGACCATTAGAAAAATGTCAACTTTTGAGTGCCTACGTGTATAATCCAGATATATTTTTGTTTACAGAACTGGCCAAGAAGGTGCATGATGCATTAGACATTTTACAGTAGTAACCAAATCATTTATTTAAAATCAAACCTCTTTTGAATCATCCGTCATTCCATCTGTGCTGTATGTTGTGGGAGTGGCCGTGGGTCTTTTAGTGGCTTCTTTAGAATCATCAGTCATTCTTCCTGCCCTCATGTCCTCCCTCGGTTCAACACTCTCTGGACCATCTTCATCCATGGCTGGAGCTCTAATGTGTGCCCCGTCAGGTCCAACGATGCCCATCCACTCCTGGATGTGCATAAATCCATTGGGACAAATGTGACAAGCGGAGCACAGGACGTTGTTCACCGCCTGACGCAGGTTGCTGTCTGGAAGAATTCTTGACCATTCATATTGGGACCTACCAAGAATAAAATTTAATGTAAATTAGTTACAATACACCGGCAGCAAAATTAACCAACTTTCATTATGAGACAACTAAAAACCATAAAAACATTTAACAACTTAGCCAACTTTCATTGTTAGGCCACTGAAAACCATTTTAAAAACTGCTATCTGAAACATTTTTCTGCACAAAGCCTATATCTACTTCATAAATTATTCAACCAAATTTGAGTCGTAAAAGTTCCTTTTTAAGTGATCCAAGTTTATTTAGTTTAAACTTCTTTATTTGTTTGTTGTTTTTCTTGTTGTTAACAGTCATATCCAAATAATGTTATAAATTTTATTATAACTGCGTAGTTTATTAAATCAAAAATTTCTTTCATACACTTGAAATAAAGAGTAGAATGAATATAACTATGGAATATATCTTATTTATTTCTATTTTACCTAATGAAATCAACAGTGATAAGTCTGGACAGAGGATACATGACCGGAAGCTGTGCACTGTTCCACAGTATGGCAGCCACACACTGAACATGTTCTGGTGATGGGGTGTTATGTGTGTTGTGCATCAGCTGATTGAGTCCAGACTGATACTGGTTGCAGGATGAGTTTGAGCAGTCCTCCAGCCAGCGAAGCAAAGCTTCAATTCTGTTTATAATGAAATGTTGCATTATCTCTATTCTAGGCATGTTTTGCCCCCATTCTAGTCGGTATAAACACATGTCTCTGCTCTAAAAAATATAGTTTTAAATGTTTACTTTCCTTACACTGGAACACTGAACTTTATCTAATAAGATCAAGGAAAATATAAAAGAAATATACCTGTTGTGGGTATTTTCATCTTGCGTTGTGCCAAGCCTATAGAGAATCTCAACAGTATATGGACTTGCAGCCCCATCAACTTTACCCAAGTAGGAGTGAACTGAACCTTAAAACAGGAGCATTTTCTTGTTAGGTTAATATAGAAACACTACAGTAGTGATAAATACTTCTATAGAAACACTACAGTAGTGATAAATACTTCTATAGAAACACTACAGTAGTGATAAATACTTCTATAGAAACACTATGGTAGTGATGAAACTTCAACATGACATTGTATGTTCAACAAGAAAAAATATTTAGAACATCATCAACATATATTTACCAGAATTCCTGGGTCCCTGGTGCAGTATGCTGTCTAACAATGCCAGACCAACATCCTTGTGGCACAGTCCAAGTTTTATAAGGATAGTTTCTATCTTGGGTGCATGTACCCCGATGAGAGGATGGACCAGCAAGGAGGTGCATGTGACCAGGAGGTTAGAGGTGTGAGCTGCTATGTGAGCTACTGTACTCTGAATTTCTTGGCTGGAGTTAACAAGGCAGTGGTGCAGGATTCGCATCCATCCCAGACTGAACAGCAGAAGTAGGGCCAGATTGTTAGCAGTTTTAAAAAATACAAAACAAGAGATTTTTAAAAATCCAACAACAAAACAAAACAAGAAATATAACATAACTAGGGTTTAAAAAAAATTATCTCACCTTGACCTTGAGAAGCAATCTTCGTTTAAAAATGACATTGAGTTTTCAGAACTCTCAGCAAATGCAGTCTGACCCCAGAGAGAAATTTTCTGTAGGCCAATGCTCATGGAGTCCCAGGGTCTATGCAGTAATAATGTGACAGAGGTAACCACTTCTGGCTTTTGTAGCTGAAGACGTATCAGTGTGAGACTAGATGTGTGCAAGGGTGGTGAGGCTGGTGACACAACATTACCGTCATGGGACAGCTCCAGGCTAACATGGGAGGGGCATGCTGAAATAGGATAAGCAATTTTTGCTGTTATACCTTTTATTCTGTTTTGATGATTCTGTCTTTACTGCATATCATGAAGTGTATATTTTGAAAGCCTCAACAATGCTATTTTACATATACTAATTGTGATTGCTAAAGTATTACACACAGCATTGTCTTTTGTTAAATCTACATCATAACTAATATTCCATTGAGCTGGTGCAATAGCAGCATTGGTCACAACCAAGAGGAACAAGGTTCAAAGTTTTCTAGGTCACCCACAGCTACCAGCATAGGTGGAATGGACTCATCAGAAAGGCAGTTATTTTTTAAATTTAAAAAAAACAACCAATTAAGTTTGAAGATGCCAGCTAATTTGGTGTGATTAAAATTCATCTTTACAAACTGTCATGATCCGCACACCAAATTATTAAATGATAGATGACAAACAAAACAAAGAAAGATTCATTGAAATAGATATTGTAAGCTCACTTGAGATTGCAGCTCCATGGGGCCGGATATGAACATATTTCAGGAGCACTGCAAACGGTAGATGTATAGTAAGTTCCACGCAGGGCTCATCAGGGTAAAAGTGGTAAGACCAGGTTGCAGAGCGAGCTCTTCTGTTGGCAAGGTTCATTATGAGGCAATCAGCTGGACTGGCTGTTGGACTGCTGCATGTAATGGTTCCTGGAAATTCAACATGCCAGAAATTAGTTATCAAATCAGCCTATTATTCTGTTAGCATTGATTATATTTTAAAAACATTTTTTTAAAAAGGACTACAAGACTCACTCTGTCCAGTGATAAAGATTGAACATAATGTAATACTCACCAAGCTGAGCAAAACTCTGCAGACCTTCTGTGTTATCAACCTCAAAACCTTTACTCTTGTCTCCCAGGTCAGCATGGCCAGAGCTGAAGTTCTGCATTAGGGTGGAAATGATGCTTGGAGATGATGAGATCATGTGCTGGTTACAACGTACAAGGTTAGAACTCACCACATCAATACCCCCTGCAAATATTTAGACATTATTGTAACAACATTGAACTTTCTTAATCAAAGACACAAAAAGCATTTTCATCAAATTAAAATGCACATATGAACAAAGTAAAGGGCCAGTGTCGAGCTCAACTACACATTAAGAATTCATAGCTAAATATGAAAGGTTATCGCAATAAATATACACAGCTGACTCTAAAAAAACTTTAAGAGAAACAATTAATCTAGAAAAATCTTAATGAAAATAAAATTGACATATAGCCAAAAGAGTCTACCAAAAACTCTCATAATACACCAATTTTGCCTACCCCACTGCTGTATTTTATTTTAATGAAATAATATCTTAACTGTAGGACATCCCATCTGTGGCCATCAAATATTGCACATAACTATTTCATAACTAAATCTTGAGCTTATGTATCATTTTGATAAGCCCAAGGCTTGAAGGATTAAATATGAAAAAAGCTAACTTTAAAGTACACAATTTCATCAGAGTAATAATTGGTTTGATTACCACCAGACAATGAATTAGTTATGTGTATACCTAGATCAATAAATTTTTTCACAGCTGATGAGGAGTTGAGCATCCTAAGGGTAAAAAATAAAAGTGGTTCCGACAGTCGTGTTAGAGTGACTTGACTCATGATGGGAGGCCGACCAGCAAAAAAATGATACAAGTTATCCACCATGACATTTCGATCACTGCACTTCTCTTTCAAGGTCCTCAAAATTGTAAATATGAGGTCCCCAACAGTGAAAGCATCCGTTTGGTCAGCAGTTTTCTGCAGGCTATTCAAGCAGTCAGTGTGAGCAAACATAAGGGCCAGTTTGTTGCTGGTACAGTGGCTCAGGGACTGGATGAGGTTCTGCATTATGACGGGATTGCCTACAACTATATCAGCTATTTCTGATGGCCTGTGCGAGGTTTCATTCTCATCTTCCTCCTCATCCTCCAGAAATTGCTGGTTTTGCGATTCACTCAGTTGGTGGACCATGGTTCTAGATTTTTCATCATCAGAAAGTCTGACATTGGTCAGTAGTCTTGGAGGAAATCTTTGGGCTGAAAATCCCTCAATATTTTGGTCCGGCCACTCTGGTGTTTTGTTGATAGGAGTTCTTGTTGGCAGTCCAGCCACTGGGGTAGAAATCAACCTGAAGGGATCAACAGACAAATTATAAGTCATTTAAAAATTTTTGATTATTAGAAGGACATAGATCATGTACAAATTGATGATTGAACTTAAAATATTATGGTAATTTACAATTTCAAAGTGAAGATATTTCATTTTTTATGATTTAGATAAAAGAATATTTTAGATGGATGGTATAAACTCCACAAACATTCCTCACTTGTTGACAAGCTGCATTAGAAAGAACATTAGCTGGTCTCTGAGTGAATCAGTACCCCCTGGTCGGCTGTCATTGCCACGCAGTAGCGAGGCTACAAGTCCACCAAAGCAAGATCTGGCTCCCAGTGAAGTATCATGACTAGTTCGACTTACAACCTGGATACAAATAGCCAAGGATTGGGATTAACGAAACATTACTTCACATTTTAAACCCTTTGCAGTTAAGAAATGACACAAATCAGAATGTATATGTTTTCAAATATTTAGTCATGACTACATTTGGCTATTATTTGAATGAATAAAACTGAGTGACACTGACTTCATTAAATATATTTTTGTGACCTCAGAGGTTGCTTAAAAATTCCTTTGTAAGTTCATTTGAATGTAAGTCACCAACATTTGATTTCCTTTGATGTAGCTTCGATTCCCTCCCATTGAAAGTTGTTTACATTTGGACAAAAATGACAATGTAATCAAGATCTGCTAACCTGATCTTGTAAAGACAGATGCTGGTAGACAAGAGTGCTTGCAGCTTGGATGACACTGAGGGCATTACTGACATCCACTGAAATTAGAGTGTTCTCTGCTAACATCTCAACAAACTGAACTTGTGCATCCAGCGGACCACAACACTGGTATATGGCTCCCCTGAAAGTGAAATGCATTGAGTTTTTATCACTACACATTCAATTAGAAGAAAAAAATGTATATTTATTGTGCTATTTACATAAAAAGTATTGCACAAATAAAAGTAATAATATTTAAATTTAATTCAATTTAATAAACTTAATTTTTTTATATCAAATCAAATAATTACCTTTCTGCTGTGAGATTGTAAACTATTTTTAACAGCATTTCTTTGAAGCGTTGTCCACTGACTTCAATAGATTTACACTGAAGCCTGTACAAAAGGTCTCCAAAGATCTTCACAGCTGTAGGTCCAATCTAGATTTGTATTAGAAGCCATTTTACTTGTAATTGGTACACTTACAAATGGAAATACAAAATATTTCAAAAGTAGCCTGTCTTCACTACACAAAAAATCCCTCAGTAAAGGACGTAAGAATAAATGTAAAACTTATCATATCAATGGACTACTAAAGACTACAATTAATACCTAGCGATAATAGACCACTAAAGACTAGATTATGTAAAAAAAACTAACAATAATGACTTAAGACTACTGTGTAAAATATAGTTATAGTTGACTAAAGACCTGTTGAGTGCCTGCTGGTTGGTGGCTGGATAAAAACTTGGTCAACAATGGAGCCAGATTGGGATCATTCAGAACACAGGGTGCAAGTGATGTCTCAATGCCCTGAGCATTGGTGTGCCTCTGGTTGGTCAGCAAACACAGTGCCTGGAGTAAGTAGACCCACGTCCTTACAGGTAGGCAGGGCATCATCACACCCACCTGTACAGATAGTTATTGCTCTCTTAATTCATTCTTGAAACAATACAAGTCATAAAGGGGGAAACGTAACTAATCATTGTGTCAAACTTTTTCCAATGAGAGGTACACTAAGAACAACTAAGGTATCCTTGTGTACATACCTCCATTAGGTTGGCAACAGCATGCTGAGAGAGGGCAATGATTGGCTGCCTGGTGGCATCAAACACTTGAGCACTGGCTACTCCATTGACTGTAGTGGCCCCAACATCACCCACCGGTTCATCTTCATTCAGTGTCAGCCACAGCTGCAATACAGCTTCAAAATTGACACGCCCACTTCTTAGCTGGGAAAACATCCTCTCAAAACACTGGCTCAACATTTCCACTGATGGTGGTGGTATCTGTATAATTGGATAATAGAGAGTTCATTAACTCTTTTTTAATGCCAGCAGAATTTAGGTGTTTTTTCATGGCTTTCATTGGCTATAGTTGTTCAATTATACCACATCACAATTATGTACATTCAAAATAATTCAATAAATCATGACAATGTCTATTTTTTTAGTGGATACAGAAAATATCCAACCTGTCATAAAACAAAAAACTTGAACAAAAACCTACTGTCTCTCCATCTTGTTTCATATCTGCAGAGTCAGTTCGGGAATCAAATCTGTCATCAGTGCTCATCATGCAAACAGTAGGAGCAGGGGGTAGCGGAGAAGAAAATGCACTTTGTATGTTGTTTACTTGTACTGACTGCATAACCTATATGAGATAGAAAATTCTTCATTTTATCACAATAAATTTGTAAGTAAAAAAAAAATGTCTTCGAGTTATGAACATTTTTTTTTTTTTAAATTCCCTTAGATTTTTTGTATGATTACATTGTCATTAGCGCTTGAGCGCCCATATTTTCAAAAGGTATATTTTAAACTCATGTTCCTACCTTGAGACGATGTTCTGGTAGAGTCTCAAGTCCAAACTCCAGACGAGCATCTAAAGCAGTGGAAATGTTCTGGGAGATGTTGGAAGCTGCTGCCATCCCAATCTGTTCATTAATTTTATGTTGCAAGTTCAGAAGATGTTTCAAACTTCCTGGCTGATAGCTGAAATAAATCAATTAAAACTTAGTAGTGTCCTAAATTGTTATAAGCCTCAATTGTCTAAAGAAGTTTTTTTTAGATTGAGGTCATGAAGTAATAGAGATATTCTGTCACTAAACACAACAGTTGCAGATTAGTTAGACTTCTTTTGCCCTTACTGGACATGTGATCTCAGGTAACATGATATCAATTTTCAACAAAACTAAACTTTAAAAAACAACTGAGCATGCTGGTCTACCTGGGATGATTAGCTATCATCTTGTTAATATTGTGACTTGTAGGAGACTCCATTTCATCAAAGCTGTCATCCAATAATTTCTTGAGGGAAAAACTTGGGCCATCTGGAGTTACTTCCATGATGAAGTCAGGGAGTGATGGACTAGGTGGGATGGGCGGTGGTGGGGGGAGATTGTCCAAAGTGGGTTTTGTCTGGTATTTGCTGATCAGCTCCAGGAACTTGTTCCACTTGAATTTGTCCCTGTCACTTTTATTGATAAATAGTCCAACTAAGGCAACCGGGTCATCCTTTTCATCCAGACAAATGTTGCCCTCAAGGAAATCTGACAATAAATGGAAATTGTTCAACCAAAAACACACAAGTGAATATTTGTCAGATTATTTCTCAAAGTGACTCAATAGTGTCATCCATTTGAGATGCTGCTGGTCACTAAAATAACTCAGCTTTACAAAATAAGACCACCTAATATTTATGACCAATATGACGTGCAGATGAAATCAAGTTACTGTCAAGCTGTATTTACTACATAAATGTTTGCCTCCTCTAATACTAAAAAAATAAAAAAGTCTACTATTGTTTTAATTTATTTACGCAATCACAAGCCTCAAGCATAATAAATAAGGATTGTATGTGAAGGAAATCTTTGAACAAAGTATGTGGGCTAAAAGCCTTCTTTATTGGAAAAGACTAAACAAGAAACAACAAAGATATAGAAATGTATTCAAAACTTAAGCATCAGAAGTTTGCAGCCAACTACTGACACATTTTGAACAATGTCCAAATCTTTCACTTCAAACTTCACCATACACTGTTCAATGATTTCCACAAGCCACAAAATTACCTTTTCTGAGAAATCCATGAAACTCTGGCTTAGTTCTCAAGATGACCTTCACTTGCTCCAGCTGCATAACTTTCACTTTCTTGTTACCTCTGACTTGTTCCGAACACAACACAGAACTTTCCTTCTCCAGCCATTGTGAATAAACCTGTGAGTCATCAACATCAGAAATATCTGCCTCAGAGTCTTCAGGGCTGGAGGGACAACATTTTTCTCCTGCAATAGTCAAGTTTTCTTCAATGTTAAGTTTTTTAAATTTGAACAAAAAAGTTCTGATGACAATTCTTCACATAAATTAACTGCATGAAAAAAAGTAATGTCCTGAAGGTTTGGATTCAAATAATAAAAATGACTGTCACATGACAAAAACATTTCCCATTCAAGGTTTCAAATGCATGAGAGAAGAACATTCTACCAGCCCACCAGTCTTTGTGATAGGGTCTATCCTTTTGATACCTATATTGTATAGAGTTTTAAAAAAAATTACCCTGCATGAATGGATTGCCTTACAGGGTATGCTCTGAATTATATTGATGACCTTAATTTACATAGTCTAAAGCTTAATTTTATACAGAGATTTTAGGGTCATGATCTGAAAAAACCTTGCGGTATGCAAAAACCAACAAAAGTAAAAATGGCTTAATATTCTGAAACAAAAAAAAAAATCTAGGTATTCATTTCTATTATGCATGATGCTTTAAAATGGGAAAATATGGTTGCCTTTCAAATAAAGAGAAGCAACTTTTAAATTCAGAACAACTCTTATTGTTATACTATGGTTGCGTTTCAAATAAAGGGAACCAAATTTTACATTCGAAACGCTTAGTAAACTGAGAAATAATAGGATTATTTGAAATAAAGACATGTGTCATAAACTTGGCAGTGAACTAAATTTACCTTCTAGAATGTCTTGCAGCAAGCATGTGATGGCATGGCCAGCCCAGGGACCACCCCATGTTAAACTGTCATGGTTTAGCTCTGCATCAAGCACCAACAAGACTAGTTTCTCCAACTGTTCTTGTGACATAACTTCAGCAAGAACAATGGAAGGTCTACATGCTACACACAGTTTGGCCAACACCTGCACAGAGCAATAAAAATAGATCAGTGCACTTTCTTTTATCACAAGATTCATGCAATAAAAACAATACATCATTAACTACCAATAATAAAACAGTTTTTCTGTGTTGAATATTTGATCACGCTGTGTACTTACTTTGCAAGCAACTAGAAAAAGATCAACATGGCAAGTGAAATCCATGCTGAGCAAGAGGGCCATCAGTCCACCGACCACAGCGAGACATCTATCACGAGATAACAATAGAGGCTGGTCAATGTCCATAGAATCATCTTTCATTTCAGACTCTTCTACCCTACGTTGTTCTGTGATCCCCTTAAAGAGAAGCTGCATGAAACATTCAAAAGTATTACTGTTTAAAGTAACAACAATCTTTTCAATGATACAGTCACAAAATTGGAAGCCATTTTTTTCAAATAAAATGTGAGGGAAAAAAACCCAACAATTATACCTTTGCTGATGCCTGATATTTTTTATCTGGTCCACCAAAGTGTTTCTTTAATCTATCAATCTCATGTAATTTTTGCCGATATTGTGCTACTTTTCGCTGAAACCCCCGCCGATAGATACGTTGGAATTTGCATCTAGTTCCTGACGATGTAGAAGGAGACCACTGGCTTTCAATGAATGCCCATCTGTTGCTGACACTGTAGACTTTAATGGAAAAGTTTTTTTAAAAATTATAAATAAGTCAGAATTTTAATAACTTCATATAGCTACAAAAATGTCTACAAAAATGTGCCCTCCATTAAACAGGCCCACTCAAGACCAAAGCAAAACAGAGCATGCCTTGCTCAAAACATTGTAAAACAAATTCTGTAATATCCAAGAAAAGTTAACCCTAAGAACCTGCGATCACACTTTATCGGTCTAAGTGTTTTAAATCCATATTCCCAGACTGATATTTCAATCTCCCATACCGTACCCTAGATTGGCCGTTTATAAAAATGTGTTGTAAATACTGAGTTTAGGGTTTACCACATTACTTGCGAGGTCACAGTTATAGTCACACACATGGATGCATTGTTGTTAATATGTTTTAGTAATTGTTTTTTTTATGTATAGAGGTGACAAAAATAAAAAAATTGCTATTCTTAAGGACTCAAACTAGGACAGGTTGATGATAATGTAAATGATTCAAAGAAATACTATAATGTTTTGAAAAAGGATTAAAAATAAAGCATATAGAAAATGATATTGATCAACACTTGACTTCAACCAGTGCTAGTGATGGAATGTGTGCATTAGAAAATAAAGAAACAACCCAAGGTCCACCCTTAGTCCTAGCCTTGGTTTTTATGAAAACAATGGGTGTGAAAGTGACCGTCTTCTATGATATTCTTAACTGATTCTAAGACAATTATCTCCCTGTGATTTTATAATAGTAATGGACCACAATCAGAAAAATTTAGATTGAAATAACTAAAATGTATATATAATTATACTATCATAGAATTTTGTTTGTGCGTCTGTGGAAGTTTTTGGCCCAGGAGCAGTCAAATTGTTATTAAAGCTACCAGAAAACATCAGCCTCTGATAGACCCCTTGTTACTAACAGGGTTTTATTGGTGACCACCAGACAATGAATGAATCCATATTAATTACATTTAATACTTAAGTTTTAAAATATAAATTATTTAGATGTACTGGTAAACGATTAATCACTGCAGCTGATTAACTTAAAGTTTGATGTACTCGTTCTCTGCAGACAATTTATTCATACATTTTTTTTTAAACATAAAGAACGTGCCTAGATATTTACCATCTTTATCTCTCTTGGCCCCTTTCTCCGTGTCATCTGTGTTAGAAGCCAGAGAATTGGATGAGGACTCCATATTGCGACACAAGAAAAGTAGCACCCAACTTGTAAGAGACAAGTCCAAGTGTTCTGATAAAAAAAATAGTTGTATGCCTTAAAACATCTTTATAGAAATTTTTATTGTAAATAGTAGCAGGCGCACCAGCTATATTAATTTTGACATTTCTTCATTCTATCATTACTTGAAAATCTGAACACAGAATGAAATAAAGACTTTATTTCATTAGAACAATGACTCATTGAACATACTGGCTGTGTGGGGATTGGTGGCGGGCTCAAGGACTGATGTCAACATGGATAGAAGACTGTCTAAGATGGCAAGGGAACTTGGTCCACTCAGAGATTTCTGACCCAAGGCGCTCAGCAGAACAAATACCCTGAATAAATCAATAGATAAACATCAGCACTGCACACACATTGTAGAAAAGAAAAATCATCAAAATTGTTTCAAAATAATTGTAAATTTAGATCTACTGCTTTAAAATAAGGTTCATTAAATTGATAAATGCACTGTTGGGGTCCATTTCATTTCATAAAATATCAGAAATCTGATATTTCATTGTAATTACATTGTTTGCTTCCAAGGTATTATGTTAACTAATTGTAAATTTGACTTTTTATTTGTTGGTTCATGTAGGTATGACTTATACAGAGCAACTGTGACCCAATAAGCAGCTCTATTTACATCAGCACTTTTCATACAATCTATTTACATATTATACATGCTAAGATTTAAGTAGAATTACAGAGAACACAAGCTTTATCATAATTTTTTTTTATCTAGTTATTTGGTTTATTTCTTTAAAAATATTTGGATTTATTTCTCAATAAAAAAGGCATCACCAGCAGAGTTAATACATTTTTAGCAGATGCATGTATTTATCTCTGAATGAGCATAAAAGCCCCATTGGCACAAGAGAGTAAAAGAAATAGACGCAGGAGTATGAACATTTATCTCACCTGTCTTGTGGAAACACTTGAGAGTAGTGAGAGTGGAAAAACTGTTTCAGCATATTGCCAAGAAACTGTCCCCACCATGGCTGGGTGCCACACACTCTCACAAGTAAAAGCCCTGTTGATACCTGGATCCTCTGCGTACCATGAAGGCACAAGTGCTGGAAGACAGCTTGGGCCTGTTCATGTGTAAGGACATCGTAGAGAGTTGTAGGAGGCTGGGAGATTGCCGACAGACCTACTGTTGATGACAGTAATGTGTCCAGGAGGTTTTCCAGTATGACACGAAGTTTGTCAGTGGGCGCCTAGAAAAGAACATGAACATCATTCATAAAGTATATTTAAATTCTGATAGGATTGTTTGCTATTTAGTTATCCATGCTTTGGACTAAGATTTAAATACTTGATAGTTCTTTATTCAATGCATTACCTGAGCTAACAAGACATCAGCATTCAAAGATTCATCTATGACATCTATGCAAATACCCAGTGAAGTCTGAAGTCTGTGGATAGCTCGCTGAGCTAAATTTAGCTGCAGTTGCAACTGCAAACACTCATTGTATGCCTGAAGAAATTTGTTTACAATTAATGACAAAAAACATCTGATGAATGTATTTATTTAACAATTTTAAAAAAGAATTCTTAAGCTTTGCCATTAAATAAATGAAACAGATAGGACAGGACATGCGACGGCTTAACTGAAAATAAAGGGCAATCAAATTAATGTTTCAGCTCAAAGCCTTCATCCGCAAACAACAACAAAAAAAAAAAAACACAAGAGAAAATTGGACTTGGTTTGCTATTGACAGGATATTGTTTTAACCCAAAATGAACAAGCCACCAAGGAAGTTTGTGATACATTCTCTTAATGCACACATTAGGTTGAATGTCTTGACTTGTTATGTAATAATGACTTGTTTATAAATTTAAGTGACCCGGGATTCCCAGGTTGAAAAATATCAAATTTATTACTAATTCAAAGGTGAGTAATCCCAACCTAAAGTAAAAGATATCCTGTTACATTGAAATGTGAAGCAACAAACCTGCAGAATCTGAGCATCCTCTTCACTGAGTTTGCCAGAACTGTTTCTTTTCAAGTGGTACTGAACATGTGAGGAGATAAACTGTGAGCTGACTACCACCTTGAGCAGGGACTCAAGGCGGGTCTTGGACAAGTTAAATCTACACTGAAGGTCCTCAAGTAAGGACAGAAACAGAGCAAGCTGTGACAAAAGTGAGGCATGGCTACTCATTTCACAGGAGCTGGGAGCTTTCAACAAGTTTTTTGAATCTGTCAGATCATTAAAACTGTCTTTACCAGCAGGGCATGTTGCAGCTGAGGAAGAATCAGCTGTAGATGCATGGCTCTTTACTGAATGGCCTGAAGTAATATTAGGCCATTCCCAAGGAAGAATGTACGTGTGTCCATAGAAAGAGCCTAGTGGAATGCGAGAGCGAGTTGTGCCACCACTGTATCTGCCAACTGTAGTAATCTGAAGGGAGTAAAATTAGGATATCAGCTTAGAATTATTAAGTGGAATTAGTTTAATTATAAAAAGGATATTTTTAATTACAATTTAACTCATGACATCTTGCATGATGGACATTTCATAAGTAGATAACAGAGGGGGCAAGCATAATTGAGGTAACCTATAAGATAATGCATTTATTTGGTGTTACATTTATCTGCTAAGAACTTCGTTGTGTACTAAATTTGACTACACAAAATTTAATATCTCTTGAATGCATCTACTCATTGCAAACAGAATAAAGCTGCTCCTGTCATTCATTGTGTTACCTTGAGGTAGCGACATACTGGGGCTGGCATGATATTGTTCATGATCAGTGTTCTGTCTTTAATATCAGATGCCACAACCAACCTCTGCCCATCAATTTCCTCCCCTTCTACCCACACATCAATGGACAAAGAAGCCAGATCCATACTTGATGGTATTATCACATCAGTTAGAACAATGGGTTTGCCAAAATCCAGAGTTACAAAACGCCTGGCACCTGAAAAGTTTAAAAGCTTATGTTTAATCAGCCATTTTTAAAGATATAATAAACATGTCGTAATCCTGTTCTTTACTTATTATTATAAACTTGGACATGACTGCAAATAATTCCTCAGATCCACATTAGCGATCTACTATGCTATATCTTTCAAATTGATAGGTAGTCAATAACTGAAATAGTCTGATTATAACAAAAAACTAATGTTATTCCACAAATAACTTCTTATCAAGAGCATAAAATCCAGATTTTTCAAAGAAACAGCTTGCAGTAGCACAGGAGTTATTTTCTTTTTATAAAGTAAAAGAATTTAATAAAGTGCATTTTGAGTGTGTGTGGAGGGACATGATGTGCAAAGATAATGACTTGCCTGAATGCATTCTCTCTATAACCAGAACTTGTGGAGGAGGAGCTTGAAGAAGCCCCTGGATTTGAGGGAAAGCAAACTGTTTTTGAGTTCCCTGCCTCTGCTGTTGTGGCTGTTGGCCCTGTTTCTGGGGCTGTGCAGCCTGTTGCTGCGGATGTAAGACTTTGGCTCCATATAACTTCGAGGAGGGGGCTATAAAGCTTTTCTTTTTTAGAATGTTTTCCTCGATCAAAGACTGAAAAACATAAGACTATTTATATTCAAATTAATTCCTGTGAATTTCAAGTTAATGACTAATAAAAAACAATGATTGTATTGATAAGTTCTTTAATTAATTAGTGTCGCTGTAATTCTATTATTTATAAAGGACACAAACGGAAGGTAGCCTCAATTATTTATAATATGTTTATATTTAGAGAAAATTACTTACCATAGTATTAGACAATTTTGGACCCGTTGATTGTGCTAAATATGTAGAAAAATCTCCTCCCAAAATAGGCAACATTGCCTCATCACTAACGAGTCCAGGGGGTTGTAAAGGCATGAGGTGGGTAGGGCCTGAGTTGAAAGCACTTGTTGCAGGTACCGGGCCACTTGATGTGGAGCTGGCATCCATTCTCTCCATGCGAGTCCCATCACTGGTGGCATGGCAACGAAAGTGAAGAGGCTCCACCTCTAGTAGCCCTAAGATGTCATTCTGGAAATAATCAGGCTGTGGACAAAATTCACAATTTCATTTCTAAGCTTTCTAAAAAGATGGATACTAAAATAACTTAGAGAATCTACGCACTATAATTACCATTGGCATGACAACTGTAAGGTGTTGCTATTAAATTAATGCTGAAAAGAATACGTAATTAAATATTTTTCATTTGATGCTTTTTAATGCTTAGTTTCTTATCATAAAAGTCGCCTATTGTCTAGACCAGCGCTCCCCAATTGTAGATCCACAGCCCAGGGTTGGTCCAGGAGCCTTACATCGCTGGTCTGCACATCATAAGTCAAGAAAATGCCGAAAAGGTTACATAATGTTCAAGACTCATTTTAAAAACAAACTTCAAAAAGTGAGATTTTCTTTGGCATCCTGCATTGTAATCATCAAGAGGAGCCTAGGAAACATGGCATGAGCACGGCCAAATGCTGTATAAGAAATTCAACCAAAGACTTCCACCTCAAAAAAAAAACTGAACAATTTCGGCATAAATAAACAAGCCGTTTACTTATTCTACAGGGCAACAATTGGAAGCCTACTTAATTTCAATATTACCTGCTGATGTGGGAATTCATCGTCTGGTATTAAACACCGAATAAACCGACTAATCAAGAAAGCTAGGCACATAACACAAACTAAACATCCTTCACTTATAAAACTATTTGAAGAAAGATGTTATAAAACTAAAACACATTTTGGATGATACATCCCACCCACAGATACTTAGGATCTGCCCTTTCGGGACAAACCTTTCTCTCAGGGTGAGGAATGAAAGATATAAAAATTCCTATGTTCCCCAATCTGTACGAATTTACCAGCTTGCTCCACCTGAAGTCACAAATCTTAATCAGAACTAATAAGTTCCTGACATGGCTGAGAGAATTAACTGAATGGCTGTTTTTTTTCACTAGTGAAATAATTTAATGTAGATGTCTTGTGTTCAAATTATTTTATTTATGTGCTGAAAATGTATAAAGCAATCAAAAAAACATTTCCATTTGCTTGGATCAATAAAAGAATCTAGGCTGTTAACCCCATGCCCACCACATATCAATGTTTCTATAGGTAAAAAAAGGGTATGCCAGATATAATACATAAAATTTGGACAATGCAACTGAATCTAAGTGGCAAAGGGGGAAAGCGCTAGTTTGCCAAAACATTGTGAAAGTTTGTACCGCTCATTTTCACACCACATATATGGGCATTAATGTCAAAATTAAATCACTGGCTGTAAATTGAAAGCAGAGCTGTTTACCCTATGATTTCGTTAGTAACTACATTTTTAAGCCTAAGACTACGGAACTAAGATGAGACTAAAAAAACTACAGTTTGGCTTTCGCTGTAGTAACTACATTTTTAAGCCCAAGGCTACGGCACTATGATGAGACTAAAAAAAACTACAGTTTGGCTTTCGCTGTAGTAACTACATTTTTAAGCTTAAGACTATGGCACTACGATGAGACTAAAAAAACCATTTTTTGTGTTAACACCGTAATCAATCCAATAAGAAAATCAGTGATTGTCCTTTGCGGTCTCAATGTCAATGAATCAACTAAAATATTTTTCTTTTAAGAGGACACAACTTGTATTTTGATTGCCCCCGCACCCAGCTAATTGACCAAACTACTCTTTGGTTCTTGAATCTAATTTTTTTAGAACTGAAACTACACTGACACTAAGCCACGGGTAAACAGATCTGTGAAAGGGATAAATTTACATTTTGTGAGGGAGATTATTCTCTTCAAAATTTTGTATTTGAAATTGATAAAAACCATGCTAAATCCACTTTACGCAAGAGGTTCTTAACCTTTTTTCAGCCCTACACATCCCCTTGATTTAAAAATATTTCCTGCACCCCTATTTTGAAATCAAAACATAGTTCCCACAACCCCTCAGATAGAAAATGCTTAAAAAATGCAAATAAACCTCTTTTTTTTTTATATCTTCCTCCTGACACTGCCTCCTGGACACCTGGTTAAGAAGCCTGTTATATGTGGAGAAACCTCTTATCAAGAGGGGAAGTTTTATCCGATCTAAGACCTAGAATTTTGTTATTTTTATTTTAAAGCAGCCTTAACCAAAAAAATGAAACTTGATTAATAATAGCTTTAACTGGCAAGAAGCGCTTACGTGATTCTTGGCTGTTTTTTCAGGAGAGGACAAGAAGACATCAAACAGGTCAGACTGTTCCTTGCTAGTCCCTACAGTTGGTGGTTTGACCACATTGTAGAGTATTGTACTGGGTGTGGCACTGCCCGGAGACAATGAGCTTGGCTTAGTGATGTTACCTAGGTCCATGTCAAAAAGCTCAGCCTCAAATGGATTTCCATAAAGTCCATACCTATGATGAGGACAACAGTTTTTTTAAAAACATAACTTAATTTAACCAACAAACTCATATTTACAAACTGACATGTTGCTTATAAAAAATGTTTAACCAGGACACCACACAGAATAGTTCTCAAGTTGTACCTAGTTTTGAGAAGAGCGTGATGTAACTGCGTTCTCTGACTGTAGTGTTGGGACAGAGCCAAAAGTAACTGACAGGACCTCTGTGCCACCAGTTCCATGTCCATACATTTGACCCTGTTGAGGATGGTAAACAGCCAACCCAGTGCCCCACTTGATTTACACACAGGAAGAAGGGGGAAGCAGTCCAGCAATGCATGCATCAAGCCAACACTAAAACTGTGGGCAAGCTCTGGATCTGTGGACAACTTGGAGAATCTTTAAAAAAAAAAACAAAAAAAAAAAAAATTTTGTTAACAATTATTCAAAGGTAAAAGTAACCAGAGACAACAAACACTTAGAAAAAAAAAAAACAGTTAATTTAAGCAGTTATGGTTTATTTGATTTGATTGTTTGATAAATGCAATCTGCCCTATTGAGCAGTCTTTAGTTTCTAAAAACAAACAGTGGCAGCTTTAGGTTTAGTATCGATGGAGTAACGAGTTGTTGTTTTTTTGCATACAGTACAACAAATTCAATGTAAAAAAAAAAAATAATAATCATGACAGTCACCTGAAAAGAGAACAAATCCTCCCAGTTGAAATTTGATGCCCAGATATTATTGTCATAAAAAATTGAAAACCAAAAAAAAAAAAAAAGAGTTTAGGCTAAGCTAGATCTAATTAACTTACTCCATACAGAGTGCCAGCAGCCTGGAAAATTTGTGGGCAGTTGTTCTTGATCCTATAATAAAGCAGGACTTCACCATCCCTTGAAGCTCATGTTGTATAGACTCCAACAGAACCCTTTCATTTCCTCTGTAACAGAAAGTCCATCTTTTAATAACAAGTAATAATAAAATATGTTTCCTATAGCAGTTTTAATATCTTAGTTAACTTTTACTCAAACATTATTACCAATCAACAAATGTGTGAGATTCTATTGGTGACTGACCCCACACTTTGTACTTACCGATTGTCTACATCATTTTTCTGCATGGCAAGGATCCAGATCAGAATATCTAAAGCCATGTTCTGTAAATGTTCAGGGCTAACTCCACACAAAGCTGCGTCTCCAGGAGCTGCGATCAAAAGTTTTATGAGTCGCTTGTGGAAGGTGGAATCTTGGATCATGGACATGCGCTGCAGCTTCTCCATGCGCACAGATGTTTTTTTGAAAACTCTTATAGTGACTGACAGCTCCTGCAGCCAATCACAGCCTTTGGCATCAGTCAACTTTTGTTTGCCTGCTGCAGAACTTTTTTCAGCTCCTGCTTGAGCCACACTGTCAAACAGACCTTTTATATTCTTATGTTTGCTGTCTACTTTGTACATTGAGCTTATGAGTTTCTTGGTTGATTTGGCCTGAGAACAGAAATAAATAACAAATTTTGGATTAACAATTTTTTAAAACTCTTTCTCCACAATTAATTTAAGCGCATACATAATTTTAAACATTCTAATAGTTTTGACCTCATACCATTTTTTCAGTTGCAGCCCGGATTGCATCAGTTTTATCCTTATTAACAACAGGCCTTGACAGTGGACTATTCTCAAATCCTTTTATGTGTAGCAGAAGAGACCTGGGCTTCGACTGAAAGAGTTGTGGACTAGCAAGTGTTACCAGACCACCATTTCCTGTTAAATCCATGCAGTTGGCAAGTTTGATGGGTCCACAAAGAACTTGGGCATTATGCATCTCCAGAAATTTTGGGTTCAACACACTATTCAGCATTTCATCTCCATTCTTGATCTCCTCAGACAATTTTTTACTAGTACCTGCTCTCATTGATGATGGTTTGGAATCTAAACTTGAACTTCCAGGAGGACAAAAAATTGAACCAATATTTTGTTTCAGCAGGGTGATCTGTAATAGAAATTTGTTTATTAACAGTGAAAGTTATTTATTATACAAATTATTTTATCTATTGAGGTCATTAACTCTCAAAGTACGTTATGTTGACTTTTCAATCACCAGTGGTTGGTGGATTATAACTTCATTTTTTTCTCACCCTTATGTACCAAAGTTATTTTTATAGCGTGCTACTATATTTTTGTGGATAAATTAGTTAAAAATATCAAATTTAAGCGTAAATTTAGATTTTTTATTGAAAACAATTTAGTCTGTGCATCGTGTTTCGGTTTTGTTGATTTTCGTCCACCATATTTCCAATCTTGTGTAACTTCACTGAAGGCTGGTAACACAAAATGACACAAAAAGGGCTCAACATTTATCTTCTAATGATGTTGTAAGCAGGTACAGTTAATTTCATATGTACCTGATGAAAAAGACAAGCATGCAAATATGGGTCCTGGAGCTACCATTATAAATAATCCAGAGAGGATAGGACAAAATCATTTCATAAATGTAACACAACACTGGTAACAACACCATAACTGTAAATGAATTATAGGTTCTTGCAGGTTCAATTTTCTAATTAAACAGTATAAATGGTTGTTTTTTTATTGCAGGTGAAGCTAAATGCAACTCTTGTGGCTAGTTCATTGGATTGCGATAAAATTAGTTGATAAAAGACATCAACTTTGGAATAAATACAAATAAAATGGACAACATTATGGTTAGTAGAAGAAATTAATAGTGGCCAATACTGCCAAGAGACTTATTCTTTCATTTTAATGATTTTCTAGTGTTAGGCTTATAGTCATATTCTTTTTTAAATTTGAAGAAAACAAAATGAATGTCTTGAATAATTAAAAGCTCTTATAGCTTTAGTCTTTCTAGTTCCTCAGTACATTTAATCAGGTGGTGACAAACTTTGTTGACAATGCTTATGTTTCTGCTGCAGCAAAATGAATGATTATAACTCAGCAATGGCACGCTATTAAAACTGAAATCGTTACTTATAGTCAAGATATAATGTGAAAATCTTTTATTGATTTATACAATAGAGAGAAAATTTAGAACTTAATGAGCTGCCATTGTTAAATATACAAACCTGTTTACCCTCAAACTCCTAAAATCGTACAATATCGTCTCAAAATTGTACAATACAGTATCTTAATAGTAAATAAATAAAAATACAGTCTCGTATAGTGTGTTCAGTGGAATCGAGTTAAGCTGGCGTCAAAAAATGGAACACGCCAAGAAATAATTATGTCATAAAATTAGGTCATGCAAACAAACGTGAGGAGGGGCCATCTATATAGCAGGTACCCTCCCCCCTGTTGAACGCATACTTTTTTACCCCCCCCCCCCCATAACAATATTAAAAATTAACAAAATCCTAATATATATTATTATGACGATGTTACTATTGTTACAGTAAACAAAATGTGACACGGGTTTTCACCCCAAGTGATTCGGTCAGCCCAGGGACGAAAATCGTCTTTAGAAAGGAACTTATTTTGAAGTGTACTTGTAAGAATTTTACACAAGGAGCCTGGTGAAAACATAATATGGCATAGGCTATAGGCGCCGGCATAGGCTATCCAACTATTATGTACGTGCTAAGGATGCGCAGGACAGTTTTGATGGGAGGGGGGATCACCAGAAAGCACCTACATTTATGCATGAATTCTACAATAATTATCCTGACAGTCTCTTATAAAACCAACTGTCACCAGAAAATTTGTGAAATCCATGAATTCTAATTAGGCCTGTTATGAATTATTATTATTAAGGCTATAAAAATATCACCCCAATGTTTCTCAGTTATCATATACTGGTACCGGTATACTAATGCTTTGTGTTTTCATAAAGAGATCGCTGTACTGGTAATATTTAACATGACATAGTCACAACACACTGTAGTCCACCAACACGCCTTTCCGTGCTGTGACGTCATTATTCGCTCGGCAGAACAAACCTTCCCCCACCCTCATTAATGGGAAAAAATTGTGATTTCAAATCCAAACTGTTGTATTAAAAATTGTTGAGGGGACAGAGCTGCTTTGCGAGTTCTAAAAATATTTTAAAATGCCGCTGACTAGAGCTGATAAAATATGTTCCAGTGCAGAACAGTTAGATAATGTATTTTATTTTAAAAACAACCTCTAGTTTTCTCTGCTTTCACAATCACGGCAGTTCAGAGGAACAAAATATTTATGTAACGAAACTACGTCACAGTCTTGGTAGCAGTCAAAGGGGATGGTGAGGGAGATTGTCACAAGCGCGACTATTCTAAATATTACTGTTGGCTAGTTCACTGTGACACACAAAGCAACAATATGACCATCTCATCAATACGATACGTTGCGGTGATATTTTTATAGCCTTCTCATGCTTCTGGTATGCCACAAATTTCCTCAACAACCCCCCACCTCCCCATCAGTGCGTACCGGTACATAATATAATGAAGGATGGTCCCAACTTTAAAAATAATTACAACCAATCATTTTTCTCGGTCCATTCACTGCCAGATCTTTTTTAGAACGGGCTAAAACTTTCGAAACCTAAAATTTATTATTATTTTTTTAAATCGGAAAAAAAATTTTTTTCACTGAGTCTCTGAAAATTGCAGTTTTGGCGGGTCTCTGCGTACAATCGTAAAAGAAATCTAAAAATTGTACATTGTACGCCAAAATCGTAAGAGTAAACAGGTCTGAATATAGGAATTTTCTGGAAAACGGAAATTGTCATTTCATAACCATTATTTGTTCATTTGTACCCAATGTGATTTGTTTACATTTTTGTGACTATTAAGCACATCTAAAAGCCTAATCTTTTAGCCATAAATAAAAACCATAATTAACTGTGATCTCATAATTGGTATCAAATAATTCAAAATACAATAATAGATAACATGATATTACTGCTATGTTCTTCATTGAACAACGAGCAAGATTGTAACAGTACCTAAAGAGAAAGAAAAAAAAAAGACAGAAAACCAAGAATATTTGCGAGTTTAAGTTATCTGAAAAACCAGCTCAAACCATAATCAAGTTTATATTTCACCTAAAGTTATATTCTTAGTACATATGTTCATATGTGGTGCTTAATTTAGGTCATGCTTAACAAAACTCTACATTCTCACAAATAGCGTCCGCATTTTAACACTTACCTCAACATTTGGTTGTAATGATCCAAGGGAGTGCAAAGAAAATTTAACATCTACATGACCTACTGAGCAAGGTTTTGGTAGTAAGATTTCAAGCAAATGTTCATCCCATGTTTGTCTGAAATTTAAACAACTCTTAAAATGACTCATCTTATTACTTAGGCTGTTTTATTAAATATTTAGATGTTTTTCCTCTGACTAAAACTGCTTCATGAATTAAACCATAACTTTGAGTAAGCAGATTTCCTAAAGCCTTATTCTGTCACTGATGCTAGACACATTAGCTGCACACAAATATCCATATAGTCAAATGGTCAGTGTTTCACACATTTAAAAAAATAACAACTGCCCTTTGACAATGACTATTTCTCATGCAATGTAAACATAACAAAATATACCTTCAACCAAAGCTAACTCAAACCCTAGTATTTCTAAAAAAAATTATTATAGTATTGGAGGAAAGGTGCTCTTGAGTTAACAAGTTTAAACATTTAACTTTACTTATTAAATTATGATGTGAAAAAAATTATATAAATTCTCAGATAAATTCTCAAAACTTGGATAAATTCTCATACAGCTGCAAGGGTTGATCAAGTTAAAAAAAATGTTTTGGCCCAAAGAATCCCTTGTCTAGGTAAACATACAATTTATTGACCTACCCTGCTTCGGTGGTCAGTTTCCATGAGCGAGTATGTTGAGTTGCTTCTCCCTGCTGCTGCAAATGTTGTGGATGTCGCCTTTGTTGCTGTTCCTGTTGGATCTCAGACCAACAAGGAGGCACTACAGCTGTGAAACGTGGCATGAGGTTTTCAAATTGTATTAAACTGTGAAGCTGGGTGACATTCTCTGCATTTAAGGGCTGATTGGTAAGATAATCTGAGCCTGGAATAAATAAATGAGTTATGATCAAATGTGTTATAACTGCTTGTGAGTATTTATATTTAACATGGTATATTAGAGAAATCTTATTATTTCCAACACAACACAAGCAAAAAGGGAAGCATTCATTTTTAAAAAAAACTATATAAATTCACTAAGTTTCACAATATAGTTGCATAGTTAAGAGACCAAGTCATGAATATAAAACAGAAATATATATTTAATGACTAGGTATATAAAATGTCAACGTTTTTCATTAAAACCTTAAAAAAAACAAGGGAGAAAAAAAAAGGTTTACCAAGAGAATCAACTGCATCTTCATCAAGTTTTGCCCGTTTGCAAGCTGATCCCTCTCTACCACTTTCTATTCCTTCTCCAGGGTCAAGGCTACTCAGAGAGCTCCGCCTATCACTTAATGTATCCAAATCAAAAAATTGTAGCTTGCCATTGTCTGTACAAGCACATAAACGTTCTATGCCTGAAATAACATGTATTTCATTTTACATTTTTTATTTTATTTACAAATGATAGAAACTGATACCTAAACCAGCATGCGAGTCTGCTGGCTCTAGTATTTAGCGGCCAGGTCAAGTAAGTGATTTTAATTGTGTGACCAAAAAAAAGCTCTGACTGACTTTGACACTCTATGACTTATTAAATAAGGTTAAAAATAATAATCAGAATGATTTTAATTAACATGTTACTATATTTATAGACAAAATTTTAATTATCACTGGTTATAAAAAAAATTATAAGTTACTGACTTCATGAAGTTCAATGAATTTACTTTTCAATAGTTATTTCCTTTATTTACACTATTAAGAAAAGAAATAACTATTAAACAGCAATTCAACAGATGCAAATTTTCAACAAAAAAATTTTTAGTAAAAAAATTCATACAGTTTTTTTTTTTGAAAATTAAGTAATGGCTTGCTGTAATAAAACTGATATAAAAAAAAATTAAGTACTGGCAGTTACAATTTTAAGCAACAAAAGTTTGCATCAATCAATTTCCTTACCTGAACAATAAGTTGTACTAAGATATTTTTCACTAGGTCCTGGGTTTAATTCAGCAACACATTTGAGTTTTGATAAAGAAATAACTTGTATTGCCCCTGAAGCAGTAGTGACAACAATATGACCAGCAACACTTGGATAGGTCCTATTATCCTGATTGTCTGTTGTGCCATTCATTTCTGTTGTTTGCTCTTCAACCTGTTGTGACAAAGTGTTCCAAAAGATCAAGATAAACATTAAATAGCAAATTCACATCTTTAAGTATACCTAACCAAGGAGTCAATTAAAACAAGTATCTTCCATAATGAAACATATTTTGCTCATAATACTCATAGACAGATTTAAACTTTTTCAATTTAAAAAACGTAGCTCACAGAATTTT
Organism: Omphiscola glabra; assembly: GCA_964017045.1. Taxonomy (NCBI): domain Eukaryota; kingdom Metazoa; phylum Mollusca; class Gastropoda; family Lymnaeidae; genus Omphiscola; species Omphiscola glabra. Next base: position 16,811,929 of record OZ024797.1, read on the forward strand.
AAAAGATGCAAACTCAATGTAACTTGTGAATGGGGTCAAAAACAGTCAGAGCGATTTTTTTAACAGGCCACACAAGACATCAAAAGTAATGATTTGGTTCAAGTGCTTAAAAGCAAAAGGATATTAGGTCATATTTCAATAGCACAGCTATCTATTTTAATCTATGATAAGGTACCTTAAGAAATAATTTATTTAAACTTTTAAATTTTTTTACCAAGAAGTTTTGGGCCTCAGAAAAGTTGGCACTGCAGGCTTAAGGTTTTTCAAAAAAGTATTTTATATTAATTTTAGTATGTATTTAAAATAAACTAATGGAAATAAATGTTCCCATTCAGTTAGCACAAAAATTTAACAATCCAAACACTAAAATTAGAAATAAATTTATTTTCAAAACCATGAAAGAAAAACTCAAAAAATAATATCTTTAGATGTCAAAAGAAAAATAAACCAGATCAATTATAATATATTTTATGTAAAACTTTCTGTTGAGCCAGATTTCCTACCTATTCAAGTCTTAGATAACTTATGAGTATACATAGACATAGACTCCATATATGAAAATATGTTTTATACTTGTGGTTTCAAAATATATATTCTAGAATCCCACAGACTAGATACATTGTACAACTTTTTCAGGACTTTGAAAATCAAGGCAAAATTTTGTAAAATCTTTTAAAGTAAATTCATACCTGTTTTCCTATTTTAAAAAAACAACAAAAAAAAAACTGTTGTGTGCAATAGTCATGAATTTAAGCTCAGATATGTCTATCAGTCAAGCAGTGCCTTTTGTGCTTGCCTAAGACCTTTTCTCATCATTAAGAAACAAATATGCCGTATATTTCGTTTTGTTAACTTACATATGTAGTTGAGTGGATATTTTAAATGCAAACCAGAGCCCCACCTCCCATTGACCAAACTACTCTTTGGAGCTTGAAACTACATTTTTGAGAGCCTGAAACTATTCTGACACTAATCCAGGAGTTAAAAGATCTGTAAAGTTAATGGATAATGCATCATAAAGAAATATTGTTTTGATATCAATGATGACAAGGTTACTGCTAGCACTAGTAGAATTGAAGACGATGCAGTGAAGAAAAAAAGTGGCAAAAAACTCAAAATGTCGACTTGTACAACAAAGAATAATTAAAATTCTGATTATCTGGACCTGAAAAACAGATTGTCTAACTCCTATAAAGCGATGGTCCCAGCTAAATTAAAGCATCATTTCTCAACTAAATATAAAAATCTTACATTAAAAATAAAGAATAATTTAAAGACTTTTGGAAACACAAGTTAAACAATGAAGATCATTTTAAAAAAACAAACAATGAAAGTCAGAGACAAAGCTGAACTTATGTCATATAAAATTGCTGAGATAGTTATAGTAGCATTAAAATTAAAGCCATATGCAACAGCAGAATCTCTCATTTTACCGGCCTGCTATGAAATAGTGAAAATTATTTTTGGGGAAGAAGCAAAGAAGGACATTTTCAAGATTGTTAATATTAAAACAAAGAAATGAAAGAGCCTGGTAAATTTAGAAGAGGAGATGCAAGTGGCTTTATCATCCCCATAAATATGAAATCTGCAAAAATCTCCAAGCTCATGTATCTCATTAAATTTGAGCACTGTTAAAAAGAATTGTAATATGTTTTCATCTATCATTATCAATATTTGAATCTTTTTTAAAATAATACCTTTAAACAGGGGTGGCCAAGATTAAACTCTGATATTTTTTTCACCGAACACTAACAACATAAGCTTTAAAACAGGGGTGACCAACCTTTTGAAATCAAAGTCAAAGGCGCAATATGTTTATGAAATTAAAATAATACTGTATTGTAAGAGTTCAGCGCAAAAAATATCAGAGCTTAGTGTTCCTGACTTCAAAAAGATTGAGAACCACTGCACTACAATACTATCATGATGTATGAGAAACTTTTTAACTAAAAATTGCATGTGACAATTTTTTATCTCATTCACATCCAGATATCAGTACTAGTATGAACTTTTAATAAATTCAAAGTACTCATATTTTTTGGCCTTCTTATAATCCTTACATATATTCGGATTTGGTTTTTAAAAGAGTGGCTATTAATTATCTGGAATTTCACTTTCTTAAAATTTGATACAGGGATTTTTAACCACTAATACTACTAATAGTTAAATATATCTTTTTATATGGTTTAAATTAATTAAAAGCTTGTAGTGGCTTGCTATTTAATTTCTAAAGTGAAATTTCTATTCATTATGAAATTTCCTTCATATAACTGAATTCATGACACATTCATGTCATTATTCAAATGTATAAAATTCATATTGTATATCACTGACACAATAATTCTCAATTCTTAAAGATATAGAATTAAAATATATTAAAAATTTAAATTTCAAACAATAATTTATTTCTTCAACTAGTCCAGGCTCAAGGAAGTGTTTATCATATATATATATATATATATATATATATATATATATATATCATTTATATATATAAGGGTGAACAATTTTGTGTGGGTTTGTTTGTTCCACAAAGGCTTTTACATGGGTTGTTGGATCTTGACCAAACATAGCACATATATCCATCATTATCCAGAATCCATACTGGGGAATTATGAACTTTTTATAACATTCTGTTTGGGGCCGGGGCCCCGAAGTTATTTTTTTCTTATATGAATAAAATGACCAATATGTACTCCTACATGAATGGATAGATCTTGACCAAACTTAGTACACATACACTTGATTATCCATATTCAAATACCGAACGGTACTGAACTCATAATATCCATTCCTCTGGGGCCAGGGGCATTTCATTTTTCCTTATATAAGCTACATAAATATTAATAGGCTTAGACAACACAATAGGTTCTATGTGAATCGATGGATATAGGCTAGCGTGGTAGCTATACACTTCATTATCCTTATCGAAATATGGGTGGATTTAAAACTAAGAATATCCAATCTAGAATTTTCCAGAAAGTTCCAAAAATTTTAAAAGCTATATCTATTGCATTTTAAAATATATTTTAATGGGACGAATTTAACTTTTTTTTAAAGCCTGCCCCAGCAAAAACTAATTCTGTACAATTATAGAATGGGGCACCATCGGGGCCCCTCTTTCAGCTTCAATAAATTATAGCTATAGCAGTGCATTTAGTTGAGGTGGGTGGGTGGGTGTGGAGGGGGGGCCCATCACATAAGAAAACTGAATGCCTTTAAGTCATAAGGTTGCTAAGCTGATACATTCAACTAGCAAAGGAGTATCAAACTGTTATGGTCCGCAAAGCTAGGTAAATAACAGCATATCTTGCATAATGTTGTAATATTTAAATCAGCTTTATAATAAACAATGGGAGCTACTCACCTGGTCTTCTACTTCAAGTGGTAACAAAAAAGTGCTGGTGATAACATCTTTAGGGGATTGGACAACATAGGTTGCCAAAGGCTCATCCTCTAAAATGAGCAGATTGTTCTCACTTCTGAAACGATAGACTAGAATGCCACCACCACAGTAGACTTCTGATGAAACATTTTCCTTGGTTGGCTGAGTTAATGAGGAGTTGATTTCAACAGAAGATAAAGGAATTGAGCTTTCCAAGAATCCAGTTTTGGTAGAAAGAACTACTATCACATGTTGTTTATCTAATGAAGGCTTTATCGAGCGCACTTCAATCTGCTCCTTCTGAAATGGTCGGGGCATTTCTATGCACTGAACAACAGACCCTGAGATTTTGGGGGGTTCTTTCTTGGGAGAACCATTTACATTGACAAATGAATCAGCGCTGGAGTCACTGGTGTAGCTGGTGTAGGATGATAAACCTGGGAGCTTCACTGAAGCAGCTGGCTCAAGGTCAGCAAATGTGAAATGCTTGAGGGGAGAATAATGCACTGGACAAGAACTGTCTATACTATCACAGAGATCACTGGGCCCGTTAGGTACACTGGCTTTATTCAAATCTTTTATATGCTTCTCTTCTGAAGGTAGATTGCCATTGAATGTACCAGTGAAAAGTGCAGAGTTTTTGTTTGGAGCCGGTGTGTAGCCGACTATTTGACAGTCTGAATCTACAGCTTCATCCCATGGATTAAGTGCCCATTCATCGGTTGTGTTTCCCAACATGCTCGGAGATGCTGAAAGATCCTCTTTATCAAATGATGGCTTACCCATCACTGGTGATTGAGGTATCTTTTTTTTAGGACTCGCCCGACTAGAAGAGCGAGCTTCTTCAATTAATGAAATCACAATAATGTAGGGAGTCAGGCGACTTTCCGGCATAATGAAGTCCGTTGAATAATGTCCATCTGTTATTAGTCTAGACTCACTACTCACCGCCTCATTCACTTCATTCATCAACTGAACATTCAAGTTATTACTGCAGCAAACACCGCTCCCTTCAGGACAAATGTGTGTGTTCCCCTCCCCCAATTCAGGAGATTTGGTTTGCCGAAGAGAAAGTCCACAAAAAAGTGAAAGCTGAGCATCATGAACAGAAGATGGTTTTGAAGGATTAGGTGAAATCATATCATCCCTCCACTTTGTTTCATCTGCTATACACAAAGATGTTACGAATAGATCTTCTGACGGTCTATGGGATCCGTTCACAGCATGTTTATCTAAAAATACAAATATATATATCCATAGAGTGACATTTTAATTTTGTTGTTTTCTTACCTTTGTTGTCGTCATAATTGCGCTAAGCTGGTCAAGTAAAACATTAAAATAAACGTAGATTTTAAGAGCAGAAAAATATATATTATATTTACACTTTTATTCAATAATTGATATTTATGGGTAATTTCCGTTTGTTGGATGTCAGCCTTAAAGCCACATACATTCTTTATAAATACTATCTGTGGAACAAAATCAGTGTGCTGTTTCTCTTTATAAAAATGACACTGCTAAAGCAGACTCAGAAGTTTCTGATACATAAGGGGATTCCGTAAATTGCTTTCATGAGAAATAGCATGAGCCTAACTTATGGAATGTAGTTAAAGCATGATTACCAATTTTACTGTGCAATAAATTAAATGTCTATGGTGTGATTTCGTGCTAGAAGAATGAACCACTTTCTTCATAAAAGATATAGAGCAACCCTTACCTTCTCTGTGTCTCTCATGAAGAGCAATGTTACAGACTTCTTCATCACACAATGACTCTTGATCCTTTAGGTCATTTCTGGATTAAGGTTAATTTAGAAACATGTATGCTTTATATAAACTAAACAATGTTAAAGCTAGTTCTTTTGGAGTTAATAAACAATAATTTGAACCACTAAAATAAGGCATAAAATAAATTCCTGATGCAGGTGCAATACATTTTGCAGAAATTGTAACATTTGATGTAATTTTCAAAATAAATCTTAATTGCATTATATTTGTATTATTTGAAGAGTGTTCTTGAAGGAATTGATAAGGTCTGTATTCAAAAATATCAATGATTTAATAATTACCCATATAAAATTACAAATCTAGTTCTTTTCTTTTTTGTTTTGTTTAATCAATGACTTACTTTGAAGCTACTAAATGAGACTGCTGATGAGATTGAAAACGTTCAATTTGTAGGCCAGTCTTCAGGGCCACCAAAGTATCAGTGAGATCAATATCAAACTGGCAGTGCTTCTGAAATCACATGATTTTAATAGGACCAATTTACACATTTTGATTTACAGAAATACAACCCAAAAAAAATCAATAATGACTCCAATCCAAGAAGGTTTAATTATGAAACTGTTATGCTTAATTACTGTATAAAACTTTTCACAGCAAAAAAAGTTTTGTAACCAAATTCATTACCATTCATAAATGTTATCTATTTTACCTTAAGAATGTGACTTATATCCCATACTACAATATTTCCATCCCTTGTTGATGTTGCTATGAAATCTTCATTCAATGTTGTACTAACACAGGCAATTTTCTGAAAATTAAGCAAAAAAATAAGCAAGACTTTATTGAAAATGCTTTCCATAAGAGGCTTGGGAATTCCATTGTCATTATTTCAGATTTCATGACTTGCAACAATGAGTGGCTGAACATCCCTAATTTGCTGCTGCAAGCATGGAAATGATGAACTAGCTTTAAAATTACAATAATTGAAGGGCTGTTTTCAAGCTGTGTGAAGGGAATAGAAGAACAAGGTATGTGAAAGCTTGAAATAGAAAGACGATAAAAGAACGTTTCGGCAGGACAAATTAAGAAATAACAAGATATAGAAATATTTTTGTGCGATAATCTTATTTTTTACAGTAATAATAATTTTACATCTTGTAATCTTGGTTTTGAAAAATCCAACTTCCGGCATTAATGGCGACCACATAGATTTATTTAATTACTTTCTACTTCTTGTTATTTCTTCATTTGTCCTGTCTCCTGAAGAAGGTTCTTAGCCAAAACATTATTTTATTGTCCTTTTATTTTAAGCTTCCACATAGTTTGTTCTTCCATTCCCGTTAAAATGATAAGTCTCCATAATAAAAAAACAATTTAAAATAAAACAGGTCAATTTAAATGACAGATATGTATTTCTTAAACACTATCATGACCTAACGTTAATTGGAATAAAATAATGGTTAAAAACTACATATATATTAAAGTGATTTCCAAAATGTTTAATATGACATTCTCTGATACCTGTTGAGCATCTCCATGAAATTGAGCAGGCTGGGTAGCGTAGGTTACAGTTAAAGGTACATTCTGGGTACAGTCCCCTTTAATGTATGGACATGACTGTGAGTGACGCTCATGTTCAGACCTGTCAAAATAACAAACAAATTTTTTTTAATTTAAGAAAACAAAATCATTCAACCTCAACTTTTATTTAAAAAAGGAATCAAATATTTATATAACAAAAAAAAAGTTTAGAAATTTGTTCTACTCACCAAGGTTCATCAGTGGGCTCCCAGCAAACTAGACAAACATTGCACGTAAAACACATGGCTCTATCATCACCATGCAGATTTGGATGATGAAAAAACCCTGCTTGTGCCATAGGTTCTGGCAAAGCCCACCTTCATGATTAAATAGAAAAAGTTTATATATGTTACATACATTTGTTACCAATTGAGCCAGCAGTTATATCATTTTGTCCTGTTCATTTTTCAAGTCTTACTGACCCTAATAACCTGCATAGAGGTTGTTTATCACAATAATTTTCGAGTTTACTATTTTTACTCTATTTTGAACTTTACAGAACTATACAGAGTGACACCACTGCAAATAATTGAGATCATACTTGTAGTTCATATGTGGCCAGTTAGCAAAGGTCTCCCTTCTTGCTGCCTCACTGTACATTAATGCCCTGTTAACTGGTTCTTTCATTATCTCCATTCTGGTGCTAGGCAACAAAAATCCAAGCCTGTCAACAAGCGCTGATGCCACAGGAAAACCCTGACCAGTTTGATTGGTCTTTGTGAGCTCATCCAGCAGTGAAGAGCACACTGACTTAAGTACAAGATGCTGCATTTGCAAGCAGACTGTTGCCCACTGTAAAAAAAAATTGTTTAAATCTTTAACACAAGAATACAAACAATTCATAACAGACAGTCTCTACCTTATGCTAAGAAATCCAATAATGCTGAAGCAGAAATTTTAATTTTAATGTTGGGATATTACATTCACCCATTTTGTTCTGTGCATGCCTCACTAGGGATAAAAGTCAACTGAATTCCTGCTTAAAGGGTGGTCTTCACGGATAATGTAAACAGAGGGCAGAGTTAAGGTCATAAGATATATTCAGTCCAATCCTATGAGAATGGTTCAGGCTGGAGGAAAGGCCGGACTCTTGTCCTATTGTGATGGTAGACTTTCAAAGTGTTCAGCTGGAGCAAGGGCAGGCACCTTTTCCTGTCTTCTTTGCTCATTCAGTTGCAGAATTTTTTGTTTACTTTGCTCATGGCGGTGAAATTGCATAAATTAGGATTCTGGTTCATATGTCTATTATTATGAATTCTAAATGAATAACTATCATTTAAAAGTGAAAAAGCATTGATCAGAGTTAAACGACAAATGTTAAGCCAACCTTTGCAGTTTTGTGGTTTCCTTGTGTAGCATCTTGAGTTTTCTCAATTCCATGGGTTAATTCCTTAGCAAAATCATCCACAAACTCCTTCCCACTGAGATCAGTTGATAGCAATGTCTTCCTTAACTGGATTGCCTGAAGATTTTTTTAGGAATGTGTTATTTTACAGTTTATCTCATTTACATAGTACAAAATAAACTATCAGATTAACATGATGGGCCACATACAACTGTATTTTATTTTTTTTAATAAATCATGGCAGATAGGAAAGATAATCTGAGAGTTGTCCGATTAATTTTGAGTGATATAAATGCCAAGCAGAATTTTTACTTTTTACTTATGAAGCAAATGCGCCTTATATGGTATAGCTACGGAAATATGTAGTTAATGGATTATTACCTCAACTAATGGTAATTCAATTTTCACAATATCTTCTGCCTTATTGACTGGAGTTTGCAAAGCAGTGTCCAAAAGAAGAATGCCTTGAAAATCTCCCCTGACACCTATAGCACATCCGTCGCAGTAAACAGTTTTATCTTTTTCAGGAAGATAGATGACATCTAAAGTATCGCATTTGTGGCCTGAAAATGATAATTATTGTTTTTAAACTGTAGGAATCAATCTCTGTCCCAATAAAATGTGAAATTTCTTAAAGGCAGACAATCCAAATTCAAGCATATCCTGAAACTTAAAAACCTGAAAGTTGTCATTTAAAAGTTAAGAATAATTCTTTTAAATAGATTAAGAAGAATAAATTATTATTTCTGAATTTAAAGGTCTTTAAATGTGTATCTTCAAAGGCCCCTACACAATAAAAAAAAATTGGGGACCACTGTTAATGTGCACATCAGCCTTCTAAAATAAATGTATATACTGTTCATAAACAAACAGAATCTTTAAAAATACTTTGATACTGTCATTTTTGAAGCAAAAAGCCCATTAGAAAAGATGATTAAACAAGGAATTTTTTAAAATAGCATAACATGCTGCTTTAATTAATTAAACATACCTAACATACCTTTTTAATTATTTGCTGGAGATATTAAATGTAGCAAAAATTTCACTATCTACGATTTTTCAAGATGGGTACAATTAAAAAGTAATAAACACATTTATTTATTTAAACACGCTGCAGTTAAATATCCTATAATCTCTATATTAAATTGGCACAATACACAGGGGATTAATCTAAACTTATGTAAATTAGAAAATCTGAATGTCTAGCAAAATATATCTGTAAAAAAATTTTTAACCACTTCCATTCATCTCTCCCAACACTAATCCATCAACTGGCCAATCACACCCTACAACTGGGAAATACTATTTTATCTCCACAAGTGGCAAAACTTATAGCAGCCCACTCTCTCATCCATTAAAAAGATCAGAGACAATACATTTAGTCCAACCATTTCTAGATACCAAAAAACGATAAAACAACCCAAGATGAAAACACCTTAAAATCCCCTCCTGGAAATATTGTCCCAAGAGCTCTGGGCCAACCTCTTTATACAGTATCTTATAAGACAGTCATGCTGCATTGTATACAAATAAGAATAACTTAAATTTTTATTTACAGAATTTCATTGTGTAATTTATAAATGATTTTTTTTCCTTACCTGTATTCTGGTGATATAATTAACAGTTAACATTTGTGATATAAGTAGGCCTAATACTAATTTATGGCAGTTTATTTCCCCACTTATCAAAACAAGAAGATCTAGGATGTAAAAAAAAATTGTTCAAATAATGTATTGAACATCAGACAAAGTCAGGCCAATCGGCAAGTTATATTTATCATTTAAAACTTGTCATCAGGGTAACAACAAATGACTTTAGAGAGTTAAATAATTTAATCAGTATAGTTCGCTGGTTCTCTAACTAATGGGTCGTAACTACATGTGGTAGTTTCTGTGAAGTTGCTGGCTAAAAATAGTAAACTAAAATAATTTAAAGTAATTATAGAAATTATAAAATCTGTATCTTTATAAAATTTTAATAATTTTATAATACTAGCATTTGACAAATCTATTTTGGATCCTTTCCTTTGCCATAATTTAAATGTATTGTGGTGGAGAATTAGTAGTTTGCATCTATAAATGGAGTTGCGAAACATGAGATATAGACTATAGTTGAAAAAATAATATAAGCAATATTTTTCACAATACTGATTTTCACAGATCAATCGCTAATAAGTCTTTGAATAACAGATGTAAGATGTAAAGGTATAGCTGATTTTAATAAAAATATGTGTTGTTATACAATTTTTATCAAATTTGCACAATTTGTAAGTCTCTAGGTGTGCCGTACATGTCTGTTACACTGACCCCACTAATAGTAATAATATTAATATTAATACTAATAATCCTACTGTAGTAATTGGATGTAGTGTGTCATAAGCAGTGAAGTGTATGTAATTATGAATGATTTGTGAAATATTTTTTGATTGATGTGTTCCTGATATTGTGTAGGATCAAAGAACTGCATTTTGGGTCATGGGAAATGCCTGAATCCGGAGATCCACATTCATGTTTTTTATTTATATGAATTAACTGGGGGCTATAGTTTCAAGCTTTATTTCGAACGCCCCTTTTCCTCCGCGTGTTCCTGCATACATTAATAACATCACGGGGTCTAGATTTTGACGACACGAGTACCCGGTATTTCATTTTTATTACAAATTTGTGATGATTTCGGTGGCAATAAAAATTTGATGATTTACAGAGAGGCAAAAAGTGAGAAAATAAAGAAATATAAGGCAATAGGGGAGTGAACACCAGAACAAACACATTACTAAAAAAGCAAAATAGGTCTGACCTATTATATATTCATTAACATTGACTCTCATTTTAATCAGGGCAATCAAAGTCAACTTATGTGTCAGCAAGCCAGTTAAGTCCGTCCTATCAAATTAGAGCTTACCAACCACAGACCACTACAACCCTTTACTTGCCTACGAGCTGACAGACAACTGCCCATGAAGATTCATTCCACTTGCGTAGGAAGGGGGATGCGAGGGGGCAATCAACCCCGGGTGCCTTTTTTATTTTTATGGAGTGACAGCATTTGGGGCTAACTGAAGATGTTTTAAAAATTTGAGATAGTGGGTGACAAAAATCCTGGCCTGACCCCAGGCAGCACTAGCCCTCACTACACCACTGAGACATTCTTCTTCATGCCCAGCTGAAAGGTAACAACAGTGTTACAAATAAGCCATCAAAATAAAACTTACCTTGTTCCTGGTACGAAAATTTATGTGAGTGTGTGAAGAGGTAGGTGAAAAGGGTTGAGGTTATACTATCAGTTAATACTTAATCCTATGACACTACTGTAGACTGAGGCCTCTGTGTTACAGTCTGACTTAAGTGTCAATTTTTTTAACTTACTTTTACACTAAGAATATTGCTTGTTTGGTCTGAGACTGAGAAAAGTGAAAAAATTTGGCCACACACTGGGTGAACAGACAATATACAAATTGAAACTCTACCCTCTCTAAATTAAAAAGTGGATGTCCGGATTTTGACATAAATTACAATACCCAATTTGCGGGTGTCCCCGGGCAATACTGAAGTCCATCGTAAATAAGACGTTTTAATTTAAATAATTGTGTACTCGACAATGGCAACTTATTTATTGGCTAAAATATGAGATTGGGGGGGGGGGGGGGGGGGGGGTCTTCCGTGGTATATAGGTCAAGTACCAGCCATAGTTTGGTTTTTAAAAAGATTTCGAAATTTAGATCTGTATTTATTGGATAGTTGTTTTTTTCTCACTTTTTAATTTTTGTCGAGAAAGAGCGGAAGGGGTTGTGGGATTTTTTTTCCTTCTTATTTTTGTATTGAAATTGGGGTTGAAATCAAGTTGAAATGTTTTATTAAATTTCGACATTATATAAATAAAAGCATATGGGTACTTAGTTTTCAACCAATCAAAAAATAGCACTTTTACACACGTGCGCGTTTTTTATCCGCTGTTCATCTTGTGGCATCAGCAAGGATGAGTTGAACCTTGTAAGTTGAATTTTAATAAAGATTGAAGAGAAAATTTTATTTTAATTTATTGCATATTAACGTGTGTCTGTGTAGGATTCTTTCCATTTTGTTTATCTTTGTGTTTTTACTAGAGTTAACTTTTCCTTAATATGATGCTGGAATTTTTTTAATTTTAAATAAATTGATTAGTTTATTATAAAATTTAAACTTTCCAGCATTTTGGAAAATTGGTTTAATTATTGTATTAAATTGATTTTCTGACAATTTTGGGATTTTCTTTTTGGGTGGAACCTGAAATAAAATGTGTAAAAGTGTGTTCTATGAAACTTTAAGTTGAGTTTTCATTATTTTGTATGGTTTTTCTTCAATTTTACAGTTTTCTTACCACAGTATGTAACTGGAGCCGCACATGTGTTTAAGTCGAGGGAAACAAGCATGTATCGGCTGAAATTATGTCAGGGAAGGGGGCGACTGTTGGTCATTGAGACGTCTTACCAAATATCTAGATCAGTGGTTCTCAACCTTCCTAATGCCGCGACTCTTTAATACAGTTCCACATATTGTGGCGACCCCCCAAACACAAAATTATTTTCGTTGATACTTCATAACTGTAGAATATATGTGTTTTCCGATGGTCTTAGGCGACCCTTGTGACTTGGTCGTTTTACCCCTAAAGGTGTCAAGACCCACAGGTTGAGAACCCCTGATCTAGATGGATGCAATAAAGCAGCTACATTCACCACAAAACTTATGTACTTAAAATTTGTTTCCTATTTTCATTTCTCTCTGTAAATAGCAAAACCAACACATTCTCTCCCTTTGCACTCCCAATTTTAGCAGACGCTTTTTTTAAACGGCCGCCACCTTGGTTGCCATGACCCATCAGGTAACGGCAACCAAGGTGACGGCCATGGAAAACGCCATGCCGCCGATAGTATAAATTTACTACTATATCGATTGTCAGATTATGTTTTTGACACCAATAATGTAGGTACTTTGAAGGTCTCATGCGCACGCGGTTTGCGCATCCGAAAAATGACGGAAAAACTGTTGTGGCCATTTTACATTCGGCTCGGGGAGGACTTCGTTGTTTTGCGTTTTACGTCACAGTTTTCTAAGAATAAATTGTTTTGACATCAGTGACGTAGAGCGCATATTTTTCCTAACACGGCGATATATTTGCATCATGGTGAATTTTGAGACTGTCATCAAATTTATTATTTTGTATCGGTATATACTTTAATGGCTTATCACTTTTTTGTGTAAAGTCGTAGGACATAGTGGTTTTACCGTAGTAATGCTGTGATCCTTCACACAAAAGAATAACTTTACTTCGTTAAGAATGGTTCTTGCAAGAAAAAGTTATGAATTTTCAAACTTCAATGAAATTATCAGTTGTCACCAGTTATCCCCCTTCACAAATAAAACTTGGGTTGTCGGAAATGGCTCTTCTCATCAATTTTATACAATGATATAAAAATATTTTTATTATTGTTCATATCGAAAAATCCGCTAAGCACTAACCAATTAATAAATGAGAAACAGTTTTACAATATTATTAGAAGTTAATACAACCGAATAATTCAAGAAGTTTATATAAATTTAAGTTTTTGTAATCTGTTGAATTTCTGACAAGTTTTGTCCCTTGATATACATAAATAGCTATTATACGGTATAATAGTAAATTAATACATTTTTAATATAGCATCAAATTACGTCAAAAACTGTAAGTTTATTTAGTTAATGTCTAAACATTTTATATGTTCTCCTTTACTGAACCAATAATAGGAATAATAATAATTTTATCCTTTCGCTAGGGATATTAAACAGAATATATTTACTACATTATACTAAATTTAACTATTACTAACTATTACAACCACACTTACATGCCTATTAGTATCTTTTTAATTTAATAAAATATTAAAATATAAATTTTAAATAATTGTTAAGTTAATGTAACATTCTAATACTTACCCTTCCTACTGTGTGTCCTTACCGTTAGTCTTATAACTTATGAATGATTTTAATTTTTTTGAGTAATTTTTATTTATAATTATATCCATCAATTTTAGATATAAAAAAAGAATACTTACCTTTTTTATAAATATGACAATTGATTTAAAATTTAACAATAGCTTAAGCTTAGTAAAATTAGTTTAAATTAAATAAACATATTATTTTCTGCTTTTTTTCTTCAGAAATAATGATTGTTCCAATTTTTCCATTCACTTTTTTCATAACATACCCACAAATAAAATTATCCAAAATGCAAATTCTTGATGTTATGTAAAAGTTTTGTTGTTCATTGAGTTGTATATTGCATTGAGAATGTTTCCTGAAAATTTGGTTGCATTATCTTTTCAAATAAAAAAGTTGTTGGCAAAATAAGGCAGAAATTTGGAAAGTCGGTCACAAGTTTTTACAATTAAATACAAAGATAAAGAAGGGGGTTAAAAAATTCACCAAAAAAATCATAACTTCATTTCTATAAAAGCTAGAAAGATGAAATTGGTATTTTTGCAAAGCTTATAGCTAGCCCTTTAAAATGATGTATCATTTATGGCAATAGGACAATATTGAAAATTTCTGTCAAAGTACCTAAATAATGCTTAGTGAAGAAGAACAGGAAAGTTATCACTCTTATCGTTCAGGTCAAACTGCTGGTCTAGTCACCCTATGTCTAGTGTTCAGATTCCCCAAAGTGTAGTCACTGGGCTTAGGGTGAGACAACTCTTGGCAAAAACCATGCAGTTAACTGCACATTTTTATACAATTCCAATCAATCATTTCAATGTTTGACTGTTTGTGCTTTTTTGTAGCTTAAAATTAAATTTAACCCCAAAACATGAAAAGTATTATAAAAGGTTGTCTAAGAGTGAGTCAATTCATTAAATCTGCATTCTGCTTGATTAATAATTAGTAGGCCTATAGCATTAATAATGGCCCATTATTACTCAATTATTTAGCCTAAGTTATTCCCTTTTATTTATTTTATTATATATTATTTGGGCTTTAGTTTCGACTTCCTAGTAATGAACAAAATCTTACCAGACAGGTCCGATTTTTGCAAAAAAGCACCAGAAAGAGCATCTAATATTGTTACTGACTGATCTCTACTTGATAATATAACAGAATTCAGTGACGAATTGTAGATCACATGGCTTGTATTTACATCTACACTGAGACATCCATCTTCTCGAATGGGCCACTGTTTTTCAGTGTCAGCCGCCATTACTCTGTACAGTAGAATGAAGTGACGTCACGTATTCGAGACTTAAGAGAAGTAATTTTTAAATTCTGATATTCACAGCAGTTAATATTAGACTTAATTGTAACATTTTATTATGACGTCCATCTAATCATGTTGTCAAATTATTGAGAAATCGCAAATGAAATTTTACTATATAAATCTAAATATAGCTCTTCACTCATGTGACTAAAATAGCACCGTGACTGTAGTAAAACTAGTTACACTTAGTGGAATTTTAGGTTTACACAAAACAAATTAATTTTTGCAAGCGTGTTTCTGTTAAAATCATTTAGAAAAAAATCTTCATAATGCAACTAAAATGTATCATAGATGTTCTATTCAGCCCCTATCTGAATGTAGCAACCGCACACCAGAGGCTCTGTTTTGGCGTGTAGCTTTTTTTTCTTCTTCTTCTTTTCTTTTTGCCATCTGGACTGGGGGTATTTCCGTTTTCTTATTTGCCTGGCGTCGTTTTGGTTGTAGATGGATGGGTTGGGAAATATAAAAATAAATATAAGGTGCAGGGCTACGATTGTAGAAATTGTATGTTTTTTCAGAAACAACCTCTAGTCCACCCCTCACACTCTTTTAAGAAATCAGGTTGTAATTTTAAGTAATACTGGCGTCAAGGCGACCATATAGAAAATGCAAATTTAACTGAGGTTGGTTCAGTTTCAAAACAGATTTCAGTTTTAAGAAAAAATCTAAAACAAGTGAGTGCCGCCAGAGCAAGGTGTCACCAGACATGAGTGCCACCACGCAGAGAAGGGTGCCATCGGAGTACGTAGGTTGCAAACAGAACAGGGTGCCAACAGAGCAGTGTTTCTTTCAGAACGGTGGGGAGAGGTGTCAAGATTTTTTTTTTTTTTTAATTTTTTTGGGGGGTGGGGGGGATAGTGCCAGTGGGCAGAGGGTGCCGAAAAATCTCAAGCAAAAATGGGTACATAGAAAAAAAATATTTATTGATTCAAATTTCATTTATGCATTTTGGCACATACTTGAATTTTAAGATTAACAATTTGGGGCTATTTCAATTTTCTCAAATTAGCCATCAGGTGCATCTCTAAAGTCTAACTCCACCCCAGCCCAACATGAACTAAATTCATTCCAGTTGGTGTCCTTGACCTTGAGTGTAAGCTTTTTGCCCCAGCCTAGTCTTGCCCCTTAAATCTTTATAGTCCCCCAAAAATTTGTGATAAATTCAAAATGCAGGAATGGATTTTAGCACATATCTGAAGATTTGCATCATTTTACTTTACATCAGAGCCATCTCGTGGGTCCTGAAGCTGCAAGATGCCTCGAATATTTGAGTGGCTTAAAGTTCTGCTGTGGACACTTTTTTAATTACAAAATTTAAATGTAATGTGGGGAGAACGTCAAACCCGAAAAGTAGCAGAGGGCCTTGAAAAGTCAAGTGACGGCTCTGCTTGACCCAGTTATATAATACAACTATTTATTTTTATATTACTAAATAGTAATGTGGTGTTATCTTTTATTTAAACTATTTTTGGGGGATGAACTACTTGATTTCTATATGAATTATTATGTTTAAAGTTCCAAAAAAAGATTTTTATCTTAAAAAGCACTGATTACATTATTTTACACGTTGAACGCAATGGAAAAACAAATGTATAATAAATCCGTTTTCCAAATATTTCCAAGTTTTATATGAGTCAAGGACCAACAAAAATGTGTTTAGAAAGGTCTATACATTTTCATGGATTTTTAAAACTGGTAATTTTTATGAATCATATTTGAACGGCATAATTATGTTAAGAAGGCGGGAGATGTTTACTAATTTGCTAGTGGTTGATAAGAGTTAAGAACCAAAGAGTTGAAAACCAAAGCTCTAGCTGTGTAATAATTGTGTAAATAAGAATTTGAAAGATGGTCACGTCAGTCAGCTGCGCACCCATATGTAAAATGAGACACAGCAACGGGGACTGAAAATTTGTAAGAAAGAAATTTGTTCCAAGAAAACTTGTTTGACGGGAGTTTGTACGAATGGAAGTGTGTTCTATAATGAAATAATGGTTGGGGTGTTGTTGTTTTGTTTTTTTGACATCGCCTGAACTCTTTATGGCCTTGTACCGTAGTAGCTGTCGTTGTCAGTGGAATTTCAATTTGAACTCCTATTGCATCAGCTTCTTTCACAATACCATCCCCAGTGTCATTGTTTCACAATACCACCCCAAGTGTCATTGTTTCACAATACCATCCCAAGTTTCATTGTTTTGAAACGCCTTAAGATCTTCTCAGGTGAATTCTAGCAGACGTTCTGCTGATAAATAATCGATTGACGAGTCTTGTAATTCTCGCGATAATAAATTGACTGCCTTTCAGCTGCAAGCAAACAACGTAGAAATGAGATTTGATTCTCTTTCGCAACCCTCGAGCCTTTTCTTTGGCTAACCTGCCAACAGTCTCTAATCCAAATGGATTGCAACACATTAACAATGATTTAAATTGTTAAGCTTTATTTTGCGTACAGAATGATTCCAATAAGTTAATAAGATCACCGAGTTTCAACCAATCTCTCAAGCTGCAAGACTTCTATATTATCCTCACTTTGTGCTTGCAAAGATAGTTCACGTGGGTGGTCACTAACAGACGAGAAAACAAGAACGATTTTACAATGGAAAACATATCAACGATCCCGGCTATAGTTTTAACCGGGTTGACTAAGAGTACTAAGACGCTATGCAGACGACGATCATGGCAGTGTGAGTAGATTACCTGTCATGGCAGTGTATGTAGATTACCTGTCATGGCAGTGTATGTAGATTACCTTTGATTGTGAGGGCTGTGTGTGTAGATTAACTATGATTGCGATGGCTGTGTGTGTAGATTACCTATGATTGTGATGGTAGTGTATGTAGATTACCTGTGATTGTGATGGCTGTGTATAGATTACCTATGATTGTGATGGCTGTGTGTAGATTACCTATGATTGTGATGGCAGTGTATGTAGATTACCTGTGATGGATGTGTATGTAGATTACCTATGATTGTGATGGCAGTGTATGTAGAGTACCTATGATTGTGATGGATGTGTGTAGATTACATATGATTGTGATGTCAGTGTATGTAGATTACCTATGATTGTGATGGCAGTGTATGAAGATTACCTATGGAGCTATTTCGTTAATCATTGCCTGTACAACTCGAAGGATGTCACGCATTACCGAAGCACCGCCATAGCATTGGGCAATGCATTTATCCAATGGTAATTTGTTTTCTAGAACTGCCATCGCCAGTCCCTAAGCATCTACATTTTCCATATGAAAAGTAGCTAGAGTTATTTCCCAAACTTAACCATCTGGTGAAGTGGATCTGATGATGAAGCTCAGTTGTTCTTTGTGAAAGATATATATTTCTATTCAGGGCCGCATTTAGACTTGCCGAGGCCCTAAGCTATACAAAGTCCAGAAATTGCATGAGGTGGTCAAAGAAAAATATATAGTTGGCAGACTTTGAGGCCCTAAGCTATAGCTTAGTTATAGCTTATAGGTAAATCTGGTACTGTTTCTAATCGTTGACCATCACTGCTCATCACTGCCCATCACTGTCCAAGTGACCCAACCGTGTTCTTTCTAAGAACATTTGCCAAGCAATGTAAAATACTGTTCTGATACTCTGCTTACATGTAGTGTCCAGATTTTGTTCTTCTGATGCTCTCTTGACGTGTAGTGTCCAGATCTTGTTCTGATGCTCTGATGACGTGCAGTGTCCAGATCTTGTTCTGATGCTCTGATGACGTGCAGTGTCCAGATCTTGTTCTGATGCTCTGATGACGTGCAGTGTCCAGATATTGTTCTGATGCTCTGATGACGTGTAGTGTCCAGATCTTGTTTACAGTCTTTTACGTAGTTGAGGAGAAAGCTCACTCGTCGTTTTTCAGCAATTCAATAAAATTTCCATTGACGATTTTTTCCATTCATCCCCACCACGAAAAGCCATACCTTGACATTGAAGAACTAGATATGAAGTCACAAAAAAAGATGATTCCTATATTCCAGAACATTTGACTTTCTCAGATTTGATACAGATTAAGCCTTTCCTGTTGGCATATTCTTTTATTGCGTCCATAGCACTGACACTTGCTACTGGACTCAATTCTTTCACGTTTTTCCATTTTCTGAATCCTTATTCTTTTTTTCTCCTTATTTCTTCCTTCCTTCGTATGATTTTCTGTTGTCCAAGATACTGCACATTCTTGTAAAAAAAAAATCCTCAAAATCAGGGGGTGGGGACTTATACCCCCTGCCCTACACAAATGTCGTCCATGGGGGGTGGGGACTTATACCCTCCTGCCCTACACAAATGTCGTCCATGGGGGTTGGGGACTAATACCCTCCTACCCTACACAAATGTCGTCCATGGGGGGTGGGGACTTATACCCTCCTGCCCGACACAAATGTCGTCCATGGGGGGTGGGGACTTATACCCTCCTGCCCTACACAAATGTCGTCCATGGGGTGGGGACTAATACCCTCCTGCCCTACACAACTGTCGTCCATGGGGGGTGGGGACTTATACCCTCCTGCCCTACACAAATGTCGTCCATGGGGGGTGGGGACTTATACCCTCCTGCCCTACACAAATGTCGTCCATGGGGGGTGGGGACTTATACCCTCCTGCCCTACACAAATGTCGTCCATGGGGGGTGGGGACTTATACCCTCCTGCCCTACACAAATGTCGTCCATGGGGGTGGGGACCACAATACAAAAAAAAGCAAACGTTTCTCACTCGCACCTTCCCCTCACTAAAAATAATAATAGAATTAAATTAAATAAACCTCAATTTGGAACACAAAAAAATTGGTACAAATTTCCGGATACATCCAGGAAAGTTAGATGACTTGAAGAGTCCTCGACTACATCCAGGAAAGTTAGATGACTTGAATAGTCCTCGACTATTCGACGGACGTAAACACAGTGTGAGGTCAAAGAGTTCCCCACAATCTGCTACCTATCCATTCTGTGACAGTCGAATTTTAATATAGATGATATCAATCAACGATTTGAGTCAC
Source organism: Omphiscola glabra (assembly GCA_964017045.1). Taxonomy (NCBI): domain Eukaryota; kingdom Metazoa; phylum Mollusca; class Gastropoda; family Lymnaeidae; genus Omphiscola; species Omphiscola glabra. The sequence continues at coordinate 16,832,225 of OZ024797.1, forward strand.
AAAGAGCATTGAAATTTTAAGGATAAATCGACAAAATATGGATATAAAATTTCCATTAAGATGGTGATGGTGATAAGGTGAAGAACTAGTAAAAGTACATAAAGTGTGGAAACGTTTTAAAATTACATAACTGTGACGTAGTTGGACAGCAGATGCAGGAAGATTTTTTATAGATTGCAGAATATTGCTGTCGGGGGGGGGGGGGGGGGGGGTATCAGCCAAAACTGAAGAAGGTATACAATTATTGTTCAGTTTAAGACACGGGCATTTTTTTCAAAAGAACCAGTAGCTTTTCAAACAATGTTGACCGTTCCCACTTGAAGTCTTTAGGGGCGCGGGGGTCATCCATCTTTTACTTACGTACGCTCTTAGGGGGGGTGGGGGAAGGGTTGTGGATTTTGTAATTTTGCATACGGGTGCGTATTGGGAGGGGGGCCTCGGCAGAATGTGTAAGTTGCGTACACTTGTGATCAAGATTTGTTGCAATTATCCTCAAGTGTTGACAGTCCATAAATACCATATTTATCCATGCTTTATAATTATTTTAAAAGGCTACAAAAATATCCCTGCACTGCTTCATATTCATTGTTATACTGTTGCTTTGTATTTCGTGCATGCGCCTTAATGTGTGACATCATTAGCAGGCTACTTCCTTCCACTGAGCCAAGATAGTCAACAAAGAGCTAGAGGCGATCGTGAAAGGGGGAAAAACTCGTGACATAAAATTGATGCCATCATAACAAACATTATTGCCGATACAGGTCTAGATGCCATCATAAATACCATATTTATCCATGCTTTATAATTATTTTAAAAGGCTACAAAAATATCCCTGCACTGCTTCATATTCATTGTTATACTGTTGCTTTGTATTTCGTGCATGCGCCTTAATGTGTGACATCATTAGCAGGCTACTTCCTTCCACTGAGCCAAGATAGTCAACAAAGAGCTAGAGGCGATCGTGAAAGGGGGAAAAACTCGTGACATAAAATTGTGTAATACGGGTTACCATGACTTCGTTTAACAGACTTGTTGTACGTCATAATTGTCTATAAATGAATATTACATAACACTCTCATATTAACAAATTGTATACATAGTTAAATGATAATTTATCAAGCGATACAATTTTTAAACTGAATGGTATTAAACTTAAACATTATGCATCCAGTTAGCCAAGTAATTTAAGGAGTTGTAAACATGTGCTTAGTGACTACGTTAGTCATATAATTATAATTCTAATGCCGATTAAAACGTGTCTATTGACAGTTACATTAGTGGTTACATTTCTGTTGCAAAAACTAAAAAAAAAAAAAAAAACGGCTGAAGAAACACTGCTTATGGTTGACGGAGGTTAAATCAGATGACAGATGGAAGTTACATATGCCGAAGCGTATCCGGAAATTTGATCGAAAGAAATTTGGTCGACGGAAAATTGATCGACGGAAATTTGATCGAATCGTTTTTTTAATTTATAGGCTACGTTAAAATTTTGCGTCAAATTTCTTTCTGAACGCATTATTTTGTTTTACTATATAGTATAGTGCGTTCAAATAGAAATTTGACGATAATTTTAACGTGTGAACTGAAAAAAAGATTCGACCAAATTTCCGTTCGATCAAATTACCGTCGATCAATTTTCCGTCGACCAAATTTCTTTCGATCAAATTTCCGGTAACCCTATTCTGATTCTAGTTCTAGGATCAGTGGAACATTTCAGCTCTCTATGTCCAGTAGTTTTTTTAGTCTATAACCGTCTACCAAACAAACATTTCATATATTGCATCATGCCTACCAGCCCCAGTCCCTGATACACTCGCTGAGTAGCCCTAGCAACCGGCTCCTATTCAATACCGGGTACATAAACATCGCAAATACCCTCTACATAAATAGGAGCCAGAATGAGCAATACATTGTTCGTGGGTTTTCGAGATATAGAAGAAGATGATATAGCATCCCTCAAGTCTAAGACAGGTCCAGTTATCTTGAACCCAAACTTCGGCGTTGGGTTGAGCGTTATGTTGAACTAAACGCAACAATAAATTATGTAGTCATTTCATGAAAACATGCACAGCACAGTAATCAGCAATGGTGCGGCCTCTGGGGCATTTCCAGTTAGTAGCGGAATAAAACAAGGCTGCGTGTACTGGCACCAACGCTCTTCTCCATTTATTTTCTTTTCAATACATCTTCGGTTTGCCTTCAGGGACTGTGAAGACGGACTTTACACCCGTACCATATCTGTTGGTATTATCTCCCGCCTCCATGCGAAGACCAAGGTAAAAATGGTGCCAACATGTGAACTGCTGAACGATGCCGCGCCTTAACATCGCAGACAGAAGGTCTTCAGCGGTGAGTCAATCGCCTCTCTCAGGCATGTAAAGAGTGTGGACTGACCATTAGTCAACTGAAGACAAATGTCACGATTGCAAGAAGCACAGTCCCCTCCAAATAAAACTAACGAGGGCAGTAATCTGTCTAGTAGTTGATAATTTCACATACCTTGGATCCAATATTTCTAGTTCACTCTGCGATGACGAAGAGGTGAACATAAGGATCTAAAAAAAAATAGCAGCAAATATGGCCAAACTAAATAAGCGGGTTTGGAATAATCTCAATTTGATAGTACAAAACTAAGTGTCTATCAGGCATGCGTGCTTAGTGCGCTCCTTTAATGGCAGTGAAGTGTGGATCAGATTTGCCACTCATGAGCGGAAATTCAACAGCTTTCACCAAAGATATATGCGTCGCATTCTGCGCATTCGATGGCAGGACTACGTGCCTAAGACAGAGGTTTTTGAATATGCCACAATGTGTAGCATGCTCTCCTTTCTTAGCAAGAGGCGCCTTCGCTGGTTAAGTAGTGTAAGGAGAATGGGGGAAGGTCGTATACCAAAGGATCTGATGTATTGAGAGTTGTCAGAAGGGGCAAGACCTATTGTACGCTGCGATATAAGGACGTTTGCAAAAGAACGAGGGAAACCAAATCTGTCAATAGGAGATTATCGCTGAGCAGTGTTCCAGCTGACAAACAGCAGTGTATGGTGTCAATATGTTAAAATATGGGCGAAACGAAGCCGTTGCAAAAAAAAAAAAAGACTGGTAGTTCAGGCAGCAATAGAGATAGTTACAAGGAGGGCTCACATCACATTTATATCATCGTTACAGTGAGTTTTTAAGATTAGTTTTGATTTGAAAGCAGTAGTTAGCGTTTTGAGTTTTTCTGTAATGAACCTCCATCTTTGAGATATTAGTCTAACATTCAATCCGGAACGGTTTTATCTTGTAAACATATGCCATTATAACAAAACATCATTGCCGGTATAGGTCTATATGCCATTATAACAAAACATCATCACTGGTACAGGTCTAGATGCCATAACAAAACATCATCGCCGGTACAGGTCTAGATGCCATTATAACAAAACATCATCACTGGTACAGGTCTAGATGCCATGACAACAAAACATCATTGCCGGCAGATCTAGATGCCATGATAACAAAACATCATCACCGGTACAGGTCTAGATGCCATCATAACAAACATTATTGCCGATACAGGTCTAGATGCCATCATAACAAAATATCTTGCCGGTACAGGTCTAGATGCCATCATAACAAAACATTGCCGGTACAGGTCTAGATGCCATCATAACAAAAACACAAACAAATCCACTGTAGAATATAGCAGCATTATTTATTGTGTTATTGACAAAATAACATTGATCACATAATTAAACTCGCTGTAGTGTTTATTGATAGTAGAGCTTTTTTTTTTCCTCCAGTAAATATTGACAAGCATTATTTTTCATATAGTTTTTCATTCTTTATATAGCATACAATATAAATCAACAATATCATAATATACTAATCACAATATATATTATTTTTTAAAAAATCCAGTTTCAGGGTTATAATATTTCAGGGGCTATCAGCAAAATTGTGGCAAGAAAATCATTGATGTATCTTTTTTTTAAAAACTGTTTTGTGATATAAGTGAAAAGTTTCTGATCCTGTGTTATCAAACTAGCAAGTGTATTGGAAAGGGCCTAAATATAGAGAATCTATGGCTGAAGCATTCATGAGAAGTAAATAAATAAGTCACATGACAGCTCATTAGTGCCATTGGATTTTGCATTTCTAGTCTACAATCTAGTCATTAAAAGAAACAACTGAATATAAATACAAAGTATTCTAACATACTGAGTGTGACCACTGTAGGAGAAACTGTATGTGGGACCTGACAATGCAGAACAATGTTATTATCTTGGTGCCTATTAGTGAGCTTGTTCTGCACTCATATTTGCGATATCGTTATATTGAAATAAACGACAATAAGACCATAAAGAAATGATTCACCTTTAAGTGACATCTACCTGGACAGGTAGCTCTTAACAAAAAAACTAATGATGATATTTACGGTATTGCATTGTATGTTTCTGTACATAAGATGAATGAAACCTATAAGTAAAAATAGTTTCAACAATATGGCTTTGTGAAGTCAACAACACTCATCAGCTTGTGCACATACACTTTGTATCCACAATAATTGATTTGGTTTCTATTTCTCTGATGCAACACTGGTGAAGTATAGGATGGTCATGGGTTTGATGCACATGTACAAAAGGGAGGTAACAGGTGGGGGGTTGAACCATGCTCTTTGCTTTTGAATGATACAAATCCAGGCAATTGCTGATCACATTAATCAACAGTGAATGCTCAGACATATCTTTTAAATAACATTGTTAATTTAATAGTTCTTAGAAGTGAGTCACAACATGACACACTGGATCTGTACAATTTTCTTGGGTATGTATAACACACCAATGTTGATAATAGCTAGATCTATACAGTTTTCATGTGTATGTAACAAATCAGTGATACTTGGTAGGAATTTAGGCCTATTCTGCATTGAAAATTACATTTGTCAGAAGACAAATTATAGAAATTGTTCATGTGCTTACAACAACATTGAGGAGTACTGTTATTTCTATACAATTTTTATGTGTATATACAATTAGCTTCCAGGGCAATAAATATGACAAGTGCAGCAACAAGGTGTCAAATCTTCACTTGATGTGTCTGTACTTAATTATGAAGATACCACAATGAGTACATATGTCAATGTCAGATGAGCTTTCTATTGTTCTACATGTGTTAGAGGTTTGTACAGACTTTGGTTTTTAAAACTTAGAAATTGAAAACCATGCCAATGTCACATTAAATTGTTGATGACATTAACATGTCAATGCCACTTTAACTTGCTGGTGCCATTAGCATGTCAATGCTGCATTAAATTACTGATAAAACTACCATGTTAATGTCACATGAATAAATTGCTGATGACATTACTGTCAATGCCAGATTAAATTGCTGATGAAGTTATTTAAATTAACATGTCAATGCCACATAAATTACTGATGACACTACCATCTCTATGTCACAGAACTGATGCTGTGGAATCAGTACTTGAGTCACAGTCTTGGAGACATACATTTCCTACAACTGCTACTGTAAAACTTTTATATTAAAATTAAGGAGTTTTCTTGGGTTATAAGGGATATCAAAATGTGATAATCACATGGGTACATGACAAGTTTCTGAACAGATGTTTCCTCTATAGTGGTGTCAGTCAATCCCATTTTTGGGTAATTTCTATTTTGTTAAGTCATTAGAGATACCTTTTGTCCAGTCAATAGACACATCCTGTCAACACAACCAGCAAAGTGATGCTCAGTTGTGAGCTAAGTAATAAATATAATTTTTCACTGACATCTTGCACACATTCCATTGTCCGTAAAGAATTAAATGCACCAGCCTGATTGAATATTCTAGCAACTAAGTGATCATGTCTTAAAATTACTGAAGTCCATTTTGAGTGTAATGGTGGGCTTGGTGGGCTGGGGTGCCACTTGGGCTGCAAGTCTGGCTTTGTCTTGGGCCTGCGCTTTCTGCTTCAGCCGAACAGCCGCTTCTAATCGAGGCTTTAGATTTGCCGACATATTCATCACAGTTTTAAAGTGTTCAGGGTATACGCGACCCACTTCTGTTAGTCTGCTGAGAGATCTGTCACTCAGTGTCCTCACCGCTGGACTGGCCCTGCTTGCTACAGTGTCATCCAGTAACATGGACACCAGGATCGGTACATACAAAGCCACCATTGTAAGCCCTGGAATTTAAAATAATAAATATTCTGAATCAAAAACAGTATTTGTAAAAATTAAACAATAGATCAGGCCTTAACTGAAACAAAAACAATAAGCTCACTGATTAAATACAATACAATTAAAAAAACTCCCTTTTGTTAGTTAACTTTGCTTGTTTTTTTCTCTCTATACTTACTAAACCTTTTCTACACACAAATAAACTATAGGAAATTAGTAGAGTGAATTCGGCATTTAAATTGAACTTACTCTTGTTATCTTCAGCCAGAGCCACCAATCTTTCAATACAGTCCAGCTCCATGAAGATTAAATGGAGATCTACTTGTGAATGGAAATCTGGTGATGCGACAGCTGAGTTGAGATGCTCAATGATGCGGGGAGCCAGTGTGTGGATGTACGGGACAGACACGCTTTTGTCTTTGTGATTCAAGATGCTCATTAAGGCCTCTACACATTTTTCTCGGTACTGAAATTTCAAAGAGACAAAATCTGATTTACTCCTGTTCAAAGCTTTTCAGCCTCTCATTCTGCAGGTTCATTTTGACAGCCTTCTTACCTGAGTTTCAGCACAATCCCAGGCATTCTTGTAAATACTAAGGGTTGGGTTCAATAAGTTTGGTATTCCAGCCACATCTCTAGGACAGCAGGTAGTGAAGACACACAAGATAGAAACCAGAACTCCATATTCCATGCCAGCATGGTCCGAGTCTAGACAGCAGAACAAAAAAAAACCAACAACTTATTTTCACTGATGATAGTCACAAGTTGATTCACAAGAGACAAATTAATTGAAACTTGACTCAATGTGTCACCTACATGTGAGTAAATTAAGAACTTAATTGAAACTTCAATGAAAACAAACATCCAAAAAGTTTCAATGATTACCTGGTTCAGCATACTGTAAGACCGAAGATATTGCACTTTGCAAAAGTCTTGACCAGTCTTTCGTTGCATTAGAAGTTTCGTCTGTTATACAATCTCCTGGCACCAGGTCAAACACACAGATACGTTTGAGAACTTTTAAGGCAGTAGATAAAATGACTGGAGCCGGAGTAATAGCCCCTCTGGTACACATCTCTTTCAAGATGCCTGTTATTAAATGCAGGACAGATGGCAGGACAGTGACTGCACCTACAACAAGGGGGAGGGTAAATGAGCTTAGAATTGTGTTTTTTAAATGACATGTATATCTTTAAAATGTTTCTGTCATCACCTGCAGTTGTTGGTTGTAAATATATTAATTTATTTTTAAAGTATATACAAAGATATGGTAGTAACAATTTAAGTGCTGCACTTAGACTAGAAAAAAAAATACACTTGGTAGACTATGACATGACTTAGACTAGAACAAAACACACACTTGGTATATTATGAACTGACTTAGAATAGGACAAAACACACACTTGGTATACTATGACCTGACCAATGTTTCACACTCATTTTTGTAGATATTTAATTGCTTTTTTTTAAAAGCATGAAATCAACTTTAGGAAACTCACCAATAGGTGAACAGAGATCCAAAAGGTCAACCATCAGTTCCATTACAGAAGCTATAAGCTCAAATGTATCATTGCCCATCTTGGTCAGGTGAGTTGGTGGCTGAAAGCCGGTGGCGTTAGAGGATGGGTTTAAGGCTGGAATATGTCGGACGATGGTGCAGAGGCAGACTTCAAGAGTGGCAAATACCACCGACGTCTCTGCTGGGAACTCCCCACTGGTTCCACCTTCTCCCAACACACCATTTTGTTTAAATGATTGCTGTTCATGAGCTGTCCCTTGTTCTTGCTTAGGTTCAGTCTCAGCCTCTACAGTTGATGAATGAATTAATAATGATTGACATGTTTAACATTTGGAGTTAGAAGTAGAACATGTATGCCTCTAATCGGGTGCAGTTGATAGTTCAATCTAACATTTGTCTGAGTGATAATAAGTCTTCAATCCATTTCAAATTTGCCAGAATAAAATATCACAGCCGCTATTTACTACAGCATAGGAACGTACTATTTCAATATATGAGAGAAAGTGTAGGATCAGAAATAGACAGTTACCTTTGGGTTTGACCTTATGAGAATCTAGATTCTCCTGTGCAGCCTTGGCCACAAACTTGACCACATCTAAAGCCAAGCTATGAATGTCCACACCATCTCTTGTTAGAGTCACTCTACAAACACATACAAATAGTTCATAGTTTCTTGTCTTAGATATAAGTTTTATTAACCTACTTAAAAAATGTTAATTATCCAGATCAATGAGATAGTCATGGATACATCTTATTAGTTAAAAAAAAGTTATATAAAGATTCACTGTCGTGACCAAATCTAACAAAGTACATATCTTTTTGCCAAACATTATTCAAGTTGCAAGGACAAGATGAGCCAACATCCTCCTACCTGTGCATGACATTGAGAAGTTCTCTGCTGAGTGTGGCATCTTTGCCAAGTTGAGACCTGGGCCAAACTGAGCCCAGGAGAGCCTTTAACCCTCTTAGACAATGTCTTACTGTCACCTCATCAAGCCTTGAGGCAGAGTTGCATAGAGCTTCCATACTTATACCTGGTTAACAGGAGCGGGAGAGAGATGAAGAATTATGTAGACACACTGAAGTCAAAGATACAAAGTTTAAAAACTATAATGAGAAGAGTGCATGGGCCAATGCCAATCTCACTATTGCTGACATATTTTTGCCAGCCAGTCTATATTATGCTTTTTATAATACATTTAGGCAACTATAAAGTAGCATTTTTATCATTAACTCATTCCGTACGGCAGTGCTACTTCCGTACTTAATTTATATTCCTGAGGAAGGGAAGTGACTCCGTTTTGAAATTGATTTACATTTTTAAAATATTTTTTTAAACTGCTAAATATTAATAATGTTAAGGAATTAAGGATGAATGCATAAAAAAAATGAATAAGGTTTAATATAAATATAACATTAACAGCAAAAAAATAATGGACATGGGCCAAAAAATCGATTTATGGCACCTCGGACGAACACATGCTAGCTATAGACGCACCGTACTAAAGCACACGTAGTTTAAAAGTGAAACAAGATAAAAACTTCCGGTTTTTAAGTTAAAATCATACAGAATCACGCCATCGCCGGAAGTCTCGAGGGACGCAATATTTCATTGCTATTTGTAACTAAAAATGAGAGAGGTGTGTCGCTATGTGCCGGGACGTCTTGGGACGCATCCGTCGAAACCCCCAAAGGACGCATTTAGTAGCAACCGCCGGGAATGAGTCAATAGAACATGCAATAGCCATATGAATTACTTTTTGGGCAGCCAAAATTAAATGTTATCAAAGCATGTGAACCACTTGTTTCAAACTAAAGAACTCCAGTACCTAGTATGAGAAAAAATCTATCCTGATTCATGGTCCTGGCTCTCATGTTAGCAGGGGCATTGGCAGGTTGTGCTAATGATGCTCCCAGTGACAGGTTGTCATCACCAGATGCCATGGCCGCCTGTTCAAAGCCAGTTTTGTCCAGCCAGATTGCCAGTCCATGTAGTATAGAAGGCCAGGACTTTCTGTAGTGAACAATGGCAGACTCCACTGTGTCTGGGTGATAAAAGGCTCCCCCTTCTGAAGGCAGCTGATTGGAGTATTCTAAGGAAATGAAATTGTAATGTAAATTTGTATAAAGAAAAAACACCGGACAATTAACAGGAATAGAAGTGTTCTGTTACCAGGTGTGGTTTAAAAAAATCTGATGAGTTTACGTTAATTGCTTATGTAGTCTTTGTTGCAGAACTTATATTAATTTAACATGAAAAAAAAAGGAAAGCCAATGTCTCATTGCTAACTTAACATGATGAATACTGCTCTTACCTCTAGTTTAATTAAACACTGTCATTTAATGACCCTACCATTTTTCTAAAGTATATCAGCTGTGAATTTGACTTCGTGGAGCTGGATAGGTTTAAATCAGGAAAGGCTCATTTCGAATTTTGGTCATTTTATTTCTATTTTTAGGGGTGAAATAATGGTATGCTTTAACCCATTCAATCCCGGGCACTCAGAAATTTTATAACTGGAAACCCCAACCAAAGGGGAGCAACTCCAACCTTACCATGGGTAGGTTTTGAAAAAAATTAAAAACAAATCTATTTAACAGTATAATCATATGAAATAAATTGATTCGCATCCATAAATGGTTGCTATATGTGTTGTGTAACATTATTTCCTAATGCTTTTCTTGTGTAAATTCCTAAAAGTCAATTTTTGACAAAGTATTTGAATACAAACAATCATAACACTAAAATAAAAAATCTGCATTTAAAATAATGAATACTCCTCACCCAATAAATAAAAATATTTCTAATAAGAGAGTAATCTCCCTTGGTCTCGTTTCTAGCGAGATTTACGTTTAAATAGCGAGATTTCCACTTTCTTTTTAGCAACATGTAAACAAAGGGTTGAATGGCCGGATTTGGCCGTAGTGGGATTGAATCAGTACTGGCCGGATTTGGCCGCTATGGGATTGAATGGGTTAAGTTTAAGTACCTGCAGGTAAAGACAAAAGAGCGTGGTCTTTCAGTGCATTGAACCAGTGACGGCTCAGGTTTTCTAGTTCTGGCTGGACGAGGCTCAGTAAACTTTCTCCACTGTGCTCATAGGTCTCCCCTTCTTCTTTTCCATTTTCCTCAATAGTTTTGGCCTTCCTCTGCTTTGATTCAAGCTCCCTGTCAACCGCTACAATGTAAACCTACAGCAGAGAGGGCATAGTCTATTTTTAGTTATCATTCGATCATGAATTTTATGAATATCTCATTTAGTTATTATTTATAATGAGTTATTTTTTAAAACAAATATTTTCTCCATTTACAAATGTTTTAGAATTTTTATAGTCCATTACCTCCGCCCATGCTCTTATAACTGCCAGTTTCTCCATTGTTGAAGCACTTTCATTGTACAACGGTGCTTTAGGTCTACCACTCACAGAGCCAAGTTTAGCCAGGGAGGAGACCAGCAACTGATGCACTCTGCGCAGGTCATTCAGGTCTCTTGCTACTCCACTACCAATCCATTTACTGCAAACCTGTGGGGAATAAATCAAATTAACAAATTATAAGAGCGTTGGGCTGGGATAAAGCTTTAAAGTAGATTAATTAGACACAAACAATTTGTGTAAATAAAACAATATATGTTCAACTTTAATGATGATTTTACAAAATACAAATGTAAACGTTTCGGAAAATGCCTTCATCAGTACAAAAAACAAAACATTTAAATAAGTATAAATAAAATTTACATAATATATATTTACATGTATCCTACCTAAAAATAGAAAACAATAAGAGTGGGCACAACCCAAGACAAAAAGAGAGTTAAGAAGAATGGAAAGGAAGTGAGTGGAAGTAAAATTCAAAAACCAAACAGGAAAAAGACATGGCAGCTAAGTAAAATTTTGGAGTTGGTTTATACCGTATGGAGTCAACGTACCAAAGCTTCTTATTAATTTATTCTCCGTATAAATCCTATCCAGTGTATTACTTGTATACAGTATACCAATAACTGCAATGTCTAAAATTCCATCAAGTTTGGTGCTAATGAAATGTTTGGAAACTGTACAAAGGGCTTTTTTATTTATGTTATAGAGGTGTTCTCTAAAACGGTCTCCAAGGCAACAACCTGTCCCTCAAACATTTGCATTTACTTAAATAAAAATACAGCCTGTATAGTTAACGCTGGATTAACTTGCTTTATCATGTAAATGAACCTTTTCACTGACCTCACAAGCTGCGGCAGTCACATCAGACGGGGTATCGGGAGAAAATGCTGGTCTTAGAGCAGCACCAACCTGAAAAAAAAAGGAATTTTAAAATGATATTCCTTATTATGGACATCTGAAACTTTTCAAATGATAAACTAGGGTGTCTTTTTTTACTTGTATCAGAATGCTATTTTTGCTTTGTTCTGCTCCATACTGGCCTTTCTCAGTAGATGTTTAGGTATTTAACTTTCCCAATCCATCCACAAGACATTGAGCCTGCTAATCACACAGGAGGAAGTAGAAATTGTTTGTTTGGGATGGTGTGCCATTCAGCACCCATGGCTGACTATATTTAACTAGGATTTGAACCCTGACTGTTTGATTATGAATACTAGTCCTATGTGTTGCTGAGCCTCTACCACCTGATCCCTCTTGTTTGTATAAAGATAATATATAAAATAATATGGACAAATAAAAATAAAATACAAATAGAACACAATTGCAATACATGTTTAGAACAGCAATAAAAAAATATGGTATAATATGCTGTATAATAAAATGAAAACTTGAAAGCCTGTAATATAAGAAAGAACTTGCCTGCGCTTGGTACTGTTCAAGGATAACATGGCCAGGAAACTCTGGCTCTGGGACAGATGCAAAACGCATTATAACTTCCTGAAATGTAAACAAATTTAAAGTAGATCAGAAAATTAAGATAAACATAGGATCTATATATTTACAAACCTGTTAACCCTCAAACTCCTAAAATGGTACAAGATCGTCCCAAAATTGTACAATATCGTCTCAAAATTGTACAATATCATCTCAAAATCGCACAATACATTACCAGTGCCTTACTAGTAAATAAATAAACATACAGTATATAATGTATACAATAACTACTCGCATCGCGTGTCTAGTAGGATCGAGTTAAGTTACCGTAAAAAAAGTTAACTGCTAAAAGTAGATGACTGCCGTTTATATTGCAATCTGCTGTCACTTTGTTTCACAGAGGTGTATCTGCTATAGATATCAATTAATATTTAGAATTTAGGTGAACGTTTAGATCACATGATCATAGTCTTTCACTGGTAAAATTAAAGTTACTGTTATAATTTAACGTGATACAAACTCGATTCAGATAAGCATAAAATAAAATTTATTAAAATCAGAATTAATTACCAAACTAGGGCATCATTTAATTTTTATAAAAACTACAAAGTAGCTTGAGATTTATTTTAAGGAAAACCTGTTTTAAAAAAAAGAATCAGTATCCATTATGCTCATTTCCCATTAACATATTACAGTCTAATAACTACCAGAAGCTGTAAATGGCTAAAAGGAAGAGGGGGTATTTAAAATCATACAGCTGTTTTGTGCGTTATAAAAATGGATTTCAAAGGCTAACTCAGATGCAATAAAATATGTCAAAATCTAATGTTGCTATACGGAACAGTCGTGAATGCATTTTCTAGTTTTATCCATTTCTGCCCTCACCACCGTTCAACAACAAGGAATAATTATGTCACAAAATAACGTCATAAAGCACAGAAGCAAACAAACAAGAGGAGGTGATATCTATATGGTACGTTGGCAAAAAGAAAGTCAAAATATCTATGTCCCTCCCCTGTTGCACGCATACTTTTACCCCCCCCCCTTTTGTATACACAAAAAGCTTTCGACACCTCCCCCCAAACAAAACAACAACCAAAAAAACAACCAACAAAATCCAATAATCTTTATATAGTTATGTTACAGTAAACAAAATGTGTCGCAGATTTTCACAGCTGGATGTTCTGCAAGCCTATTTGTTCCTAGAATATATGCCCTAGGCACACGTTGCGCTTGGGCAGTGCCTTGACAATGGGGCAAAGAGCAAGATGCGCAAAAATCAGAGGGCGTCAAAATTGTCTTTAGAATAGTGAATTAAATGGAGGGGGGGTGGATAACATTTTTCTATATGGGTTGTTGCGGCTTCCTCACAGGGGAATTTCTAAATATTATAACATTTTCATAATCTTATTTCCCCTTTTAATCCAATGTGACATCTATTGGTCATGGTGCAAACAGTAATCCACTTGAGTAACTATTGTTTGCAGTTACTAAGATGGCACTTACTACGTTTCATATTTATTTTTACCAAACCCTTTATTTTATTTTGTTTAGGTATTCGCTATATTGAAGTGTACTTGGTAGAATTCAACACAGGGAGCCTGGTGAAAACCTGAATTTGGCAAAGGCGCTGGGAACGAAAATTTTAGAAGCAATGGCGTAGCCCAACAAAATATGCGTCACATGTGCATTACGGTGGACTACATATTACTGTAATAATTCATCTGAATCTGAGTATCTAGTGAATTCATTTTTGAAAATAAAAAGGCAAAATAAGTCCTACAAAACATTGCGCAATATTTTTACAGCATTCGAGATAAAAATATGCTATTTTTGGACTTTCAGAGTTTCAAGTTATTTTTTAATAACGTACATACTTTCTGCAGAGACCCCCCACCATATGCACACGTCGACAAAATCTAAAATATTGACAACCCCCCATGTGTACGTACTATAATGGATGGCCCCAGATTGAAAAAAATTGTCACTAGGGTGGCTATGCTAATATCAGACCTGTTTACCCTCAAACTCTTAAAATTGTACAATATCATCACCAAAAAATTCAATACATTATCTTAATAGTAAAAAATAAACATCCAGTATTTATAATGTATACATCTCAAAATCGTACATTGTACGCCAAAATCGTAAGAGTAAGCAGGTCTGTAATATTACTGTTGCTGTGTCTTGCCCGTTAATTATGAAAACTAAAGCAACATCATGACCATCAGCACTATCATGGCACAAATATGGCGGCGTTAATTTCATTGACTTAAATATTTAGCCACCCTCTGCCCCTACACAACATCTCCTAAATCAACACCGCACTATGTCCCAATCGGGGCAAAAGTAATATAATTATAGATGCTCCCCAACCAATCGTATACATTCATTCACTGCTGGGATATTAAACTAGCAACTAAAAATGTACTTTTTCTTTTTTTTTTTTAATCAGAAAAACTATGGGTATGTATTTTCAACCCGAACTCTTAAAATTGTAATTCCGACAGGACTTGGCGTACAATCGTAAAAGACATTTCAAAATCATACATTGTATGCCAAAATAATTAGCGTAAACAGGTCTGTATTTAAACTCCTCTGAAGTTGTATATATTTTACTGAGTCAGCCAATGGCATTTAATGTAGTTGAAACAGTGGTTTAATTTAGGTGACTACTAACCTCTAATGCAGCCAGACCAACCAACCTCAGTTGGTTACTGTCAGATGTAGCAGCAATAAATGACATTCTGATGAGATCAGTCAAGTGGAGAACAAGGAAGTTGTCTACAGAAGAACAAACCATTCAAATAAATCCATTATAGACAGTTGGACGGTTATTTCAAGTGATTATAAGTGTGCTATCCCTTAGGATATACTGAGCATTGGTTAGTTTTTCATCTTTAGTATTAATGTTCCTATACCATCATTTGGATAATCCATAAACACAACTAGTTTTAATTGCAGGATTCTTACTTTTTCCAGTCTTTTCCTTTAGTTCCTTGGCAAGCTGCAGATCAAACTGACCCTCCCCTCCCTCACAAGATGAGATAATCTTCATGAGGCATTCTACTGCAAACACTCGAGTGGGCCATCTAAACAGTGAAATATTAAAGAATTAAATATGGATATTTATTCTAGCCATTTCATATTATTTGTGGTCATTTTCATGTCCCTCATAACAGATTTAACACTGACACAACCTTCTCAACACCACTTTGTGGTAAGTTAGGGTCAGTCTATAGAGGGGATTTAATGTTTGTTCTGGAAAGTGTTAAACGTCTTCTGAGAACAAAATATTGTGTTGAAAAGATGAGCTCTTTAAGTGGGAAGAAATTATTTTAAAAAAAGCTTTAAAGTAGCTAATTAGACAAACAATTTTTGTACATAAAACAATATATGTTCAGCTTTAATGATGATTTTACAAAATACAATGGTAAATTTTCGGCAAATGCCTTCATCAGTACAAAAAAACAAAACATTTAAAGAAGTATAAATTAAATTTACATAATATATATTTACATTTATCCTACCTAAAAAATAGAAAAGAATAAGAGTGGGCGCAAACCCAGAAATATGTTTTTTTTGAAGAACTGAAAGTAATTTGATAAATATACCATTGCAGCTGATTGAAACTGACTGACACAAAAAAAAATGAATTAAACCACAAACCTTGGAGCTACAGAAGGGTGAGTAACATCTGGATCAGCTGCTTTAAATGTGACACCAATGTCATCTCCCTCTTCTTCATCATCATTATCTCCACCATCATCTACCTCATTTTCGGTGATTGAATTGTCTGAGAAATCAATCAAGAAACAGTAAACATATGATGATATAACACATTTATTTTACATTTAGATCAATAAGACACACAATTTGGCTCAATAAAACAGTATATGTAATCTTAATTATTAGAAAAATATAGATTTATACAAATGCAAATAGAGTGTGTTATTGATATACTTAAAAGCTTTATCCCAGTCCAAACATCTTATAATTAATTATTTTACAGTTAGTTTACACTAATCTTTTTTTAAATGGCTGTGGTTGACAAATTAATTTAATTTGAAACGAGCAGAAAGTCCCTGAAACTATGAATGGAATTGTCAGAACTAAAAGCTGATTTTGTTAAGAGAAGACCTTGTCATGAGAGAAATGTCCCTACCTGTTGATGCTGAGAGAACATCCTTGAGTAAGGCCAGCCATCTGCCCAGGTTAGCTATGGCCAGTGACTGGAGCAGTGAATCAATGGTGTCTCTAAGATCTGACAATAGCTGTGCATCAGTCTCTGTGTCCAACATGCCAAATAAGACTCCCTCCAGGCCTGCGGATACAGCAATGACATTATTATTTCAATTAAATAGAAAACCCTGAAAAAACTAATGGAAAGTGTTATCATTAAAAGTTTGATTGTGCTATGTGAAATACTAAAGAAATTAAAATTTGAAAAGAATGAACTGTCTCAAAACTATCATATGTATAGTACATTAATTTTCTTGGAGAAATCTTGAAATATTTCACTAATACCTTAAATATTTTAGATACAAATGTAGAAATAAATGAACCTGTTTCTGCTATATGAGAGCTATTTTTGGTTTCTTTCCCTGTCCCAACAATGGTCAGAGCCAGTGAGCTGACATCACAAGCCTCTCTAGTTGCCAACTGACGTAGACAAGAAACTGCTGCACGTCTTAGCAACAAGTGGGAGCTGGTCAAATTTTCCTAAAATTTCCCACAGATATCAAGAAGATTAGAAAATACACAAAACAAATAAAGGTATTCGAACCATTTTAAAAATAACTCTTATTAGTCTTATCATCTACAGGAATAGAATAAGAAGAAACTTATTTAGAAATAAAGGTAACTATTATGTGAAAATTCAAAAGATTAAAACTTTGAAAATATTTGTACTCAGTAGCAACTTATTTGTCAGCACCAGGTAACTTTAACTTGAAACTTTAAAAAAAATGTACATGATAAAAATTTAATTTGCGTATTCAACTCAATAAACTTCACAGTATACTGGTTTGCTAAGCAACAAATATTCCACAGAAAGTAGAGCAAACCATTGCTGACGCCAGGATGCAATAAAATAAATAACTTTCGGCAACTAGTACTCACACAGAGATGGGGTACAAGGCTACTTAGATTGAGATGCCTTGGTGCAAACATGTGGAGCTGCTGTAAACAAGCAATGGCCTCAGCTTGGACCAGAGAGTCGGGATGACCCTGCATCACGGCACAGCAGACCTGACAGTAGAGACGAGCTGTTCCTAGGGCACTCGAGTTACCTGGGAAAGATGTTATGAACATTTTAAATAAAACTGTTCCTTGTCTATAGACACATTTGTAACATAAAAGGTAATTGTAAACTAAATCCAAACATCAGCAAAATGAAATGTTTACTTTACTGAACATTTGTTTACAAATTAACTGTAAAATATTATTTAGATTGCTAAAACAAAAGTAGATCAATTGTATGATAAGATTGATCTTAAAATTCTACCTGCCAGTTCAGGTCCAATGGATGTGATGAGTGCAGACAGACACTTGCCCAAACACTGATGTACATCAACAGTTGCCGGTGGCACAGACAGCAGGAGCTGAAGTACCAGGGACAATGTTGGCTCCACGTAGCTCCGGTACATGGGCCCCCCAGAGTCGGCAATCAGGGCCAGGGCATGGAGGGCCCAAACCTGAAAGATGAAGTTTCACAAATAAAATTACAAGAGACTAAACATAAGCAAAGCTCCGGCCCCACATCACACCCATTTAAGTCTCAAAATACGTGTCTTAACATTTGGTGAATATTAACATGACATTACCTGTACAACAGGTGAGTTGAAGTCTTGTGCCAGGGCCAGCAGGATGCTGACTGAAGTGTTAAGATGTTGGTTGGAACCCATGCCACCCACGTAGCGATGCAGACATCCCAGAGCCAGTGAGTGTCCAGTACGACTCACAACATCACGTGCTGACTTCAGCCTGTTACAAGTCATATATGTAAGTGGTTGCTTTCATAATTTGCATAAAAACAACATGACTGCAATGAATGTAACCATTTTGAGGCTGAATTTTGTGAATATGAACCTGGCTTTGTTTTGGATGCCCATCAAAGTTTGGGTCATCTCACATCTTCATAACACTTTATTCCATTCCTCCTTTGTAATGTAAATTCAATATTTTTCAAATTAAAATGCAAATGAAGATTAAAAGAAACAACTAAGTGCCCTTTAAACACTTTAAACAGTGCCATAGACAAAAGACTACAAGATTGAAGACATACTTGTCAAAGCTGTGCTGGGCCATCTCTGCAATAAACTTGGTGTCTCCAACCACCTGGGCCATTCGACCTAGAGCCTCTCCTGCTGCACATCTCAGAATGGGGTTGTTGCTACTCATGGCATCCTAACAATTAGACAAGCAAGTTGGTGTTGTAGTTTTATTTACAAGTACATTAATAAAGGGGTTTAAGTACTACAAGTACATTAATAAAGAGGTTTAAATACTGATCATCTTTCATTAAACATAACACATACATGGACAAGAGAAAATGAAATCAGCATAAAAATAAAATTAACAATGCAATAGAAAATAGGTTAAAGTATTGCATAAGCTTAACCTATTCAACCCCAGTCACTAAACATTTGACCCCACTATGAATTACAAGCCAATGGAAAAATGAAGCGTAGATTGCTTCAATGGAATTAATGTATCCTGTGACATAATTACATAAAATCATGTGACTTGCTTTCATAAATGGGATTGTAGAGCAGCAAAAGTGATATACAGGCAGAAACCTAAAGGCAGAGGGCTCACCAGTAGACCAAGACTGAGATGGATCGACAGTATAGAGAAGGACTTACACCAGTTGCAGGTTTGCGCATGGAGGCGGAAAGCCATGGATTGATCCGAAAGGAAGGATGTGGTGGAGCAGGCCAGGGCCCTACATGGGCTGTAGTGCCACTGATAATGATGACTGCTTTCATAAATGGATGCTATATGGGTTAAATTTCAAAAGGTCCGATACTATCTTAATGTCAGACTATGGTCAAGTACCAAACACTATCAGAATGCTCATAAATTAGGCCTCTATTCCAATGTATCCTCTACCTATCAAGATAATGAGAACATGTTTGTCAATAAGCCCCCTAATCCTCAACACTTGTGAGGCTATCATTTTCATAAAGAAAGTTCTCTTTTTGTCAAACATCATTGGCATAAACATGATGTCAGGTCATCTGTCTTAATGGGGTTGAATGAGTTGGAACCAAATTTATCAACATTTATTGAGTAGGTATTCATAATTTCCAATTATCCCTGTTGATTAAGCAATAGTTAAGAAAATTAATCGAGTTCTAATATTTTCAGAGGCATTAATAAAATTAGTTTACTGTGCAAGGTTATCTTGAAAAACTGAAATGTTAGAGCTTGGTTAGTAATTACCATGATCAAAGTAAAGGCAGCTTTTTTGACATCATCAGGGCCTGGGCTTGCTTTCAGCTCTGCCAAACTCTGGTGAGAAAAAGACAAGTTTGTCCTGAGCTAAACAATTTTTTTTTAAAATGAGTTTTTTTTAATGAGGTATTTTAACTACATGCATATATTGAGGAACTAATAAATTGAGGACTAATTTAAACTTAATCAATGAAAATGCATCCTTAACTAATGCTGGAATCTGCGTATTTCAAATATCTCTGTGCAATTCTTCTACTAAAACATTTAACGATAGATGAAATACATAATCAAACACAATCAATTTCAGATGGTTAAAATGTTAACTCATAAAACTGTATAAGGATGCTATCTTAACCAAACCTTATCCATATACAGTTTTTATTTGCTGACATTTATCCAGATTCTTCATTTGATTCCCCCTCACCCATTTCCAGAAAAGTTAGACAATTAAAAAAAAAAGAAGTTTTATATATAATGAATTAAAATAATGAGATGAAACAAGTCAAGTCACCTTCAGGGCACACAGCACAGCTGTGAATATATTCATTTGTACGGCTTGCTGGCGTGGACCTTTGGCCTGACGGATGCACTCATTAAAGTGCTGCAGCATCTGGTATCTGTGCTTGTGGGCCACGTGGGGGAAGATGACACCATACAGCTTAACAGAGCTGTCAATCACTGCTACACCCAATGGTAGTGGCCCAGGGATTGGTTCATTCTGAGTAGCAGGAAATTAACTGTAAATCTCTTACCTATGAAATTTATCTTTACTCTATACTTTAAAAAAAAAAATGACACAAAAAGATTAGCATTTACACCTTCAAGAATTAACTCATTTAAAGCCAAGTCAAAATGGAAACATTTTTTTTAATCCCACAAAATATTTATATATAAAACCATTAACCAAGAATTGAAAATTGTAGCCATGATCTTATCATCACTTGGTTTTACAATTTATTATTAGCTGTCCGTCAGATAAATTTTAGTTATTTTCTGAGTTTGCAGTTGCCAGCTAGTGAGTCGGGTTATCTGGGGTGACCTGGTCAGTTTGTTATATAGCTTTGACATGACAATGACTTACCGGAGGGCACCGTATGTACAGAGATTGGCTGTCATGCTCTAATGTCCCTGAACCTGATGCACTATTGGGCTGGAGCTGATAAGGTGAGACAAATTTATGTTCAACATTGTGCAGCTTAAGATGAAATTTTTCCAAGGTTTAACTGAACTAACATCCCAAGTATGTCCACAAATCAGATGACATTGCAAATAAAGCTCATTCACACTACACTTTTAATGCTGCTGCATTGTAAAAAAAAAATAGGTAAATGGGTACCAGTGTCACGGGACCAGAACAACTTGTCCCATGGCTACACAGAAAAAATATTACAAGCTTATGCCATTTTTCCATTTACGAAGCACTAACAAAAATAAAAATATACAATATGTAAGCAAATAAAATATAATATAATCGTAAAAGATACACACTTTATTTTTGTTATTTTCAGCAATGGAGCTAAATAAAGATGTGTTTTTAAAATGCCAAGGCAGATATTTTTCCTGCTGTCCTCATAAAAATACACCATAACAAATATGTAGATATGCTTTCATAATAAATTTATTAATGCGAATGATCAAAGTCAATTCAGATGCATACTGAGTCAAGGCTGACTATGTAAAACTGTCCCTGTATTTTGACTGCAAATGATATGAAGATAAAGAATGCCTTAATTGGCCCAATGAATACACTTCACATATTAAAAAGTATCAATTAACTTGGCAGAACCTTGAGGTCCTATAGTAGTTGAATAGGAGGAACAGTTATATAACATCAAGTAGTTAACTTCAAAGTGTTTTTAATAAACTTTTACAGAGTTAAATTTTTGCTAATGTATTGTTAGAGCTATTTCTATATATTGGTTCTAGCATTCAACAAATCACAAAAAGTTCCATTCTGTATAGCTGTGGCTAAATTCAGTCATTTGTTTACTCATGGATTGGTCACATTTTAGACTCACATTCAAGATCGATTTTTGGGTAGAGAATTTTTTCAGACATTTTGCTTACATTGCAACTGATTGCATCCAACTGTAATCAGCCATCTAGTAGTCTTGTGAGCGATTGTAAAACAAATTTATGGAAGGAAACTAAATAAATGAGCTTTTAATAGCTACCAATGCTTTCTCCTCCATATTACATTTATAAATTGTAGCTGTAAAAAATTTTTTTTTTTGGTTTTGAAATTTGCAGAAAAATAAAAAACTAACACATTTTTTTTGTTGGTTCTCTTCCAGTGTGACCGAATATTACTTTGCTGTTGTGAGCATCCTCAATTTGTATGTGCACTTGTTTTTTCTATAGAATTCAATCTCGAAAGTCAGTCTAAAATTTTGTTGAAATTTCAGATCCAATGTGATTGTTTGTAGCCAATGGAAGCTGAACATTTGATAACTTATATTATTGGTTTTAATTATGGTCAAAGTCCAATACACCCTCAGTCATATTAGCTTCCAGAGACATAGTGTTGGTGTCACCCAGTGAGGTAAACTCACGATGGATTTCTTCTTGTTAAAAAAGCCCAGAGTATAACAATGACCAGAACAAAAACAAATTAATTGAAGGTCAATAGGTAAATGTCAATGTTAAAGAACTGTAACATGTACTTAGAATCGATATCAATGGAAAGTTTTATTTCTCAGAATTTAGATAAATATTGCTTCTTGTCACCAAAGAAAGTTACTGAACACTTCAATTGGCATTGAGTCATGGTCATATCAGTGTTTTCTGACGTAATTATAGAATCACCTAATTTCTGACGCATCCACCTTGAAAATTGCAAATTTTCAAATTGGTGTCACCCCACTGAGATGGTGTCACCCCGTGTGATCTGCATCCCCCAGCTATGCCACTTCTAGCTATTCTTTTATTCGAGACATAAAAATATTATTAATGGTTGTCTATTTTAATATAAATTCCATGCCTAATATTGTTATTAATAAATAGTGTTTTTTCTGGTGCATAACACTTGATATGTAAATCATCAAATTTGGTGCATGTCAATCCATTCGCATGCAGGACACACCTAACAACAGTCTCATTTCCATGTGCCTAGTCGGAGGTTATTTATAAAACTTCACTAAATTGTACTGCAATTATTTGTAAATTTATTTCTAGAAATAACAAGCACAATAAGAACAATCTTGAAGGAAGAGAAAAACAAGACTAGCAAACACAACATCGATA
This sequence comes from Omphiscola glabra, assembly GCA_964017045.1. Taxonomy (NCBI): domain Eukaryota; kingdom Metazoa; phylum Mollusca; class Gastropoda; family Lymnaeidae; genus Omphiscola; species Omphiscola glabra. The sequence continues at coordinate 16,855,421 of OZ024797.1, forward strand.
AAAGGCTTTGCAATTATTAAATTATTAGGAGTTATACATACAAAGATTTTATGTATGCAACCAACCAACATTCATATACTTGCATAAACTGAGGAGTGGAAAGACAATGGTTGGCATAACAGGATTTGGTGGGGAATATATGTTAGGAACTTTGAAAGGTAGTATGTAGAATACTTATTTTAAAAAAAAATAGTAGGACATTTCCACAGGCTCTCCTTTACATTGGTTGTTTACAGGAAGATTCAAATGCATTACAAGGACACAGTATTTAAGTTGATGGAAGATGGGAGTAACATTATACTTAAGAAAATATCTTAGACAGTAAACATGCTAAATAAACATTCAAGATGAGATTTTAGTACAGACAAGCTGGTAATGCTGCTAAATAAATCAATGCACACAGAAAGGCATCAGAATAACTTTTCAGTGTTGTCCAGGTGCGGGTTGGACACGGTGGGAGGGTTGGAGAGGATGGAAGGGTTGGAGAGGGTGGAAGGGCTGGGGCATGTTGATGAAAAGTGTATTCAGATGCCTGCTTGGTGTAGGAGAAGAGCAAATGAATATGCAGTGAAAATGCAGACATAAAATGGATCAGAGTTGCAGTGGTTGTGTGTACTTACTAGTTCCTTATCCACCTTACGATTTGGCTCCATCTAAAGTGTATGGTACATACAGACACAAATATCAGATCAAGTATTGTTAACAAATTTATTTAAAAAAATTCATGCCTACAAAACTGACTTTAATTTTTTAAATTATTTTGTTTGACTTTTTAACAGCCATTTTATACCTATATACCTTAACCAATTTGCACATTTTGTGTCTACTCTGCCATGGAAATGAGACAAGCTTGGTTTAAACAGGTGTAAATATCTGCCTGATAAAAACTGGCACTCATTGCTTCAAACATTATATGACTTTTCTGTGTCAGGCTAAAAGTGACAATGCGTAGTATTATGATGTCAGTGGAGGAAACTTGTCAACTTGCATGATTGATATTTTAATTAAGAGCAGTGCCCATAAAACAGGCCAATTCCAGGAATACATGCATCTCACAAAGCAAATACATTTCTTTTTGGTTATTATATAACTCTTGAACTTCAACAGGATTAGATTCTCTCTGCATTTACAAGCCCATTCTTATCCATCAACCTTTAGCAGAGTTAAGTACCTACAATAATATGTACGAATGTCCATATTCTGCAGATATTTTGTTATCTTCTGCACTGATTCAACTGTTGAAGGCATTTTTATTTTGCACTTCATACTTTCAGTTATTCTTCTATAACTTATGCCATGGAACAATGTTGAAAAGTTACATCCAGATTTCAAACTTAGTTATTTAGTTTAACTCTACAACAGAATAAAAGCATTCAACTCTTCATAATGTCAAACACTCAGTCTAGCAATCTAACAGTGATCTTAAAAAAAAGGATGCATCGTGTATGATGAGAGTGACTTTAGTTTGAGCCATGGAGACAACATCCCACATCTGAACCTGACTGAAGTGTCTGAGTCACTCTTTTTGGCTAACATCAAGATGAACCATCAGTGTTTAGAATATCTAACAAACATGTGCCTAATTGCCCTGTTAATAACATATAACTAGGTGATCTGTTTATGATATATAACTGGGTGACATATTTATGATCAATGCCTAGGTGACCTGTTAATGGTATATAACTGTGTGAAATATTTATGATTAATGCCTAGGTGACCTATTTATCGTAAATGCCTAGGTGACCTGTTAATGGTATAAACTGGGTGACATATTTATGATTAATGCCTAGGTGACCTATTTAATGCAAATGCCTAGGTGACCTCTTAATGGTAAATGCTAAAGTGACATACATGACAAATGCCTAGGTGGCCTGTGTATGATTAATGCCTAGGTGACTTATTGATGGTAATTGCCTAAGAGCCTTAGTAGTCTATGCATAGGAGACAAATACTGACAGAAGCCCAGATCAAGAAGAAACAACACCAACAGTACTGAGAAAACCTTACATTGTAACACTATTATGCTACAACAAACACAAGTTCATAGGTAGAAAATAAAGGCATGCCTTAAGAGACCCTTGGCCCCAGCTACGATTTGTTTTTGATAGATTTACCTGGTCTTCAATGGCCTTGTGGTCAGTTTCTTGTAGCCAAGACCCAAGTATGACATTGTCATCAACATGACACATGAACCTGAGTTGGGATGTCGTTGTGTTGGATGGGTTATCTGTCAAGGTGAATTCAGCAACCAGCTCCCTCAGTAGGTTTGGGTACAAGCCTGCAAAGAATATAAACCCAGAACTTCAGCCAGGAATATTATAGTATTCTTGTGCATGTTTCAACTTTATTTTATATGCTGTGAACTACTTCTTATGTCACTGCTAATTTTAAAAAAACAACAACTCAATTTCACATTACAGCAGAACAAGAAATGTCATGAGTTACTTACTATCAAAAGACTCTGGTGGCAGCAATGATAAAACATCATACAATCTTAATCTGATTGTGGCAGCACTGGCTTTGAGTTGAGCTCCGTACATTTTGATAACAGAGGCCAGCCTACAAAGGAGGTTGAATAAAAGTTAAGGGATGAGTGTTGTACTGGTTAATTTATACACAACTGATAATCAAACAGAAACATTTTTGAAAAATAAAAATAAATAATAAATAAATTAATATTCTGACTTACTGTGACATCATGACTAAAGCACACTCCAGAGGGGCCAACATTCGACGGATAACATCCTCAGTCACTAGCTCTCTACAGTTCAGTAAAAAACTGTACATGGCTGAAACAAAAAAGCAGTTCATCAGATTAATTAACAGGAAATTTGAGTAAATTTTAGTTCACCGAATGCTACATCAAGGAAAGCTGCAAACAATGTTTATATCATATTATTGGCTTAACTGTTTATCGACCCAGGTGAGTGAAAATTAAATTAATTTGGCATTAATACATTTTAGAATAAGAAAACAGAAAAACCTTCAGTTAATATAAAATAAACTAATCACAAATAATTTACTTTTTATCATCAGTTTTAAAGAAACTACTAACCACCAAGTGCTCCTGCTCTCCCTTCCAAGGTCACCTGCCAGGTGAAAGCTTCACCTCTGACCTTTTCAGATTCTAACTCCTTGACAGATCTTGGAAAAGCATTTCTCCACAACAGAAGCATTCGTGGCAAGTGATTCTTGATTACAGATGGACCTGAAAGTGAACATATAATCAGGATTAATTAAATGCAGCTAATAGAATAAAAACTAGCTTTTGAATAAATAAGAAAAAGATAGAATGCCAAGCCATTTACACATAAATAATATAAATATTTACTTGTATTTCTTACATACAGTTCCAAGAAGTCAAACCTATTAAATAACTATATTAAACCATGTTTCACTACTGCCTTAACTAATACAAATCCAACTTTTTGTGACAGGCGTTAACAAGAGAGTAAAAAAGTTGGTATTTTATAATATGTTTGCAAAATCAAATTAATATTTCTGTCCACTATATTATTTATAATCAATATGATTAATTCAACTCATCCCATTCCCTTACCCAATGTCATAAGAGCCCCCAACAGAAGCCAGCCTGACTGAGTCCTCTGTAAGGAAAGTCTACTGTTCTGTGAGGCTGTCCTCAACAGCTCCTCAGCTATACTGAATATTTGCTGCAAATATAAATTATATTTTAGTTTTTATTAATCAATATATGTTTTAAAGCACAAAAAACATACATAATGTGATTTTTGTTTCAAAAACAGTTGCAGAAGTTTATCTTAATAAATTTAAGCTGTATCAAGAGGATTAAAAAATGCTACTGAAACTTAACTAATAGTAGTTTAACTTTTTTGTGTTATCCATCAATTGATTATGAACAAAAACTGTCTCTAGTCTATGTCTTATGATATGCGGCCCCCATTCACAGCTCATTCCTTTAGTTATTATATTTAAATGCATACATTTGTCCAAAAAATTTGTATTTGTTTACTTTTAGCAAATATTTAAGGAAGAAATTTCTTAGCATTTAAATGTACATTTAAATTTTAAAAATTGTGTTTAAAGATAAATCAAAGCCCAGAGTAAACACTAAAATGTACATTTAAATTTTAAAAATTGTGTTTAAAGATAAATCAAAGCCCAGAGTAAACACTAAAATGTACATTTAAATTTTAAAAATTGTGTTTAAAGATAAATCAAAGCCCAGAGTAAACACTAAAATGTACATTTAAATTTTAAAAATTGTGTTTAAAGATAAATCAAAGCCCAGAGTAAACACTAAAATGTAATTTAAATTGATTTCTTATTCTATTGCAGTGTGCTCTTATAAATGGTTTTATGTTTCTACCATATATAATCAATCTTAATAAATATTCAACAAATGAATAAAAATTTTGAATCAACTACTTACTTTCCCTTTAGAGTGTGGTATTCCTAGTGGGCACTGGTAGACCCCTCCTAACAGTGCGGCCAAGGCACTGCTATAGCCAGCCACAGCTTCAGGGGATGAGCGCAACTTGTCCATCCTCTCTACACATCTGTCAACAAGTAGGGTGAGCTGGGAAGGTAGAGCTACAGCAATGCTGGCCAGGCACCATGAGGCAGACAATCTGGCAGCATGAGATGGGTGGATCAAGACTGACACCACGGGCTCTATGATGCCTGCATTAAATTTGTATCATGATTACTTGCCTTCAGTGACAATACTGAGAAAGGCTAGATCTAGCCAGGTGCTATGCACAACACTTTGTTTACTATAACATAAAATCAAACTAAACTACTTGGTCACCTGTTGCTGGTTCAGCTACCAGTGGACTTGCTGATGTCCCTAGTCTGAGAACAAGACAACCCAACTCATGGAGAGCACAAACCAAAACATGTTGGCTAGCTGTAAGATCTACACCTTGACTTTTTACATCACTTGATTCGGCAGTGGCTTCCCCTGAAAAATGCCATTAAATGATAAATACTGAAAATAATAGATAAACAGCGACTACATTACTTTAACCCTTTAAAAATAAATTGTAATATAATAAATAAAGTTGATGGGAAAGCAATTAAGAGAATGCATAATGTAGTGTCTTAATACAAGCACACAGCGGTGTGTAGTCTGAAAACTAGATAACTTAAACAAATGAAATCATGATGCAACTATACATAAATTCAATAAATTTTTGGTGTCAAACATTCCTGGCTAGCAACTTTACACAATTTTCATGTCACAAGTTAATCAGATGGGTAATGTTTTCACTAGTACAAAAATATGTGCACCTCATGATTATTGATCATTCGTGTCAAAATAATGATAAAGGTTATGTCAAAATTAAAATGATTTTCAATCAAATGATTTCAGAAATTGATAAACTGTGATGGAGAAATAAATGTCTTCCCTTCAGGAAAATATTCTTAAAGTGACAGACTGAGTGCATGAAGAAACACATTGCACATTGGAACCTGAATTTAAACAAAAGTTTTTAGCAGAAAGGGCTCCATTCAAGCCCTCAATTCTGGAATGCCAATATTACCAGCAGTCATAGAGCTATTTTAATGCCTGTCAAGGGCTGAATATATTTCACAAGCAATGTATAAGGGACCCCTGACATTAAAACAAAACTATTTTTAATGCCTATGTGAATATTACTGAACTAATATAAATAAATAAATAAAACTAATGAGTTATTGAGTGACTTACCAACTGTGTTCATCTGCTTTATGATGACCTGGCATATCTCTTTAGCTGCCGCTATCTGAGCCTTCTCTCCCAACATGCCTCCAATAACTGATCTCATAATGAACTGAACACACTTGCGGGCATAAACAGCATCAACATGGGAAGGGGTTGCGCGGGGGTTGGCCACAAGGTCCAGCACATGGTTGAGGAAGACAGAAATATTTCTCTCCAACCACAAGCCACCCATATTTTTTATGAGCTCCACATAGGCCTAGCAATACAGTTGCAAAAAAAAAAAAAAATAAGTTAACCACAACATATGACTATGTATACATACCATTTACAGTTACAAAGCAGACCAAATGCATATTATATAGAATACAGGAGAGAGGCTAAAAAATAAATCTTTAAAAGATTTTCACTATATGAAAATAAATGGTAAGTTGTAGTACTTCAAAACCAATAAAAAAAATTTAAGGGGAAAAAAGCACACACCAGCATTACAATACTTCAGGAAAGTCGAATAATTTTATAACATGCATTTCTTCCTCTAAAAATGTTATCTCCTTTAAGTGAGAGATCCCTAGAAAACCTGGAACAGAGCCAAATCAATAAACCATATGAGAAGAATACAAATCTTTATATGACATTCTATGATTATGTTTGACCTGCTTACATGAGTTATCCCAACTCTGATTTCCCTGTTGACTGGGTTAGAGCCCTTGATCATGTCTCCAGCTGATGATGCTTTGAGGAAGCCCCCAACCGCTCCCTTTATAAAACCAGATGCCAACAGAGCCAGAACATCTTCCAGACGAGCTGATTTGAGCTTAGCTAAAAACAATTTGGTACAACAGAAGAAAACAAAAGTTGAAACATGGCCTTCCTTGAAGAAAATTAAATAGATTATGTGCACGTTTATATTCAAAACTAATTTGGCATTTTGCCAACTAAAAAAATTAATAGTGCTAGAAATTTACACGTTTTAAGTTAACACATATTATTACAAATTTCAATATCGGATTTTCTCTACTCACAGTTTTGCTGTTTAGGTGTCTGTGCTGTGGCCATAAGATTCCCCAACAGCTTGGCAATGGTACATCTAGCATCATAGTTGGATCCTTCAAGGGCACGTACACAGAGTGATGCCACTGTCTCAAGCTCAGTGCTGCTCATAAAGGCTGCTTCATTGACCAACTCATTCATGCACTGAAAAATGGAAGGACATACAAAATAGATGCAGCCTCTCTCATTTTGATAGTGTTTTTACATTGTTTTTTTTTTTTGGTGGAAAGTAAAGAGGACTTTATAATTTTATTGGCAAAAAAAAAAAACAAGAAAAAAAAACACCAACAAAACAAATCAATTATTAATTGAAAATTAGCTGCAAAAATGATAAATTACATTTTTTCCTCAAAGTAATTAGATTTTAAATTTAAAAAGAATTATAAGGGTCGTTCCATTTAAGTTAGTAATAAGGACTTTAAAAATCATAAGTCAGAAGAGAAGGAATCAACTAAGATATTTCAATGGTATACCTTAGCAGCAGCCTGTCTGACTGCCATAGATCTATCAGTCATTGCCTGCCTGCAGGCTTTGTATATATCTTTGTGGGTATTGTAACCAGCTGAGCCTAGTCCACACACTAACTTCTCAAGAGTCTGCATGATCTCAAATCTTCCCTGGGACTAAGTTAATACAGAAATTATTAGTTAAATCATGAGAATTAAAAATGAATGCACTATAAGTTGTGGATATAATTGAAGCTTATTCAATATTTAGACTGAAGTTTTTAAATTATAACATAATGCATCTTCAAGCTTATTTATTAAGAGGCCTGTTAAAACTTGAAAGTATACGGTAAAATTATGGTGAATTTAAACAAAGAGAAAAGAGAAGACCTGGACAAACAACTTACTTCAGCATTTTTGAGAGATTTGATGAGTATTTGCACAGTGTCCTCATATGAACGTCCTGTCATACGACCAAGTTTCTCATACATGGCTCCAAGACAAGCAATGGCAGCCCTAATTATAGAGGGAATATATATTTTTATGTAGATGGATTATAAATAAGGTTTTTAATTTATTTGCTAAAACGCAAACCAATTTTGGTGCGGCTGGAGATAAGTCATAGAGGTTCAAGAGGTCTAACACAAGGGTCTCAAACACATGACTATCCAAGTATTCTTGTGCGGCCCAGCAAAATTCTTATCTAAAAAAAATTGAATGTCCAACAAAATGGTGAGTTGGTGTGTCGTGGTCAGGTGACCAACAAAATCATACTCAAATGTGAGGAATGGAGTTGGAGATTCCTGGTGCATTTTAGTTTTAAAATCAATAATAAAAAAAAAAAGGTAAATAAATCATATTTAAGAGTTTAGTGGAATATGGATAAAATCATGTACAATGATTTATGTTAAAGTATTGAACGAGGAAGATCTCTTTAATAAAGGGTTAAAAAAAACAAATATTTAAAATATGACGTTGAATATGAAACATTTGTCATGCGACTTGATCTTCAGTATGGCTTAAAGTATCAATGAGATTTTGCTATTGTTCATCCTTCGCACGTGAAAATGACCACGGCTTGAGTAGTAGCCTTGGCATGATCTGTATTTTTGTTTAATGTGAGTGAGAAGAGGTTGATTTTTCAGTCTCACTCTCTCATCCTTACATGTTTCACCGTACTCTTTATTTGTTCCACGATGCAGGAGTTGTCAGAATGTTCATTTTTTCAATGTCATACTGCCTGTTATGAAGATGACGTGTTAAAGCATGTCTTCCTTGCTTTCGACTTGCATGACCTCTTACAGTCGAGGCCGTTTGGGGTGTGGCTAGCAAAACTTTCCCCTTGTTTACAAAAAAAGCTTAGTTAGTCAGAACCTTATAGAAGAATCTGGATAAAACGGGAAAGCAAAACAATGCGTTAGACGGTTCGAGAGACATTAGTAAGAAATGCCTATAAGAAGGCTGAACGATTGAATGGGCGAGAGAGATTCCTTTCCTTTGTCACGAGATGTGCAGTGTGTCATTAATTAATACTAGACAGTGATTTGTTGTGTGTAGATTTTCATTGTAAAATTTGAAATCATTTGTACAGCCACCATCATCATCATCATCAGGTCCCGTAGTCCTTCGACCGTTGGGGCGCCACAGATGACATGTACACTATTCTTCTCCATTCCTCTCGGTCTTCTGCCCTACGCATAGCATCGCCTAGTTGTAATCCAGTCCATTCTTTGATATTATCTTCCCATCTTTTTCTTTGTCTTCCTCTTCTTCTCCCTCCTCTAGTAGTGCCCTGCAAGATCTCTTTGGCTAGCCCTTGTTTTCTAGTCACGTGGCCATACCACTCAAGTTTGCGCTTTTTAACAGACGTCAGGAGGTCATCGTATTGCCCAATTGCCTGACGTGTCCTTTCTTTTATTTTCTCATTGGTGATGTGGTCTCTATAGCAGATGGCAAGATGGTTAACAGTTCATCTATAATACATACTAGCCAGTGTACCCGGATTTGCCCGAGATTGTATTTGGAAAGAAACTTCAACAGCCATTTAGCTAACATCAAAATTAAGGGACCTGTAAAAAAAAAAACAGTTCAATCACGTTCCCCGTTGGGATCCTGTTCCCGGGGGGGATTATGAAGGGTATGTTTACCAACTCTGGCCAAGATCCATCAATACACAGAAAAAGTGTATACTGTAATTAAGCCATCAACTTCATTTATGTATATAGCTTAGGCTTTAATAATGGACAATTAATTTGGAACTTTCTAGAAACTTCCACAATCGAAGCTTCTAGAATTAATGATGAACTTCCGGCGAGCATCAAGATGGCTGCCTTAAAAATTTTTGTGTATTGAATGTGATGACAAAAAACAGGAGAGCGTTTCTGTCATTATTGTTTTAATAATAACAAATTCAATTCAGGACACTAGGTTCTGTCTTGAGAACGAGACTACGCCTTATAGGCTCGTGCTCTTGATCACATGTAATTTTAATTGGTGCAGCTCTGTGAACATTGCCACCATCTTTCTCAAGATGGCTGCCTTAGTAATTCTTGTGTACTGAATTTGTTAAAAAAAAACAACAGGAAAGCGTTCTGTCATTATTATTTCAATAATAAAAATTCAATTCTGGACAATAAGTTCTGTCTTGAGAACGAGACTACGCCTTACAGGCATGTATAGGCTCGTACTCTTGATCACATGCAATTTTAATTGGTGAAGCTCTGTGAAAATTGCCACCATCTTTGTTGACCGGACGATGATATACACACGTAATCGCCTATTGTCAATGAATGCCCAGCATACGCACTTGACCGCTGGCCTCGTATGTCACCTGAAGGAACTGTCCATTGGTCGACGCCTGCCCCGGAAGTGTATCCATCGTGGTGATAGACGAAAAATAGAAATAAAACAACTTGGCACTTCTTCGTCGTCGAGGCTTACTCTATGCTATTCTGACCCAACCAACCTCATTCGCATTAACACCTCTCCACCTTCCGGCAGATTGACACTATGTTTATGCAGGAGACCTGGTTTCGACAGACAAGTGATGAATGGAAGTACGCCGATCTCGCTCCACCTGGTTATTCTGCAACGGTCATTTCCTTGTCCATCTCGTGGTGGTGGCCTTGCTGTCATCTACAAGGACACTTTGTGCCGTTATCTAGCCTTTGTCATCATGATCATGTTTACTAAATTATATGTACAGCGTGGTGAGCCCAGCCCTAGGTTGGGGTACTCGCTTTATAAAACTTTGTATAATAATAATAATAATAATAATCTAGAAACTTCATGAAACTTATAAAAAATGACTCAGTGATAGAATATCCCGATGAAAATATAGAAATGAATAGAACTAAAGCAACATTTTATTAAGCTTTTAGATCCAATTATATATCTGCGTGGAACACTATAGAACTTTCTGGAACATTCAATATTAAATTTAAAAACCTCCTAGAAATGTGTGAAAAATGACTTTTCTACATGATCATTTTTCAAAGACGACATAGGACATAGTAAAATACAGACTTGGCAAGCAGCATCAAAATGTATATTTTTATAAGGACATAATAGAAATCTAGTAATAAAGATGAATGAAATAACTTACAGTCGAGATGGCAGGTAGCTTGGTGAATCATCTTTACTTTTGATGATGTCATTACACTTATTGATAGTCTCAAACAGATCAAACGTGTCTCCAACACTAAAGATCAGAGCCAAACAACGAGCCAAAAGTTTCCTTGTAGGGGGGCCAGGAGACTCTGTTATCTGTGTAGTCAATTGTTCAACCAATCGTTTCTGGCTGCCCTTTATGTCAGACTGATGATAATAACAAACAAAAGATAGAATTAATGTCACATTGAATGGTGATGATGCGTGTGTCTGTGTGACCACATTAATGTAATATGAGTTCAGGGATGGGATGGTGTGTGTGTTTGTGTGGCCACACTGATGTAATATGAGTTCAGGGATGGGATGGTGTGTGTGTGTCTGTGTGACCACATTGATGTAATATGAGTTCAGGGATGGGATGGTTGTGTGTGGACACACTGATGTAATATGAATACAGGGATGGGATGGTTGTGTGTTTGTGTGGCCACACTGATGTAATATGAGTTCAGGGATGGGATGGTGTGTGTGTTTGTGTGGCCACACTGATTTAATATGAGTACAGGGATGGGAAGGTGTGTGTGGCCACACTGATTTAATATGAGTAGAGGGATGGGAAGGTGTGTGTGTCTGTGAGGCCACACTGATGTAATATGAATACAGGGATGGGATGGTTGTGTGTTTGTGTGGCCACACTGATGTAATATGAATACAGGGATGGGATGGTTGTGTGTTTGTGTGGCCACACTGATGTAATATGAATACAGGGATGGGATGGTTGTGTGTTTGTGTGGCCACACTGATGTAATATGAATACAGGGATGGGATGGTTGTGTGTTTGTGTGGCCACACTGATGTAATATGAATACAGGGATGGGATGGTTGTGTGTTTGTGTGGCCACACTGATGTAATATGAGTTCAAGCATGGGATGGTTAAATAGATCCAAATAAAAAAAGTATTTAAAAGTGAAGTAAAAAGTTTGAAAAAGACTTGATGGTTAGAAATGAGAGAATATAGAATACTTATTATAGTTAAATAGAATATTTTTTTTGGTATGATTAAAAGTTAAACAAAAAAAAAAGTTCTATTGGACTATAACAAGTATAACATAAAGTGAATGGAAACTCTACATTTCCACAACATGGAAAGCGATACCACTGTACAAATGCCATCCTAACAATGTCATGAATGGAAATGCCATCCTAACAATATCAGGAATGAAAGGCATGAACAGTGAAAGACACAAAGACATTATTGCTATTGATCAGCTCAACAAATCTCTGGGGGTTGTTCCCCAAATTCAATCTCCTGTTTCTGAAGATATAGCCACAATAAAATAATAAATAGCCTATTGATGTTAAAGAGCATACAAAAAAATTACCCCAAAACAGTAGCATTCCTATATTTAAGGCCAACACAAAAAATATAGTTTCATTAAACTGATAAAAAACATAAAATATAGTTTCATTAAACTGATAAAAAACATAAAATATATGGTCTCAATAAAATATTGTAACCAAAAATCAACTCAACTATGACCTATATAGAGATGGTGACTGGTGACGGTTTCAAGTGGTGAATGATTCTCTAAAAGTAATGGATCTGCTTTACTGCATGAACTTACAAAGAAAGTGCTTTCTGCCTGCCTAACATTGCATATCCAAGGACAGCCTTGTAAAGTTAAAGTTATTGTTGAGACTACAGGGGACAGCTGCTGACAATATTTTGAAAACTGGAACAAGATTTGTTGATGCATCAGTCCAGTGCTATCAATAGGATAAAAAACCTTCAACTACAGGGAACCTGAGACAACTAATGATCAGCAGTCCCTGAAGTAATAACCTGTCAAACTAAATCAGCTGGAAGATCATGTTTGCCAATATTTGAGACAGTGAAGAACATTGATCCAATCATGGTTGGTTTTAACTGATTACCTCTACACAGCTGTGCCACAAACAGGTGGAGCTAGAAAGATAGCACAATAAAGTTTCCTAACAAGCCTGGCATTCTGATTCAGATGTCCTCCTCCATGCTATAAACCTTTGAATACTAATGCTTGGCTCTCTTAAGAAGGCTTAACATAATTTTAAGTGTATAAACAGTACCATAATTAATTTCATCACTAACACCAGTATAGTTTTTATGCAATAATGGCACCTTTTAACCATCAAGTTTTGATAACAATGTGAACAAGATAATCTAACATTATCAGACAGGACCATTATTTTCTTGTCAACTGAGCTTTGAATTCGCAATGAATTTAATTAAATATGTCGGGAATCCAGGACAACAATGTTAAACCGGGACAATCAATCTGGAATGTAAGGTTAGCCTTACTCAGGGGTTTTCAACCTATTCGAGTGAGATGATAAAGAAATATATTGGGAGCCGCATCTATTCCTACAAAGTGTAGCATGGGCTCCGAAGCTGCGGGATGCCCACCCACTAGCCTATGGCTAAGGTTAAACTGCTTCCGTATATCACAGAAATTCAAGACTGACATCCTACACTGATGGTTCGGTAGAGAAATTCATCTGACATTGTGGTTAAATACATATATATACACATTTACATATATATATGTCATCCTTCCATCTTTGTAAGACCATGGAGTAGCTATGTACACATGATGGAGTAGCTATGTACACATGATGGAGTAGCTATGTACACATGTACACTTCATTTAAATGGCTTACTAGGCCGATCCTGCAATGGCAGTCTTTGTTGCAGGAGAACCTTGACTTCTTTTTAGATTTGGCTTTCCGTTATTTTTGTTGCAAGGGCACCGTTTTGTGCATTTTTGACTCCTTCATACACTGATGTTCGCCAGCTGGTTTGGTGTTCAGCGATGATCATCAATTTGTTGATTTCTATGTTGGCTTCCCTCATGCTCCTTTTGCAAACGTCCATAAATCGCAGCTGTGGCTGTCCAATAAGTCTTGTCCCTTCTGCCATCCCTCCATACAGCAGATTCTTTGGAATACGGCCTTCCTCCGTTCTCCTTACATGGCCTAACCAGCAAGGTGCCTCTTGCTAAGAGTGAAGAATATGCAACACATTTTTGCACACCTCTGCATTAGGCACCTTGTCCTGCCATGCTATGCGCAAAATGCAACACAGACATCTTTGACGGAAGTGGTTGAGTTTCCATTCATGGCCTGGCATATATTTTCAAGAAGAAAATGGAGAAGAGCAATGGTGCCAGTACACAACCTTGTTTTACTCAGCTGCTCACTGGGAATGCCTCAGAGACTGCGCCATTGAAGGTTAATGTGCTGTGCAGATTTATGTGAAATGACAGTATGTTCAGTCATGTGGGACAACCTATTCAATTCTATGCAAGATACTGAACAGGCCACTCCGACTTACATATAAATACACATTAATATAAATAAATATATACAAATGTTTATACATATTTAAAAAATAAATAACAACTATATTATCATATAAATATACAAAAACATGCCCATTAAATAATTGAGAGCCATTAAATAGTATTGTTTAGTTTTTGACCAAGAATCAGGTTGACTATTGCAAAACTGACAAGGCTGTTGTCATGACAATGTAAATAAACAATCACATAATGCTGATCAGTAAAAGTGGAACACCAAGACAGTGTCAGTGGACCAACAACTTGTAATACAAAGGTATGTCAGTCTTGGATTCTGATGAAATAGGAAAGCAGTGTAACCAAAATCTAACTGTAAGACTATTTTTGTCCACCTGCGCAAATTTTACATGAGACCTGTTGCGTTCTATTAATATAATTTCCCCATGCTCCTTCAGTGAAACCTATTTATATAATAACACCACCCCCCCACCCCAAACATCAAAGGCATGACGTCTGCAACTTATATAGCCTGCCAGTGGGTTATTGGCTATTTGAAGCTATACCAAAACATCAAGTTTTTAACAACCTTTTGGGAAGATCACCTTGGGTCTTGACAATCAAGAGACAAAATGTCACCATAAATTTGTTCAAAGTTTATAAACTGACTTAATTAAAATGTATAGGTTTGTATTATATCTACCGGCGAGGCCGAGCAAATGTAGTTTCTGTTGGATTAAAAAAGGAGTGTTTCTTTCTGTGTGAGAGTAACGTGTCTTTTCTGGTCGTTTGTGTGCTAGGGCAAAATTTGTGGGACATCATTGGGGGGGGGGGGGGGGGGGGGGGGCGACAAGGTCACGTATCAATCAGGTTTAAACAGGAATGAGTCAGGCGTCTTGATGATTTCTTTACAAAACATTTCTTCCCATATCTATAGGTCTAAATTATACAACGGCTGTCAACGTTAGAACTTATAAAATAAAGCAACAATTGTAATAATAATGAGATCATAGAGTTCAAATGATATTTCCCACTACAAGTATTTTTAAATATGTGCTCTTGCCTTCCAAGGCGATATTATCCATGAGGCTGATGCCCAGAGGCCCACCAAAAGCAAGGGCATGTGCAACCTTTAGCCATGCCATGGAAATGTGCTGTAATCGAAAATTCCGAATTTAAAAGGACCCAAAGAAGCTCGAAGCCCAGTGGTCCTGCCCTGGTTTAATGATGCCTCTGATTGAAATAATAACGCATTTTAACATCATCACTATAACGTGGGAAAGATAGAAGCACTACCCCACTAAAAGATGTTAAGAACATTACCTCACTTGCAGGTGGCAGGAAATGTTACACCTCTCATAGATGGTTGAAAACAAGACCCCAATCACAGATGGTAGGAAACAATACCCCACTCATAGATGGTAGGAAACAAGACACCACTCACAGATGGTAGGAAATAATACCCCACTCACAGATGGTAGGAAACAATACCCCACTCATAGATGGTAGGAAACAAGACCCCCACTCACAGATGGTAGGAAACAATACCCCACTCACAGATGGTAGGAAACAATACCCCACTCATAGATGGTAGGAAACAAGACCCCCACTCACAGATGGTAGGAAACAATACCCCACTCATAGATGGTAGGAAACAAGACCCCACTCACAGATGGTAGGAAACAATACCCCACTCACAGATGGTAGGAAACAAGACTCCACTCACAGATGGTAGGAAACAATACCCCACTCATAGATGGTAGGAAACAATACCCCACTCACAGATGGTAGAAAACAATACCCCACTCATAGATGGTAGGAAACAAGACCCCACTCACAGATGGTAGGAAACAAGACCCCACTCACAGATGGTAGGAAACAATACCCCACTCATAGGTGGTAGGAAACAATACCCCACTCACAGATGGTAAGAACACAAACAGCAACCGAAAGTTGATCTGTGAAATCAGAGTTCTATGTCATAGTCCGTGTCATTGGCTTTGGTAGACTCAACACGGTAGAAGTTTTGAGATACAAATATCCCACAACACGGCGGATGGTTGGTATACAAATGTCACAATTATTCATCAAACTAAAAAGACAATTTGGTACTGTATCAGTGGGGGTGTGGGGAAAATAAGAGGAAGCGTGTCATTTCAAGACATGAGATGGGTTTGTTGGTATCACTGCGTTTGTTAGACATGATATTATGAGATGGGTTTGTTGGTATCACTGCGTTTGTTAGACATGATATTATGAGATGGGTTTGTTTGTATCACTGCGTTTGTTAGACATGATATTATGAGATGGGTTTGTTGGTATCACTGCGTTTGTTAGACATGATATTATGAGATGGGTTTGTTGGTATCACTGCGTTTGTTAGACATGATATTATGAGATGGGTTTGTTGGTATCACTGCGTTTGTTAGACATGATATTATGAGATGGGTTTGGTATCACTGTGTTTGTCTGTTTATTTTGAGATGGATTTAGGATCATTGTGTTTGTTTATTTTGAGATGGATTTAGTATCATTGTGTTTGTTTATTTTGAGATGGATTTAGTATCATTGTGTTTGTTTATTTTGAGATGGATTTAGTATCATTGTGTTTGTTTATTTTGAGATGGATTTAGTATCATTGTGTTTGTTTATTTTGAGATGGATTTAGTATCGTTGTGGTTGTTAAATATAATGAACGTCAAGATTTTAGGCACAGATTGACAAACCAGACTGGTAGTTTGGAAGTAAAAAGAAATGAGGTTGAGGGGGGGTGGCAATAATCCTGCAATCAGGGTCGGAGCCAATTATTTAGCCAGGGAGGATAAGCGTGACTCATTACCTCATTTTTACTGAGGGCATTAGTCACTCCATCGCAAGTGTTCTTCACGTACACTATCAGACTTCTGGGCTAAAGTACTGCACCACGGTCACTTCGGAGGAACACCGACCAAGTCTATTCACATTTAGCCATAAAACAATATACCGACGGTGTATGAGCATCTCTGATAGTCAGTGATAGTACACATAACAATAACCAAGTTAAGTCAGTTCTATCGTAACAGGTGCTGACTTTCAGTACTACAATGAAGTCTAATATCGTTTCACACTTATCCCCCCCTCCCCCCCCCCCCCCACAATCATACCAATGTGTGACTCTTCAACACATGTGAAAGTGACAAAAAAATTATTTATTAAAAAAAGACAAGGTAATTTACTTTGTGGGAAAACTTTTCCTTATGTAAAACTTAAATATGATTTAAGGATACGGCAAAAGGGGGGGGGGGGGGGGGCGCGACAGAATGACGAAGGTTTTCTTTGCTTGCTCATCCCTTCCGCGACGCCCACGATCTGTGAACAACTCATCCTGTAGAGAAACTTAATAGCATTTCTCCTACTCTGTATCTACTCCTACAACAACGGTCTCACGTGACTATCGCGGGATGAGTGATAACAAAAACTATGAGCGACCTTTCAACAAGAGAATATGTGGTTAACATCCAGCTGCGATAGCACAAGCTCTGGTGGTCTTTTCTATGTTAAACAAGACGTTATACACACCTACCAACGGTGGATACACAAATGAATGACAACCAGCGAAAACAGCGATCTCTACCAAAATTGAAGATTGTTTCTCGTTTCAGAAGAAGAAACAACTGTACATCAACCCTGTATACCTACACCCCACCTCACCTCTTAGCTCCCCCTCTTCAAAACAAAACGTAAAAAGTGTGTGTGCGCTTTGGGGGGGGGGGGGGTGCCCTACAAAGGACAAACTATAGACATGTTGATGAAGACATATTCCCCGATACCATTGAAACAAATTTTTGAAATATTTTGGACTTTGAGTCATCAAGTTTTAAGAAAGCGTTAGATTAGAAACTTGCCCGAAGAATTGTCGAGTGAGATCTTGTGTATACGCCTGGGGGGGGGGGGGCGCAGTGTTTGGTTGGACTAGCAAGTAGCTTTCACATCAAGTTATCCCAACAAAAGAGCTGACAGCGTGTCTGTCATATGTATGTATCTGTTAGTTTAAACTAATGTTTAAAGAGAGTGAAAATATATTTATATAAAAAAACACACTTAAAGTTAAACTAGTCATCGTCCTATCGTCCTTCAATTTTTTACGACAGCTGTAATTTAAATGGTAAGAATCGAATACTTTGCAGGAACAAATGATTTAAAAAACACGTTAAGAAGCTAGCTTCTGACATCAGTGGTTGATTTTGAAACTCTCAAGTTGAACCTCCTTCCCCAGACATCTGCCTTACACGGCTAATTGAGTTCATTATACTATTGTACCCTGCTGTTTACCCATAGGAAACAAACACGTGACGAATTGGGCAGAGTTACTGTTTCGCTACAGTGACACCCGCCACCACTTAGTCGGGTAGCAAAGTTACTACTGTTTCGCTACAGTGACACCCGCCACCACTTGGTCGGGTAGCAAAGTTACTGTTTCGCTACAGTGACACCCGCCACCACTTGGTCGGGTAGCAAAGTTACTGTTTCGCTACAGTGATACAATCAACGTCAATCTTGACATAAGAAAAACAGAAAGTGAAGAAACTATCATCTAATAAAGAAATATTGATAAGACCACAGCCCCCCCGGCCCACCCGTGTTTATCAAGACCCCACCATCTCTAGTTTTTTTTCTACTACAGACAACTTTATGATGGGTGAAATACAACATATGAAAAAGTAGAAAATTCTATAAGAATGTCAAGAATCTGTATGTGTGTAAGTGACTTGTACAAATTTCACTTCTGGTGAGTCTTGCTTTCTCTTCACCCCCCCCCCCCCCCCCCAAAAAAAAAAAAAAAAAAAAAAAAACAACTTCCCCTTTTTTTAATATTAATAGCACTGAGTGGAAAAAAAAGGCTGTGAAGCAGCGAGCTTCATGCGTGACGCCTGAACTGCGGTAAAATGGTTGATTTTTATCTTTAAGGGGAGGCGACTATTATTCGGTGTTGTTATTGTTCGTGTTCCTATGTCGCACAGCGAACTTCACGCGTAACGTCAGAACTCCGGTAAAATAGGTTTTATTTTTTTTTTCTTTGGGAAGGATTTTTAAAACAATGTCACTGTTTTTTCTCATCTTTGCTCTGGGGCTGCACATCACACAGAACTGGGTCATGGGCTGCACACCACACAGAACTGGGTCATGGGCTGCACACCACACAGAACTGGGTCATGGGCTGCACACCACACAGAACTGGGTCATGGGCTGCACACCACACAGAACTGGGTCATGGGCTGCACATCACACAGAACTGGGTCATTTGCCTTCCTTTCACTTTGGGCATGTGTGCATCTGTGAGTCTCTTTCGTAGCCTGGTACAGGAAGGTATTGCTATTTTCGTTATACGGCGACTTTTGTTTCTTTTCTGTCGACGGGTTTTTGTACAACGTCAACTCCTAACAGCGGGTTATCACTTGACAAAAACGGTTGACGAAGGCAGTGCATTCTCACTACGGCATAAGAGCCACTAACTTAGTTAGACTCTCCAAGGAAACACTGGAAAACGTAAAAAGACCTCACAAAGAAAAATAAAAAACGTATCTAAGTCAAATCAGAAATCTTAACTTGCAGACAGCGGCTGAAGTTTAAGTGAACCTTGGGGGTTGCATCAATCACGAGTCGGCTATATCAAACACGATGACTGAATAGATATATAGTACCCTTAGTATAATACGTATTGATTTACGGATATGTGTGTACAGACAGATGTTCAGTTCACGTAAGTTATGTCCCATAAGTCATCATCATTTAGATCATGTGGTCATTTTAGGCATATGCCCTTCTGGCATGGCCATGGTCAAGAATTTACACACTCTTCGCAGCTGTTCTTTGTTGGTATGTAGGGTGTTGGTGTAGTCTAGTATTTTTGGCAGAGGGTTTTTGTGTGTCTTGAAGTGCTGGACAGTGGAAGAGGTGATATGTTCTATCTCATTTGGATGACTGCAGAGGGGACACATTGGTGCTTTATCTGGTTTTATACGGTTAAAGTGCGAATGAAGTTACATGTGCCATTTGGACAGGCGAAAGATTATGAC
Organism: Omphiscola glabra; assembly: GCA_964017045.1. Lineage (NCBI taxonomy): Eukaryota > Metazoa > Mollusca > Gastropoda > Lymnaeidae > Omphiscola > Omphiscola glabra. The sequence goes on from OZ024797.1 coordinate 16,875,598, forward strand.
CTGTTCGTGGCTTTTGGGGCAGTTAGAGTCAGGGCATGTGTGTGAGAACACATTCCTGTTGAGCCAATACCCATCCATTTAAACACTCTTCATTTTGTTAACTCTGATAGTTTGTTTGGCAGTGTTGAGTGATGTAGGTAAGTTTAACTGTTCATTGGGAGCTCCCTGTTTGTTTGCTCTTTTATTTCCTGGTATTCTATAGTGTCCTGGGAGCTACCCGTTTGTTTGCTCTTTTATTTCCTGGTATTCTATAGTGTCCTGGGAGCTACCCGTTTGTTTGCTCTTTTATTTCCTGGCATTATATATATTCTAAAGAAATTTGACGCAAAATTTTAACGTGTAAACTAAAAAAAGGATTCGACCAAATTTCCGTTCGATCAATTTTCCGTCGACGAACTTTCTTTCGATCAAATTTCCGGATACGGTCCTGGTATCCATTGAAAATGATAAAGGAATGTGTTTAATTTCAGAAGTAGTGATTTTACTGTTGTGAAATCTTAATGCTCAGCTGCCTGAAGTATTGTTATGCAACGAAGATAACACTAATTCTTTTTTTTTTTGTGCTTGGATAAACTGTGAGGATGCCAGACATATGATGCACGCTACTTCAAAAGCAGTGGCTTCTTCAACATTACTACAGATCGCCACATATGGGTTGCAGAGTTCGTCACATGATCGTTCTGTGTACTCTATTCATACACCATAGCCTGCATGTAGGCTTCTCTTTGAACTGATCCGTCTGTGTATATTTGGGTTATATCCTCGTTTAGGTTGCTTTGTTTTTTTTCTGCAGCTATCATTGTGTGTAGGGTATGTACTTCTCTTTTAGATTAGGTTTGTGGTAGAAACTGTTCGTAAATGTTGGGTTAGGGCAGCGGTTCTCAACCTGTGGGTCGCGACCCCTTTGGGGGTTGCACGAACCTTTCACGGGGGTCGCCTAAGACCATCGGAAAACACATATGCCTTACAGTTATGAAGAACGAACGAAAATAATGTTGTGTTTTGGGGGTCGCCACAACAACTGTATTAAAGGGTCGCGGCATTACGAAGGTTGAGAACCACTGGGTTAGGGGATAGGTCCTTAGGTATTATTTTCAAGTCTTCTGTCTGTTGGTAAGTAGTGTTTAATTTCAAGTTCAGAGTCCCCATCTAGTATTGATTTCTGTCTCAATTCTATTTGTTTTTTATTTGCTGCATCTTTTCTAAGATTTAGAACGCATTTCAAATGCTGTTAGTGGGTATATCTTAGAGCTTCGTATTCGTAGATAAAATAGGCTGCCTGAATGTGTATTTTTTCTAGTTAGTCCTGTACTAACTTGCTGCAAATAGGACTGTAGCGCAATGATGTATTTCATTAAGTATCACACATATCCTATGTACATTTGGCGCAGTCTGGTCTTGTCACTGCCTCATGGGATACTGGCCAGGCAATCTGGTCTTGTCACTGCCCCATGGGGTACTGGCCATGCAGACTGGTCTTGTCACTTCCCCATGGGTTACTGGCCAACCTTTTAACAAGATTTCGCCATGTTGTTGACTTTTCTTTCAAGTTGTGAACTTGTTTTTTTTAAATTGAGTTGACCATCTAACTGCATACTGGTACCTAGAAATGTTGGATTGTCTTTTTATGGAGTATGCAGCCTTGTATGGATAGTGTAATGATCTGTTTGACTACCTTGTATGGATAGTGTAATTGATCTGTTTGGCTACCTTGTGGAATTTTATGAACACCGAGTATACTGTCTTGGTTTTGTTTACTTTCAGTTTTCACAGTATCCACTCAGCTTAATCAAGTCTTCGTTAAGACATCTTACAATTCTACTTGTGTGTGGGCAAGAATGTCACATCACACGGTCACCTGCATAGGGTGCATTCACACGTAGTTCGTCCAGTAGGTCATTAATGAACATTAGGTACAGCTCGGTAATGAACCTTGTGGAAACCCTTCTTCCATGACACACTTTGATGAGGAGGCATTATTAATTATTTTTTTTTGGATTGTACGATCAGTAAGAAAGAAATGTAACCATTTGTACAGCTTGTAGTGAATCCATGCTGTGTTTCATTGCCATCTCAGCTTCTTCTCCACACCATATAATGATTCATAGACCTCCTGAGGGTCGACAAAGACTGCTGTGGTTTGTTTTTTGTCTTGGGAGCTATTTAGGAGACTTTATTCAGGCGGGGAATTTTATCAGCTCTGAAACCTGCTTGGGTTTTATGGTGGGTGCCAGTGGTTACTAGCCACCAAGAGAAACGATTGCTGATAATTTTTTCTGCAAGTTTACTAATACAGGAGGCCAGTGATATTGGTCTACAGCTTTTATAATAATATTGGTGTCATAATGGCTCCCACCTCCCCCTCCAGATTTTAGGGATCTTGCTTTTTCTCCAAGAGTTGTTTATAAGATCGAGCATGTTTTTTTTTCTCGGTAGCGCACACATTCACCAGCATCTCTATATGGGTTTTATTTGGGCTTGTTGCTTTTCGACATTTCCGTTTCTCAATTGCTCTTTTAAGCTCAGACAGTGTCAAGATCTTTTATAAGAGGGCAGTGCTTGCATACGGAGCTTGAACTCTCTCTACTTGGCCGTTAGGTCATCCATTAGGGATCGGTCACTGTCTGCATTTTTGCTTGCCTTGTTCATTTAGGCAAATCAAAGTGTTTGTTGAGATTTCTGCTTTCTTTTGATCCTCCTCTATTTTTTATTTCCATACATTTGTGAGATTTCCCGCCTTTCAACACAGTCGACTTAAAGGGACCATGGCCAAGGTCCATCTTTGTGGATGTCTTATTCTTCGCGTGTCTGTGCCCATTTATTTATATTGGCTTTCTTGATAGCTATTTTCTCTTGGCTTTCTTGATAGCTATTTTCTCTTGGCTTTCTTGATAGCTATGTTCTATTGGCTTTCTTGATAGCTATTTTCTCTTGGCTTTCTTGATAGCTATGTTCTATTGGCTTTCTTGATAGCTATTTTCTCTTGGCTTTCTTGATAGCTATGTTCTATTGGCTTTCTTGATAGCTATTTTCTCTTGGCTTTCTTGATAGCTATTTTCTCTTGGCTTTCTTGATAGCTATTTTCTCTTGGCTTTCTTGATAGCTATGTTCTCTTGGCTTTCTTGATAGCTATTTTCTCTTGGCTTTCTTGATAGCTATGTTCTATTGGCTTTCTTGATAGCTATGTTCTATTGGCTTTCTTGATAGCTATTTTCTCTTGGCTTTCTTGACAGCTATGTTCTATTGGCTTTCTTGATAGCTATGTTCTATTGGCTTTCTTGATAGCTATGTTCTCTTGGCTTTCTTGATAGCTATGTTCTATTGGCTTTCTTGATAGCTATGTTCTATTGGCTTTCTTGATAGCTATGTTCTCTTGGCTTTCTTGATAGCTATTTTCTCTTGGCTTTCTTGATAGCTATGTTCTATTGGCTTTCTTGATAGCTATGTTCTATTGGCTTTCTTGATAGCTATGTTCTATTGGCTTTCTTGATAGCTATGTTCTCTTGGCTTTCTTGATAGCTATTTTCTCTTGGCTTTCTTGATAGCTATTTTCTCTTGGCTTTCTTGATAGCTATGTTCTATTGGCTTTCTTGATAGCTATGTTCTCTTGGCTTTCTTGATAGCTATGTTCTATTGGCTTTCTTGATAGCTATGTTCTCTTGGCTTTCTTGATAGCTATTTTCTCTTGGCTTTCTTGATAGCTATGTTCTCTTGGCTTTCTTGATAGCTATTTTCTCTTGGCTTTCTTGATAGCTATGTTCTATTGGCTTTCTTGATAGCTATGTTCTATTGGCTTTCTTGATAGCTATGTTCTCTTGGCTTTCTTGATAGCTATTTTTGCTTTGGTTTTGGTCTGATTTACGTTTATTTATTTTTCCATAGTTGAGTTATTTTCTAAATCTTTTCTGGTAGATTATTCTTTTTATGGCGCTTTCTATATTTTTTGTCTCAGAAAGGTTTATATTTGCTCAAGCAACCTCTTGGGATGTGTACTTAGGTAAGCAGCTTGTAATATGGCTTTGGTTATATGTTCGCATACATTTTTCTGTGGTGTCGTACTGGGTGATATCACTAAGTAGTTCATCACTAAGTATTTCATCACTTCTTGCTTTATACAAATTCCAGTTTACTTTTTGTGAAACTCCAGCGTGTTTTTTGTTTTATAAAATGCTTTTGATTTGGTGACGTGTGTCATGAGAATGGGTGCGTGATCGCCACCAATGGCGTCCAGTACCTCACATTTGTACAAAGTAAGTCTGAAGAGAGGATGGTTAGCTCAGATATGTTGTGAGTTCCTTCGAGAAGGGTGTCGACTATTTGTTCTGTATAGTGAGTAGATTTGCAGAAGAATTATCGAGTGCTATTGCCTTTCCAGTGCTGTAATTTTGGAACCCACATTGATTGGGAGTGGTCGTTAAAATTGCCAGAAATGACGGTCTTGCAGTAGTGTGTGTTCCCTAGGTGGGCAAGTTGCAGTTATTTGTTGGGGATTGTGTATAAAAAATGTATTATTTTTGTTTTTAACATGTAACGAAACTGTAGCTTATTTGATATATGTAAGCTGATCTGTAGGCATTGCCTCAACCTCGCCTATGTGTCATTTCTTATGTAAGTGATGCTGTCCCTACAGTCATGGCACTAGCAAGTGTAATGAGTCTACCATGTGATGTGTCTGTATTGTGGTGTAAAGTTTCTTGAAGTAGTACTATATGTTTCTCCCAGTAGCGGATTTACTAAGCCTGTCATGGCTTAAAATGGGTCCAATAAGTAAAACATTCTTTAGAGGTGTGAGTGGATAGCAAGCCTTCAACACCAACGTAATGACTTGATCCTCCTCACGCCCTTTCTACCACACTTTAGTAAGGCCTTGCATAAACGGATCCAGTACTTAGCATGACGTGGGCACATGTTGTTCGTGTCAAAAGGCATACCTATGACAGAGACCAATCATTTCCTATATTGTGTACACGATAGTTACACAGGGCCGGCAACACAGGAACTGGGTGATGATGTATGTGGGTCAGGTAAGGGGGGTGTTACAATTTATGAGCTTTGTTAAGTGTGGGAAATGTACAGTGGCGTAACTCACACGAGGTGGCAGCTTATCTTATCAATACATCATTTTAAGTTAGATATAGGAAGTCATGATTCTTCGCGCGCGCGCGTGTGTGTGTGTGTGTGTGTGTGGGGGGGGGGGGGGGCTATGAAAGCAACATAAAATAATGATTTACAAGTATCACGCTTCATCTAGACTGTAGTTAATAATGAAGTTATGCACTGGTCATATTATGCAGCAGCTCAAACAGTTTAACTGGCAATTGGTGTATAATGAAGATATGTTTGCTTAGATTAGTAGAAGATGTATAATAAAAGTATTACTTTTAACTGAGATGGGGACAGGTAGACTTTAAAAACCTGGCAAAAGGCACCGAATTCTCATAAAACCAATAAGTCGACACGATCTCCTCCCAGCAACACATTGGTCGCAGCTCTAACCTTTTACTTGTAAATGATAACGTAATGCACCCAACCCTGGCAAGTTACGTTGTAGAACATGCCAATAAAACATATCTTAACCACGTCTAGAAATAACACTTCTCACAGCTTCTTACACCATGATACGTGTGCCAAACATGTGCCAGACATCTTATGAAGGAATTTTATCTCAACTAGCTAACATCACCCTTATTTCTTGTGTGTTACAACATTTTGAATATCGATTAATGACAGGCCTCCCGATTTCTAATATTAGCGCGTCTCCTCTTGTAAAAACAATTTGTGTTTACCTCGCTGCATCAAACGTCATCTTTTTTTAAATGGATAGTTTCTCTCCCCCCTCCCCTTCTTTATTAAATAATATTTGACATAAAACACATTAAATCCAGCAACAGGTCCACTTTCCTCCTTCGCTTCATAAGAGTAAGAGACATACTTTAACTTGTAGCTCAAAATTAGCATCTATTATGACATTTCCAGGATCCATTTCTCTCCATGTTACACTGGATTCTTTTTATGTATAGTAAAACTTTCAAAATCTTCCACATATTACATCGTATACGAAATAACGACCACATTTCCCCAAACAACACATGTACCCACCTGGTTTACCCCCCCCCCCCATTCTAGCGGTAATCACATACTTACAGTGGCGGATCCAAACTAAAATGTTCGGGCAGAAACAAAGATGAATCAGTGAAAAGAGAGTGCACCGAGAATATAGGCTTACAAAGGTTTTCTGTTCATTTCAAACAATTAGAAGGGTGGGGGCATAAACAAAGTGTGCCCACACATCCATTCATTGACCTCGCCCACACCTCCACTAAATATCGTGTCACAAACACACACACACTCGCTCATGTCATCCTAACCCACATAGACATGCTTTGCAAATGAGATACGATTCCAGCCGTAGTATAAAACGTTGCCAAGCTCACCACAGGCTTATAACCCTGGCCACTGCTATTGGACAACACATTTACTCAATCAAGTCTTACCTAAATTCTTTTATTTAAAAAAAAAACAAATTCAATTATGTTTAAATGTATTGATTAAATTCTCTGATGGTGATATATATATATATATATATATATATATATATATATATATATATATGGGTTTAAAATCATAGTAACATTAATACATGAACATATGGTGTCATGATACACATTCTTTTCATTCAGCTCTTTCTATACAAATGTGAAGGTATTTTTAAGTAAGGAAAGAATGCTAAAATATTCAAGCACTGGAAACAGAGCAGATAAAAAGGAAGAGGGAATGTGTACAAGATAGCCACGGCAGGCAGGGCTGAAGTGGTGATGAGAAATGAGGCTGTGGGAGAAAGTAAGACTGCACTGTTAAAGTGGCTGGGTCGTTGAGGGTTGGGGAAGTACTGATGAGCTAAGGCAGTGGCAGTAGATATTCCTGGCCTGTTACAAGACAGAGAGGGGCAGATCATTCTACTGAGAATGGCATGCATGAGATCTGAACGTTGGGTGGAGGTTGTAACAAATGGTTCTGTAAAACAACATGATAGGAGGATACCATAGGTTGGGTAGCAATGTTATGTTGCTACAAATAGTAAATATAAGCAGCTAGGTTGGACAGCAATGTTGTTACTGTATATTGTACATAGTATTGAAAATGTAAGGTATTAAATACTCAAAAACAACAACAAACAAACTTTTAGTGTTATTTTGGTTTAGAAAACAAATTTTAATATAGATCAGTATGAAAATAATTATTGGTATTCCCTACCTTAATAATGGTAACTCAGTAACTCATTCTAAATGATAAGGGAAATGGTGGGGGTGATGTGAATTTGATATTTAACAAAAAAATTAGGTACCCGTTTTTTCTCTCCCAGTTTCATAAAAAATGAATTAATTGTTTGATGTTTTCATTTGAACTCATACAACTCAGGACAAAAAAAAACAGACACACATTGAAAAAACAAAAAAATTAAATCTTATCCAGTGAGTATGATTTTTTGAACCAGAAGAAAACTGCAAACTATTTGAATTAAGTGTATAACAATTATGAAATGAAAAAAAAATGTACTGACATTTTTTTTAACATCAGTGGTGTAATGTGCAGATTGTGTCAATTTACAATTAATAAAAATCACATTTTAAGTCAGATAACCTGTGTACAATGGGAGCACTTAAAAAGTATGGATTTGCGGAGTAGAAAATACTGTAAATTCAGATGGAGGAGAGAACAATCTTTTCAAAGTGTATTAGATATATATAGATTCATTTTTTTGGTATTTTTCTGCATTATTTCTGAAGTTAACTAGTACAGTTAAAAAAAGGTGCAGAAAGTAACATTTTATAAACTGTGCATTTACATTAAAGTATATAATTGCAACCATTTGGTTCCATTCTTTGAATTGAAATGTAGCACTTAAATGTGTTTTTAAAAAATCACTAGTAGACATTTACAAAACATGATCTAACCAAAATATATCATTTTACCTTTTGTGATGCAGCCAGTACTTTATCCAAAAATCGCAACCATTCAAATACAAACACTGGTCTTTTAGATTCAGATATCCTTTTGAGTGCTTCCTCATTGAGGAGTAAACTATGGGCCAACTCCATTGTTTAATCCACACTGTCCAAAAAGTTAAATAGAATATGTAATAAATTATGACAATGGTTTTATTTTAATAATCATGGAATTTTATTATTCACTGCCACATTTACTCAAATATATAATATTTATCAAAAGCAGTGCATCGTTACAAAATGTACTTAAATAGACAATAGTTATTAACTAAGCTATTGAGGGGTTTTCAGTTTTATAACTTGAAAATAAATTTCCATAAGTTTATTTTCGAAGATTTTGCTTACTTAAAAGTTTGTAAGTACCATAAGTTATTAAATCATTTTTTATTTTGCATATAATTATACAAACACTATGTACATTTTTAGCCAGTTAATTTCAAATTTATTTTCCTTAAAATATTTTTTATAAGGTTTGGAAGTATAGTTCTGAAGGAAGTGATCAATCTTTTTGCACTATGACGCAATTATAAACTTTAACCAGCCTATATTGGCTATAATTTAGTATAATATTTAATCTCTTTAAAAGTGGATTTGCTTAATATTTTTTTTAAAATTGAAAAACAAGCAGAGATTTAAATCACATTGACCTTGTTTTTTTTAAAGATATGCAGATTAAAAATTATTTATTTTGAACTGGTCATTGTATTACTAATTCAGTTAAAGTTTCCTATTATAAAAACAAGCAATTACTTAATTTATCATTTTAGTAAAATATCACTTGATTTTATTTACTAGGTCTCCATTAAAAATGTTTCTAATTATATTTTACAGGCCTCCTGATGGCTAAAATAAATTTATAACGAACTTACTAGGTCAGAATAGGTAAAGTAAACTATGAGGTTGTAGTTATATTCCTTTACTGGCTTTACTATAATGCTTAAACAATAGAGCAAGAGTAGTAAGATGGCAATCTGTACACCAGAAAATCTGGAACATCGAAGTCTTGATTGCCAAATGAGGAAAAAAATTATTTGAATTTGGAGAATCACGCATATACATGATTTAGATTGAATGCATTTTCATTTGCATATCTGAACATGACTAAAAACATAAAAGTAAAAGAAAACAAAATGTTCATCGACACTGCCATGCAATACCTTTCACACAGTCATGTGGACTGGTATGACATCATGAAACTAAATTTATATTATGTGTAGATATTATTAGACATTATTATTATTAATAGATCCTGGTTATTATCAATCCGGTTGGTTAAAGTTAAGTCAATATCAATAACCAATAATTTTAAAAAATCAGGACTTGGTCAAACTGTGATTATTGAATTGATGTCTCACTGTTATTAATGAAGGATACACTACAGACCTAATTCATAGTCATTTCAAGATAAATGTCGCACTCCAGCTCTAAACGTAAACTTATATTAGTAGGCCACTATATTATAGCCTCTTCTTTACTTTTTTAGTCTTAGTGACTCTCAGACTTAGAGCAAATTATAATTAGGCTAGTAATATTCATAACATTATTATTATTCACACAGTCAATAGTAGTAGTAGTCTTCTAACATAAGTAAGTGTCAATTCAATAACTTTACTTTGATTTCATAATAATTATTAAGACTGTCAACCACTCACCACAGTCTCACAGTGGTCGTCTATTAATTTTAATTCAGTAAAGCTTTTTTGAGTGAAGTAAGTTAAAGTTAAAGTAAGTGGAAATCAAAAGTACACTTCTCTTAATCTTAGCTTAGACTTATGACGTTTACATTTATATTACACAGCCAAACAAATAATTATTTTATTTAATAAGAACTAGACTTAGACCAACCAAGCCTACCAGACCAGAACCAAGCCAAACCTAATAAAAATGAGCAAATTACAAGCCCGGCCAAGGCCTTATGCATGACAATTATAACACAGGATATGGAACTTGGGTAAGGGGTGAACATGTAATTATAATATAGGGTAAATTCGTATAGATCGTACCGCCTTTTTTTTACCATGGCCGTCATCTTGGTTGCCTGAACCCTAAATTTATCCCTCCCCCTAACCTGAACCCTAAATCTATCCCTCACCCTAACCTGAACCCTAGCAGTTCAGTAGCCCTAAATCTATCCCTCACCCTAACCTGAACCCTAAACCTAATGATGAGGTACGATCTATCTGAATTAGCCTAATATAGTAATATAATACTAATAAAAGACGCTATAGAGATGATATTACCGTCTCAGTCATAATAAATAGATAAATAAATATTAAATATACCTGCCTACTGATAATCATACTGACGACTACATTGTATTACATATATTCAGTATTCGTATATCATAATATATGAATTTTTATTTAACTCTATTCAGTCCTTTATAAGGATTTTACGAATGTAATAAAGTATATATATTTGAATGAATCAACTTACAAATTACTTGCTTAAGACATTTAAATGTTATAGGTCTGAAGAAAAAGGAAATAAACCTCCAGTGTTGAGTTTAGTAAATCCACAAAAGTTCTTTTCCTCACAGCTCACACCCAGATGATACATTGGCCAGAATTTTACACCACTCCAAGCAAATGTTATTGTTAATACCAGGAAACTCGCCAGTAACATGTAATTTCTCTGTCTCTCTCCCTTGAAATCTTTGAACTGTGTTAAATGCTTAGCATTCAACCACTTTAAAAATAAAATTTAAAAAACACAGTGATAAATATCACAAATAGTGCTCGCCGCATAATACATTATAATGCATTAATCCAAGCCTTTAATGTAGGATAATATAAAAAGGGAGAGGGGGCTGCGAACAGGTTAAAACTTAAAACAGGCTAAGGTAAAAGGAAATAAGTACAACAAGATACCTTGTGCTTCTTATTTCCTTTTAAATAACATAACATAGTAAACGATTATGGATAGGTTAGCAAGCTATTTCTTTAAGAATACATAACAAAATATGCTTCGGGGTAAATTTCATCACAGTTTTGAAATATTCATAAAATTGCATAATACCAAAATTAGAATAAGATATATTCTAATTTTATAAAATAGGCTAAGTGAAAAATTTATAAATAAGACCTAAATATAAACATGTCATGTCTTTTTTTTAAATGCACGAGTGAAATAGGAATGAACACAATACAGATAGTTAATCCCGTAATAAAAATAAATACAATAACTGAGGTGTTTAATTATTATTGCAATAACTTCCCGCATGCTGGTTTTAATTGTTAGCTGCATTCAAGAGACAAATTTAAATTATGGTTACCGGAAATTTGATCGAAAGAAATTTCGTCGACGGAAAATTGATCGACGGAAATTTGATCGAACGGAAATTTTGTCGAATCTTTTTTTTTAGTTCAGACGTTAAAATGTTCGTCAAATTTCTTTTTGAACGCACTATACTTTATAGTAAAACAAAATAATGCGTTCAAAAAGAAATTTGACGCAAAATTTTAACGAATAAACTAAAAAAAAGATTCGACCAAATTTCCGTTCGATCAAATTTCCGTCGCTCAATTTTCCGTCGACCAAATTTCTTTCGATCAAATTTCCGGATACGGTTTAGAGCAGTGCTTCTCAAACTTTTTAGTATGGCGGACCGGCAGGAATTTTTTTCCTTTGCACCAGGGACCGGTGCACTATTTTTCTTGTACTGACGTGGTAGCGAAATGAGTTTTCTTTTACAATTTATTTTCTATTGAATGTATGCTCAATCCATTGCATCCTTGTTTTAGTAATAGTTTTAGCCCAGTATTTTCTTAAAGTGATGGCCCACGGACCGGCACCGGTCCGCGGACCACCACTTTGAGTAGCACTGGTGTAGAGTATTCTAAATTGACCGAAAATGCCGTCCCCCAAAACGTTTCACCCGAGGTGAACCTCCAATCTTCCTGTGTCAGTTGCTTGACGCCTCAACTGACTTGCTAAACGGCTATTTCCTATGAATGTTAAATTTATAAAAACATAAATTCTAAAACTATTGCCCCCTTTTAGGATCTGTGCTTTGCTATCGTTCATGTTTATTTGTACCGTGCTTTCAAAATAGTAACTACAAAAATCATAGATAAACCGAGGATCCGCCAACGACCAAGCTTTGAAATGCAAAAATGTAGGACTATACTAGGCCTTTATGTAACACAGATGCGTTATTTGCTGAATTTCGACTTTCTATGATAAGCGAAACTTTGAAAAATGTTGGCATAATTTAAACAACGTTTCAAGAACATGCAAGTCTGGCATATTCGCCGGATAATTTAATCATTGCACCAACCACCGATGACCGATGCTATATCTATTGTTATTATTATATTATTATAATATTTTTATTTGCACTTAAAAATGTCATCCAATAGTTTTTAATTAGCCAACGCAAGAGGATTCTATTAACTATACCATTTAATTTTAGCTTTTTTAAAGTTTTAATTTTTTTTTTTTTGGTAATGGCCTTTGAACTTAATCTTTCATCCAGTTTCTTGTTTCATGTTGGGCGGACCGGCAACGCAAGGCTCGCGGACTGATGCCGGTCCACGGACCATCACTTTAAGAAAATACTGGGCTAAAACTATTACTAAAACAAGGATGCAATGGATTGAGCATACATTCAATAGAAAATAAATTGTAAAAGATAAAGAAAAATAAGAAGTAAAAGATAAGAAATATTATAATATTAAATGCATTAATGTATTTTTATGTCACATAGACAATGACACTGTCGTATAATTATATAAACCTTATTTTAATAATATATATATCAATGTATATTTATACTGTATTTCTTAAGTTGATTTTGAAAAAAAAATCTAAAGAGCCCATTTTTCTGCCTAAATTAGGCATACTCACTTACAAATACCCGCAAAATTGTTTTGTCATCAAGGCTGTCATTGAGGTAATCAAACAATGAACAGTTATTGTAAGCCTAGTTGTTGGTGTTATGGCTTGTGTGTGTGTGTGTGGGGGGGGGGCTAATTGAATGGTGAACTGTTATGCTGTTAATCAGAAGGATCCAAAACATCTCATAATAATCAGGGACTTATTTTGGGTAGGGCATGGCTTTTGCCACCCTCCCCCCATTAATTGTGCAGGTTTCAGTTAAATTGATATGTACTATTGCACCTCCAGTAATAAACAACTCATCAAGCTGGCCACCTTTTGGTCCCCCCCACCCCCTAAAAAACACCTGAAATGACGTTCTTGATAATAATCCACCAACACTGATCAGTCATTTACATTTTTTAATGTTTAAAAAAGTAGCCTATATAAAAATATGACGAAGTGCAATGAAACGTAAAAGTCTAAAATTGATAAAGAGCTATTAATTTATTTTAATCATAATTTAGCAATTTAATTTATTTGACGCAGTGCAATGATTCGTTGAGAGTTCATTACACTTCAAAAGGCTATAACTATTTTATATATATATTTTTTTAGTCAAGTAAACTGTTTATCGTACATTTAATTAATTTAATCAACATGATCCCCGATACGAGAATAGCTTTAATCAATGATCTTGTTATGTAGGCCTAATTTCATTTATTTGTAGGCCTAATTTCATATATTAATAAAGGCCTAATAATAATTTTTAATATTATTATAATTAAACTCTCATTACACATCCATCATCCAAGTTTAGGTTAGGTATATAGTTTACACAAAATGAAAGCAATAAATAGTAAAAGAAGTAAATTACTAGAAAAAATAAATTTAAATATATTTTACTTAAAGAGTTTCATTATAATTTGATAAAAAACTGGGTGGAAAATTCGATTGAAAGAATAATTAATATTATTACTCGTATTTATCCAATCCTTATTTTAAACTGACGGTTGTGATGGTAAAGGTGGCGCTACGACGAGTGTATCAAAATGGATGTCTGTTTGTATTAGTAACGAAAAGCCGAAAGTCGAAAGAAATTTAAATCAAAGTATACTTGGAGCATCGAAAGAAGAAAAAAAAATTCCTGGCCTGGCATTATCAAGTGGTTAGCATTAAATCCGTGTATATTCTATTTTATGCTCAATAGCTTTGACTATAATATAAAATAAAATTACCAATTTGGCTAATGACTAATGCTCATCTGTGGTACCTCATTTCATTAGGTTAGGTTATAGGTAGGATAGATTTAGGGTTCAGGTTAGGGTGAGGGATAGATTTAGGGTTCAGGTTAGGGTGAGGGATACATTTAGGAAGTTTTTTCATTATTTTTAAACGATTTTATTCTTAATTTTACGGGTCGTGTCAACCAAGATGGCGGCCATGTTAAAAAAACGCGGTACCAGGTACCAGTAGCGTTCAATTACCTTAATTAAATTATTTCATGTGTCATTTGCCTTTGTCAAACTTTGTCTTTTTGAGTTTTTGTCCATCTTATTTATTTTAATTATTAACTGAGCTCCACTGAGCAATGAAGAAACTAAATTCTTAATTTTAAAAGAACCAGGCTGTTATTCATCCATAACCAGATGCTGGTAAATTTGGGCCCTACAAGTACAAGGGAAAAAAATTATACTCGATATTAATATTATAATGTTATAAACAGCTCTTGTAGCTAAAGCAAAATCCCTTTTATAACAATCTGGAAAAATGCAAAAATGTTATAACACCAATATTTAAAAAAAAGAAAGGCTGCTGATGATGTTAAAAAGCTATAGTTTTTATAGATAGACTGATATCCCTGACCTCTTGTTGCAGTGGAAAACTTGAAGAAAGAATAATAAAAAATCACCTTTATTAGTGGCTAGAAAGAGATACCATCAGTTAACACCAAGCTGGTTCCAGAGCTGGACAGGATACTGATAATTAATTCTTCAGCATGAGCCTAAGGAACTTAAAAGGCTTCCAAGAAAAAAAACACACCACATTAGTCTTTGTCCACCTCCAGCAGACCAGTGAAACAGTGTGCGGAAATGCTTACTCTGGAAATTAAACACTGCAGGGATTAATGGCAAGCTGTACAAATGTTTAAAGTTCTTTCTTACTGATCATACTATCCAAACAAAAATAAATAACGCCACCTTATAAATGTGTGTCCTGGAAGAAGGGCTTCCACAAGGTTTGTCACTAAATTTTACCCTATTCCTAATGTTCTTTTATGACCTACATGATGAGCTAAAGTTGGAGAAGCACACTATGCAGGTGACCTTGTGATGTGGCATACTTGAAGACGCACAGGTATAAGTGTAAGATGTCTTAACGAAGACTTCATAAGGCTGAGAAGATACAGTGGAAACTAAAAGTAAACAACACCAAGACAGTATACTTGGTCTTCATAAAAATCTACACGGCAGCCAAACAGATCACACAATGATAGCTGTAGAAAAATACAATAGCATTCTAAATGGAGGATATAATCCAAAGATACACAGATGAGTCGGCTTTCAAAGAGAGCCCTATATATAGGCTATAGTATAAAAATTATTTACCCAGACCAATCATATGATGAACTCTGTAACCCTTGTGGAGCGTTCTACAGTAATTATGAAGGAGAAGCAGCTGTTATTGAAGCTGTGTTACACCACCAATCTGGCATCTTCACAGTTTATTCCAGCAAACAAAGAAATGTTATCTTCTTTGACTGCAAGTCAGTAACTGTAACTATACTTGGTCTTCATAAAAATCTACACGGCAGCCAAACAGATCACACAATGATAGCTGTAGAAAAATACAATAGCATTCTAAATGGAGGATATAATCCAAAGATACACAGATGAGTCGGCTTTCAAAGAGAGCCCTATATATAGGCTATAGTATAAAAATTATTTACCCAGACCAATCATATGATGAACTCTGTAACCCTTGTGGAGCGTTCTACAGTAATTATGAAGGAGAAGCAGCTGTTATTGAAGCTGTGTTACACCACCAATCTGGCATCTTCACAGTTTATTCCAGCAAACAAAGAAATGTTATCTTCTTTGACTGCAAGTCAGTAACTGTAAGTCAATACAGCTGTGCATCAAGATCTCACAACAAGAACAATAAAATTACTACTTCTGAAAATTAACACCATCCTTAAACCCTATGCTGTTTAGCTAACCTTACAATAGATACCAGGACACCATAAAATAACAAGATATGAAAGAGCAGACAAACTAGCAAAACAGGGTTTCCAATGAACAGCAAACATAACTACATTACTCAACACTGTGAAGCAGATTATCAGAGTTAACAAAAAAGAAGAGTGGTTAAATGGATGGGCTATAAGCTCAAGAGGAAGATGTGCATTCAAACACATGCTCAGTTCAAACCCTAATGTCCAATAAATTGTCTGAACAGGTCATACATAATCTTTAGTTATTGAGTATGATGGAATCAGACTTTGTTTTAAACCATTGGGGGAGATGCAGATAATGAAAGAAGCTACATTTACACAGTTGTCACTTGTAGATGGAGGTATGCCAGATGCCAACAAAGCTGTAGGCTTACTGTTGTGATACCTAAATAAATTAACCCTAATTGAAAAACTGCTTATTTTATAGGCCTGTTAGTTATTTCTGAAAAATACAAAAAAGGATAGAAATAAAAAGTACATAAAATGAAGAAATGATTGACTGAGTAAATTTAAATGTCTACTTATACATTTAAAAATAAATGGGTGAAAATAAGCTTTTCACATTTCCCATTATCATACTTGACATTTTCACTCAGCTAATATAGATCTTAATTCTTATGTTATTTGAATTCTCTAAGATTTATTTTGTGGCTTCTATATAGCCTTTTGAATCCCAATTTAAAGATCCTAGGATTGGTCCCTGTTAGTTGCTTCTTGCTGTTTCTTGAGATGAAGGTACTGTGCTGACATTCAAACTGTCCAATGTCTATTATTTTAAGAAATTAGTTTACTTTGAAGTATTATTTGCTGATACTATGAATTTTAAAATTAAGAGTTACATTATATAAGGAATAACATTAGTACAAATAAAGTAGAAACAAAGTATGACAAATATTAGCCAAATTTTTAAGAATTTTTTTTCTGTAAATAATGAGTATGGAATTCCTGGCACATACTGGTAAATCATCTCTATAGTTGTATCCTCTAGAAATATATATTGTGTTTTGAGTTTGTTTACCTAAAAGTGTAGAAAGAAATTGTTTCATGAACATTAACAGCACTTGTACAATAAATTGGCTTGTGTGAGTGGCATATATTCTTTTAAAATATTCCTTATTAAACTTATTTAAATTTTACAGCTCATGTCAGGTATTAGCATGAGTCTCGAGATTGACCTGTGAATGCAGCCCTCTCTGGGGGGTTCATGGGTTGTGGTGCCTCAACTGTCTACACCGGGACCAGGGGGACATTGCATCAGCCAAATAGGAACATCCGCATAAACAGTATAATTAACTGAGTCAACTGTTAACTGTTATTCAGCTTTAGTCCAGTTGTTGTGGCTTGGCTTTTTGTTACAGCAATGTAAAAAAACTCTGTTCATGTTTTTGGATGAGGCCTTCTATGCTAAAAGCAACCTAAAACTGTTTAGGTTCAAAACTTAACATTTTGTTTGAACAGTTCATTAAATTAAATTTTGCAAAGTACAGCATGTAAAAAATCTGATTTTGTGATAAGTTATTTAAAGACATTGATAGCTGTGAATCGTAATAAAGAATAGCTTGGTCATATAACTTGATAAATAAGAAATCTTAATATTACATCAACATTTAATTTATCACACCACATGTTTTTAAATGAAATGGCAGTTATGTTATACAGCTCAAAATTTAAAATAAATTATTTCTCTTATATAAATATGTTCTTATATGTTGACATAATTCACATCATTCTATAAAACTGAATTTTTTTTCAGTGAACTTCATACCAATTTAAAAAAAAAAAAGGCACAATTTCAATTTTAAACTAAACAGTCTAACAAAGATAGTCTTGGGAAACTAGTTAGTATTTTAGTTTTTGAAATGCTTTTTGTTTTTTGGTTGCAAATTTGTCTATAAGTTGACACTATTACCATTGTTGATATGTATCCAGGGGAGTGCACTTAAGTAATATAGTTTCTTACAAACATTTATTCAAGTTCAAGTCTGTTCCCAGTGTAATTCTCTTAGATGTTTTGCATTCACCTGGCTTACATACGGGCTATGCATCTGAATACTGTTACAAAGTTAATTTCTAAAGAAATTTATACATGTCAGATAATAATTAGTTATTTTTTGTTAATTTTTGGAATTCCTTAGTTTTATAACAACTTTTCTTATGTGCTTTAGTTCATTAAGAAATATATATTTATTTAAAAGCATGAATCCAGATTTCCTTTAATATTTCTTGAGTAGAGAACTTGTAATTTCCTAAACTCTGATGGACATTTATTCTTTTCTGTGATGTACTATTGTTCAATTAAGTAATATATATTCTCATACTGGATTTGACCTCATCATGAAAATCATGATTACTATTAAAAAACTAATATGATAAATTATAATTATAAGAGTTTATTAATTTGCTTTCCTCTTATTAAAAATTGTTAACATTTTAACTTAAGGCATAGTTAATATTATCCTCTGTTTGTAAGAGGCACATTGTTTTTAAGAGGCACCATATAATTTGTGAATGACAAAATAACTTGTAATACTTGACTTTTACACCTATAATGGTGGAAAAATACTCATTTTAATGTATAATCAAATGCACTGACAGGCTGTTATTTATGAAACTTCTTCACCAATTATTAAACAAAATATGGAGTCTTTGTGAGATGAGTCAGAGCAGAGCTGAAATTTAAAATACATTATCTAATTAAACAATCAGACAAAATATCACACAGCTTTAACACAGTCCTTTATTTATAATCCTCAGTTTTAAAGCCTGTATGTTTAAAAACTTGCAAACTTACATAAAAGATGCTTTTAAAAATATATAGATTTCATTTTATAAAGGTGTCATTTTTTAAAAAGAAAAATTAACTATTTTTATATGCTCTTTATATGCTTTATGTGTTATATAAAAAACTGTCTTGTAAATATAATATCGTTGAAATCCTTTTATAACAACTATTATTAATCTTTTCCTTTCAGTTATTGAAGCAACCAGCATTCTTGACTATGATGACACAGATACTATCAGCTCACGGAGACAGACACCAATTATTCCTTTGCAGAGCCAGTTGGTAACCTCTCAGCCTGTTAGTCCTTATGGACAGGCTGCTATTATTACAAGCAGCCCTCCGGTTGTGATGTGCTCACAACCAGTAACAGTTGTTGAAGTTTCTTCTGTGGACAGGCCATCATCACCTACACCTAGCACCAGTAAGGTACTGCACAGAACCTACACATCCATTCAAGTGATGGAACATGAAGATATCCCTATGATTGTCCATTAATGAGTAAACAATTGAGAGTCGTATGTGGTTAATTCATGATTGTTGGTGGCACAGATATAAGTTTATGAGACAGTGATACACCATAGGTATGAGTTCATGAGACATAAGGCAGTTATACACCATATGAATTGGCTTAATTCATGCTTGTCAGTGGCACAGGTATGAGTTCATGAAGCAGTGATACACTATTTGAAGAAATGGCAGCAACAAATGATGTTGTTATTGGATATCACATTGATGATTATGACTTTGTGGAAAAGCTTGCAGGTACCGGTATACTTTATTATTTTTAGAAATCTTCCTTTGCCAAAGTTATTACTAAGTGTTTATAAATATCTCGTTGATAAGCTGTACTTTTGTGTATGTAAGTGATTTGTTGTTATGGCTTGATAATTTTAAATACAGGGATATTGTCATTAGTTTCTATACTCAACCAATTTTGATCAATGTTTGTAAGCATTATTGCAGCTCATTTAATGAAGTCATTGAATGAAAACATGTCATTCCTCACACATCAGAGCCCCAGTTTAGTTTGTTTATTTCAATGAATTATATTCTAAGACATCATTTTAATTTATTTTTAAAAACCAAATTACTTATTTTTGATTTGGTGTTTAATCTCTGTTTAGAAAAACTCCTGAAAGCAAATCTTTCTGTCTGGTACCATAAACCAAGTGATGCAGTAAATCAAACATGCCAAGCCATTCTTGGCTGTAAGGTAACAGAGCTTTTAATGAAAATCTTGTTCTCAATCTTCTTAATCTAGATTATTAAATCATAACATTTAAGTTGCTGGTCAACTAATGCTTAGGTAAACTGAACATTTTCAGAGCTACAATTATTTTTTGTCAAGGGATATCACAAGTAACAACTGCAACAGTAGATGGTGATGTTCATATTCCATTTAGCTTTTCATTGGTTGATGTTATAAAAGCTTTAAGTTCATGACCCAATGAACATGATCTGTCTCTGGTTCCATTTGATCCCCAGATCTACGTGGCCATAATGTCAGAGTTAGCAGCTGTTGACCCCACCATGCAAGAACAGCTTGCCCTTGCCTACATCTCAAACTCAGCTATCTACCCTTTGTCCAAAATTCGTTTCAGATTTCTTTCACCTAAACTGAGTGGAGGCGTGTAAGTATTCACACTTGTTAACAGGAATTTCACTTGATATTTTTGGAAAGTTAGACATAGTTCATAATGTAAAATATTTTGTTGGTTGTTTTTATTATATTACCAGCTTATATTACACACTTTAAAGTGTGTTCACAAGCACTGTGACCAACTGAGTTAAATGTCATCCACTTGAATTGTTCAGAATTATTCTATTGCTGTACACTTTTATAATATTGATGATATGTTGAGTCTTTATTTATTAAATTGGAAACTAATTTGCAAAATGGTTGGAGATGGCAGCTGTCAATGGCATATGCTAATCCACCAATTTTTAATTGACTTATTGATTAAATAGGTTATATTTTAAATACTCAAATTAGGTATGTTGTACTTTTAATTTTTTTTATGATTCAGGAAACTGATGTTAGCCAAAATAAATTGGTGCTTTGTGTTGAACATGGATGAGTTTGACATCAAAGTCAAATCACTGATCAAATGTATAAAGAAAGATATCAAGAATAAAAGACAGCATGACAATAATTCAGATCAGATTAATTCCCATCTGACTCTAGCATTAAACCGTGGACAGGACCTTGGTGGTGATGACTCAGAATTTGAAGATGTGCCAGGAAACAATCAGCTCAAAGAAATTAACACCCAAGTTTTGTTTTGGAATCACCACTTCAATGAAAAAATTGAGGTAAGTTATTAGTTTTCTAAGTTTTATTTAAAAAATACCAGTTGGTTTGAAGTGAATTTATCCTTGGGTCATAACTGATTAGCATAATTAATAGAAAGTCCAAATTTTAGTCAATTATATAAATAAATAAATAAAACTCTTCTTCATTTCCTTTCTGTGATTTTACTCTGGATATTAAAGCTGTAGAATATATGACCCGGTTTTACCAGGGTAATCATGGAGGCACATTTCAATACCTTCGATCTCCTATTGCAAAGTTTCAACATCTAAAAATCCAATCTTTTACATATGTAACTAAATTAATGTATCTTCAAAATTAAAAAAAAAAAAAAAACACAATTTTTAATGCCATTGAAATGTATATTTAGCAAATAGTAAATCAGAGTTTCTTAATTTTTAAAAATAATCTTTGTATAGATATTAACGTTTCTTACATCTTTGGGTTTTGAGCATTTTTTCTTCTATATAATATAGGCCTCCCCAACCCTTTATTTAGGCCCCTGGAATACAAAAAATAAAATAAAAAATAAATAAATAAATTTGTAAAAACATATCCTTAACTTAAAATATATGTGCTGCACCATTTTAAATATCTGTAGCCAATGTTCCATCTAAGGTTTGCTGGTTCCTGTGCAAAATCATACAGTTGTGTGCACAGTTTTACAGCAACAATATTATGTGCAAAATTTTACTTCCACAAACACACACACATGGAAATAACATAAATTGACTTAAGTGGAAAATCTTTTATGATGAAATTAAATAAAGAACTATAATTAAATAATTATAATCAGAAATTTCACAATATTTCAATCAAAGCTATATTTATTTATATTATTTAACCCTTCATTGGGTCAGGGAACTAAATGCCAACACACCCACTACAAATGGCTGTTAGTCATTTGACTCATTTCTTGAGTAACTCTTCTGGAGGTGCCAATCTGTCTTTCAACGAGATCCATCTTTTATACACATATTCAAGGTTGATCTGATGTCCATCATTCTGATATAATTTAATCCTCATAAGCATGTCTAAATGTAACTTTTCCAGCCTATTTCTAAATTTTATTTTTATAGTGTTCATTAGGCTGAAACATGTTTCTAGCTTGATGCTAGAAATGTAGCACAAATATCCAACAGAGTGTAAATGTAACCAAATTGTTCAAACCATCTCATCAAAAGTCTGCATCAATCCACATTTACTATACTGATTCGTAACTTTGGGAAGAATGTTAGCATAGTTTTCCAACAATGCTGCATATCTGACAACCAGTGCTACAAGTTCTTCTTGACCAAAGTTAAAATCTGAAGTATCCACTAATGATATCTCAAAGATTTGCCATTGCATCAACTCACTCAGGGAAATGAGAGTCTAGACGCAAACATAAAAATTCAAAAAAATTTAGGATAGAACTCTTGTTTGAATCCTTTCTGTAAGTTTTGCAGTTCACCTGACTGTATAGAAAGAAGTCTCTGTAAATCATCTGTGTGTATTTTTTGCTTGATATGTCGTTTGAGATACTCCAGCTTCCGAGCCTCCCACCCCCTCCATTAACTTTGAAGCACATCTAAAAACAACATGATCGTCAATTTCATTAATTGCTTTGAAGAGTATTCTTGTGTGCACATTTACAGCTATTTGGGAACTGTTTATCACAATTTTTTGTTTCACGCGCAATCACATGCATAGATGGGAACATGTGAAGATATTTGATGCTGTAACTTTAACAGTTTAATTTTGGTAATTAAGTCACCAGAACTTTAAAGCTTTTCATTTCCAGGTCACTTGGGAGGAGTTTAAGGAAAAATTTACCCAAGATTATGGTGAGAAAATTGAGGCAGAGTTCCCTGATGTCAATGAGAGAAAAATAGATTTTGTGATGAATATGGTACATAAGGAAGTTTTCAACCTCAGCCCAGTAGTAACTAAAGATTTATACAACAAGTTCTGCATAGAAAGACATCCCCATGCCTTCTTCTTGAGAGTACAAGAATACACTGTGGCCTCTTTGTCTTTACGTCAGGTGCTTAGTATGGACAGCAGTTTAAGGATTTCAACAATACAGAACTTGGGTATGTGTCTACATTCATAAAAACTTGGGGTCATTATAACTTAAGTATAATTCTATGTGCTACTATGTATAACTTACATATCATGCTTAGATCTATCTAAGCTAGGTATTTTAATATATTATTCTTACCAATCTTGCATACAACTACGCTAGAAGGCAGAGTTATTTGACTTGATGTTTAAACTCTAAAATCAAGTCTGGAATCTGGCTAGTGAAAATTTGCTTTGGATTATGATTCTCAGAGTTTATAATATAAAATTCTCATATTGTTTACAGGTCACCTCTCATTTCCAGCCATTGTGTCTGGCTTGTCAGAGTTGCTGACAGATAGAGACCCTAATGTAAGGGCAGTGGCAGCCATAGCATTGGCGCATGCAGGTAGGTGTCACCATTTGTCTACAGTTATTGTGTTTTCATGTGTCGTTGGTGTTAGTGGTAATGGTTTTATTAAAATCAATCTGCTGTTCTACTTCTACTTTTATGGTAGATGTAATGAAATCAGAGCATCAATTTATGACACTACTTTCTCTGTCAGGCGGCAACCACCCTGAAACAGTTGACAAGCTAATAAGCTTGGTTGAAGATGAGGATCGTTTGGTGCGGGAAAGTGCTTGCCTCAGTTTGGGCTTTCTCAGAGCAACACAAGCAACACATTCCATTATGAATTGCTGGTGAGTTATGTCTTGTGACATTGTTTGGAAAGGGAAAACACCATGTGGTTACACTGAGTTGGGGATCATTTCATTTGGGCGGGGGGGGGGGGGGGGGGGTTGGGTTGGGGGGGAATGCATCATGTGGTTACCCTGAGTTGTGGATTATTTCATTGGGGGGGGGGGCATCATGTGGTTCCATTGAGTTGTGGATAATTTCATGGGAATGGGGGTGGGGGGGACGCCATCATGTGGCTAGACTGAGTTGTGGATCATTTCATTGTGTTATAAGTATCAAGTTGCAATGTTGAGGTCCTTATATTTCTGGTATGCTTTTGGTGTCTTGGAGCTCATTATGTTGAGATTTGGAATCACTAGCCTTTGATTTTCATATTAAACTTTAATCCAATTAGTGTTCTGTTGGATTTTTCTCATTGGTAACTAATTGCCGGCAGGAGGAATGACCCCATCTCAACAGTACGAGAAGCTGCTGAACTGGCATTGAGCAAACTGGATGTGATCGAGGCCCAATCCTGCATTAAAGTAACCAAACTGTTATCCTCAGAGATGAACACTTTGAAGCTGGCAGCTAATGTCTAGTGTGCAGTGAAACCCTGTCAGTGATCAGTGAGTGGATTTAATCTGCTGATGTTAGCTTCAGATACATTGTTGATATTAATGAATATCTAGTTAATTTAATTGATGTTGATAGCCAGTAAGTGTAACCAGCAACGGGAGCCATCAACACATTGTTGTATAAGAATGAAAATACATCTAAACATTCCTAGACATTGTATGACCTTGGGACAAAGTGCTTCATGTGTTGGTGGCTTTAAGTTTGTAATTGTGACCTCACAATTTATGTGCCTATTCTTTTTATGTGTTATTGTAGCTAAATCTGGGCAGTGAAATTATGCAGTTGATAATTAATGGGGCGTTGTGGGGGTGGGGGGGGTGTTTAAACATCATAAATTGGATCAATGAAACTGTGCAGTTAATATTTACCCCCCCCCCCCCCCCCCCCCGACCACTATCAGACACTTGAAATAAGTTTATTGATTTGTCAAGTATTAGACACTTGTGTTATCTTTTGAAATATTTGAATGGTGTCATGTTTCAAATACTTAAATGTCATATCTATATGATGGTGTTATTTAGTTTTATTGTGAATCCTTTTCTTGTTCCCTTCATTGTTAAAAACATCAAATTTGTTGAATGTAGAGATCCAAGAATGAGCCATGTTGTGTAGATCCAGGAATGAGCCATGTTGTGTAGATCCAGGAATGAGCCATATTGTGTAGATCCAGGAATCAGACATTTTCTGATCAAATTTGTCCAGTTTTTCCAGCCTCTGTATTGAGAAGTTTCTGAATGATGAATACAGTCACATTCAAACTTATATACATTTACTGTTACCCTATTGAATTCTTCATACACCTACCTGTCGCCTCTCCCACTCCACATGTATCATGCTGCATAAGCATTTAGTTATAGTGTGTTGAACACAAGACAAGGCCTAAAAAACAATTGATTGCTTGTTATGAAGATATTTTGAGCACAAAGAAAAGTCTTTATCTGGCCAGTTAATTGTGCCTCACTTAATGAAGCCATTTACCTCTAAATGACCCTCTTATTTGTTTTGTTATAGCTCACTTTAGAGATGTACATTTTGTACAATAAAAAAGTTTATTTGCCAAGAGTTGCACTAATGAAACCAGTTATCTCAGGTGAGTATGTAATACTATTTTGAACTAGGTTACCAATGCCAGCAAATCAGATGGAATTTCTATATATTAAGCCTATTTACTATTAGGTGATCTTGTATTAGAAGGGAATCTCAAACCTGTAATTAGAGATTTCCTTGTTCCATCAGTTCACACACAGTACTATAATTTATTATTTTATTTCAAAGCAACTGCATTTTATCTGTTTAATGTTATTATTTTATGTGTATGCTGCAGCAAGTGTACTTCAATCACTGTAGTCAAACAAATAATTGTCGTAAGCTCAGCTCTAGAATAATACTACTATCCACTATGTTTTTGTTGTCTGGAAGGAATACGCTAATGTTTTTTGTTCTTGTAATTATAAATATGATCATTTATTCAAGTATTTTTCTGTACTAGGATACAATTTTGTTTTATTGATCCCAACAAAATTTTTGTTTATCACATTTTACATTATCATTTTCAGCAAATGGATAAACATGCTAATGCAGACTAAAACAATTGAAGACCTTATTGCTAAAATTACTTAACTCACAAAGTACCCATTTTGAGAAAATCAAGTTCAGATATTCTTTTCGTCTATAAAATGTGATCATTTTCCTATTTTGTCTTGGTTATATAAGGAACTTAGGTACATTCTTCCTGATCAAGCTAAACTTGACAAACTATGTTGTAGAGGGTGGGATGTATCCTCAAATTTTTTTTTAGAGTTTCACTTGTGCGTCTTGCTTTAAATAATTCTTCAAGCATTATAGCAATTATACTTAATAGGTGTTTGACGAGAAATGATGATTTCCCACACCAACAGGTAAGACTGAAGTTGATAAAGATGGCACCATACAGTTAAAGTTGATTTGGAAACATTAGTTCATACAGTCCATTAATTGAAGGCCTTAATGTAATCCTGTGACAATTAACTTGACATGTATTTCTAACGTACCTTTCAGACCTATATGTTAGAATCTCTAAATGATTGCTGGGTACAAACACCTTTAGTTGACCGAGTGTTGTGAAGATGTGTGTCAGATAAGCAAAAATGTGTACAGCTAGACAAATAAATGAACAAAACTTATGATGTGCTGTCTAGAATTCTTTTTTAAAAATTCTCTTCTTCTAGTCTACTAAATGTTGTACCAGAAGGAGTAAAAGCAACATAATACCACACAAAAGTTGAAAATAGATCTGCAACATTCACATTTTACAATCACTTATATCTAAGAAATACATTTGAACCTGTGATTAAAAACAACCAATACATTTTAGTGTTTTAACAAAAGACTATAATTTAATAATTCAAATATAACACTGGTATTAAACAGGATCTGATAATGAAGAATTGATAAAACTCAACAGAGCCATTAAAGTGTGGAATCCTGGCAATATAATAGACATAGCATAGATGATTGCTACAGTGTGGTACAAGTTAGGCAATAACACATACAACAGATACTGCTCATGAGTTTTACAGTACCAGTACAAGTTAAGGAATCACATAGACATAACATAGATGATCAATTTTACATTACTGTTAGGTATAATTTAGGCAATCAGTTAGTACTTCCAGAAGTAAAATGAGCACAACTATGAATTTTTTGCTTTTTATGGATACACATGAAGTGTGATCCATAAAATTTAAAAGACTAAATTCTTGCATTCATTATTGCAACTGCTGTGAGGTGAACCCCATGGGGTCATACATAATCACAGCAAAAGTCATATTTTCACATCCCTTTCACATCTGGTAAACCCCGTACATTTTTGGACCTGCCCATTCCAAAGCATATACGTACAAACGACCTTCTCACCTCACCCCCAACTTCCTGTTTGAAAAGTTAATTTAGCCATAGTCACAAGACATTTGACATAATGATTACACAGCAAACCACACAAAAGCGTACGGTGGACTCAAATTTTCACTTAACTGAATGTTACGATTGTGATATCTAGAACTACAATGTTCATTTCTGATAACAAAATGGTATGACGATAGTTACGATATTATATATTAATGCACATAGACATTCTGCAATATCTTCTAAAGCAACCCCCCCCCCCTTTTTTTTTTCCAAGGCTTACGTTATTTATGGATAACACATCCCCCACCCCAAATGTTTGATGTGGTGCAGCCTTAAGACATGGTTTTATTCTAGAAATTACAAATATATTTTGTGCAAAGTTGTGTAATTTCTGTAGTAGCTCCCATTTTTACTTTTGTATATTTTAGAGATTCTGAGCTGTCTTAAACACACACACAAGAAAGCCAAACACATACACACAAGGCGGGTTGTAATCCTTTATGAAAAACTTATGCGGGCCAAAATAGGACAAGGGGGGGGGGAAGGTATGAAGAAAATAAGAATAGAGAATATTTCGTTACATCGCGGGTCGCAAAGTGGGTGCTGGCCCGCGGGCCGTATGTAATGTTGTGCAGGCCTGCTAGTCTGATCTAGGGTAGGCTGATGAAAAGGAACAAGCGTGAATGCTGTAACAACTTTTAGCTAATACCACGCCATCGTCTCTAAATATATCTAAGAGAACCGTATGGTGATGTGTTTGGTCATAGCTAACTAATCAATGAAAAGTTATGTTTAATTAATCTTGTGTTTGGTCTTGTTCCAGTCTGGTCTAACAGTTTAACCAATATCTTGTGTTTGGTCTTGTTCCATTCTGGTCTAACAGTTTAATCAATATTTTGTGTTTGGTCTTGTTCCAATCTGGTCTAACAGTTCAATCAATATCTTGTGTTTGGTCTAGTTCCGTCTTGTCTAAGAGGTCAATCAATATTTTGTGTTTGGTCTTGTTCCAGTCTGGTCTAATAGTTTAATCAATATCTTGTGTTTGGTCTTGTTCCAGTCTGGTCTAACAGTTTAATCAATATTTTGTGTTTGGTCTTGTTCCGTCTTGTCTAACAGTTCAATCAATATTTTGTGTTTGGTCTTGTTCCAGTCTGGTCTCACAATTCAATCAATATTTTGTGTTTGGCCTTGTTCCGTCTTGTCTAAGTTCAATCAATATTTTGTGTTTGGTCTTGTTCTAGTCTGGTCTCACAATTCAATCAATATTTTGTGGTTGGTCTTGTTCCAGTCTCGTCTAACAGTTCAATCAATATTTTGTGTTTGGTCTTGTTCCGTCTTGTCTAAGAGTTCAATCAATATTTTGTGTTTGGTCTTGTTCCGTCTTGTCTAACAGTTCAATCAATATTTTGTGGTTGGTCTTGTTCCAGTCTCGTCTAACAGTTCAATCAATATTTTGTGTTTGGTCTTGTTCCGTCTTGTCTAAGAGTTCAATCAATATTTTGTGTTTGGTCTTGTTCCGTCTTGTCTAACAATTCAGTCAATATTTTGTGTTTGGTCTTGTTCCGTCTTGTCTAACAGTTTAATCAATATCTTGTGTTTGGTCTTGTTCCATTCTGGTCTAACAGTTTAATCAATATTTTGTGTTTGGTCTTGTTCCAATCTGGTCTAACAGTTCAATCAATATCTTGTGTTTGGTCTAGTTCCGTCTTGTCTAAGAGGTCAATCAATATTTTGTGTTTGGTCTTGTTCCAGTCTGGTCTAATAGTTTAATCAATATCTTGTGTTTGGTCTTGTTCCAGTCTGGTCTAACAGTTTAATCAATATCTAGTGTTTGGTCTTGTTCCAGTATGGTCTAACAGTTTAATCAATATTTTGTGTTTGGTCTTGTTCCGTCTTGTCTAACAGTTCAATCAATATTTTGTGTTTGGTCTTGTTCCAGTCTGGTCTCACAATTCAATCAATATTTTGTGTTTGGCCTTGTTCCGTCTTGTCTAAGTTCAATCAATATCTTGTGTTTGGTCTTGTTCTAGGCTGGTCTCACAATTCAATCAATATTTTGTGGTTGGTCTTGTTCCAGTCTGGTCTAACAGTTCAATCAATATTTTGTGTTTGGTCTTGTTCTGTCTTGTCTAACAGTTCAATCAATATTTTGTGTTTGGTCTTGTTCCGTCTTGTCTAACAGTTCAGTCAATATTTTGTGTTTGGTCTTGTTCCGTCTTGTCTAACAGTTCAATCAATATTTTGTGTTTGGTCTTGTTCCGTCTTGTCTAACAGTAGCTTGTTCAAGTCTCTCTTTTCCTTCCTGTGTTTACGATCTCCTTCTATCAACTCCCTGAAAAATAAAAAGTTTATGGACTTTTGATTTACCTATCAATTACTATTGGTCTCAACTTCGTCCCATATTGGGTAAATTGATGGATTGAATGGACTCGTCCGCCGATAGCTGATAATCTTGGGGAGGGTCTAAACCACAACTAAAAACTTGAACCACAGACATCGTCAAAAATTATCGTAAGGGTTAAAAATACACAAAGACGACTGTAGTTTGACCAATTAAGTGACTGCAGTAAGAAGTCTGGAAAGTAAAAAACAAAAACACAAAAACTAATTTAGTAGGACATCATGATATGGGAACATGGAATCCAGTGGCATAAAAATCCCAATACACATGAACAGTAGGACATCATGATATGGGAACATGGAATCCAGTGGCATAAAAATCCCAATACACATGAACAGTAGGACATCATGATATGGGAACATGGAATCCAGTGGCATAAAAATCCCAATACACATGAACAGTAGGACATCATGATATGGGAACATGGAATCCAGTGGCATAAAAATCCCAATACACATGAACAGTAGGACATCATGATATGGGAACATGGGAACATGGAATCCAGTGGCATAAAAATCCCAATACACATGAACAGTAGGACATCATGATATGGGAACATGGAATCCAGTGGCATAAAAATCCCAATACATTGAAAACTCAAAGTTCATCCAAACTAGAGGCCGAACGAAAGTGATTTTTTAAAATTTCAGCCGAAACCAAAAGCTTGACGAGCTTTCGGCCGAAACCGAAGTCGAAGCCAAAAGCTTAACGAGACTTTCGGCCGAAACCGAAATATTTAGATATTTTGAAATTCGTTCACGCATACATTCTGCACACATGGAACAATATTTATATTCTTAGTATAAAAAGATGAGATCACCGTGAGTATTAATAAATAAACATCTAATGAATACTTTTGCTTTTACTATTTTAATTAAAAGTAGTTTAAATTTCTTTAAAATGTTTTTTTAGTAGTATGGTAAGAGAAAATTTGGATTGGAGGGTGGGGGTGGTATGGCAAAATTCATGCAAAATAGACCCTAGAGTGCCCTTTGCTTTTATAATATAAATACAACCTAGAGCATATACTTACAATAATTATTGTGGCTCTAATAGAGCCAACTGGCGCCTAAATATTAGTTATTAAGGCTGTAAACATATCACCACAATGCCTTATGTTTTCATAAATAGCTGGCAAGATATGTCTGTATTAATATTTAGCATAGTACCAGCACATTAGTCTTTCCGTGCAGGTGACGTCATTATTTCGTTCGGCAACCAATATCCTTCACCCCTATTGGTGGGGGAAATTTTTTTTAACCAGGTCTCTTAACATTGATGTTCTGACGGATCTCAACAGAGAATCTCAAAAGACATCTAAATTGGTCGCCAAAAAATATAACAGTAAACAGGTCTGCAGTACGCCTACTACATAATTATTATAGGAACCCGTGATACATCCACACGTGTGTTATTTCGTCAATACAATGTTTACGAGCATGATAATTATGAATTTCAAGCAATAATTCAATTGAAAAAGCCGAAGTTCCCTTAATTTTTATTTTAACAAATAAATAATAATAATGGAAATATTATCATTCTCTATGATTATGCAATATTATTCACTTTTGGCTATGAGGACATCAATGAGCGTGATAAGATAATGATAAATCAAAATGAACATCACAAATGAATGAATTGAATAAACCTAGGGTTCCAAATGTTATTTTTGAAAAAAATTAAAACAAAATAATGATATAAATATTACTATTCCATTAGTTTTTTCTTCCACAAAACTGTTTAGATTTGACTAGGCCTATTTGAAATTTAATTTTTTGGAAATATAGGACAAGTAGGTCATCATGCAGCTGTGAGCATTATTTGCAGAGTATTAGTCATAGAACATACGATGACAGCAAGACGTCTAGTAATAATGAATATCGGATTGCCGGCCCAGAGACAGACAGTCTGACTTCTGGTAGATGACCGAATACCTCAGTCACTTTCGACCAGATGGCCGAAAGTCTCATCACTTTCGACCGAAACCGAAAGTTAACTTTTCTGTTTTGGCCGAAACTGAAATTAAACCGAAAGTTAACTTTCCTGTTTCGGCATCTAATCCAAACTAATTGTGATCAGTAGAGGTTATGAGAGGTTCAGATATTGTGATATTCCACATGGGTAGCGTGAATTTGAAACTTCCAACAGAAAGCAACATGACACATGGATTCAAAGGCAGGAGCTAACAGTGTGACACGCTTATTGAAGTAGTTACACAATTATTACTGGACACATTACATCTGGGGAATCTTCTTTTTGGAAGGTGTTATGAAGGATGGTGTGTTTTGATACACGCTTAGCCCGCACTCCACGTGCATGTCCTCTTTTCAGTCAAGGCCATTTTGGAGGTGGCTAGAAAAATATCACTTTGTTGACATTTTAGCTTACTATCGTCCGTTTCAGTCGAACGTTGTATAATGATCTCGAGAATGCTGGAAGCAGTGAGACAGCGTATTATTTTCTAGAATGATCATTTGAAGTAGACTATAAAAGGTTGAACGATTGAACGTGTAGGCAGAGAGAGAGACATTTTAGCTTACTATCGTCCGTTTCAGTCGAACGTTGTATAATGATCTCGAGAATGCTGGAAGCAGTGAGACAGCGTATTATTTTCTAGAATGATCATTTGAAGTAGACTATAAAAGGTTGAACGACTGAACGTGTAGGCAGAGAGAGAGAGAGATTTTCCTTTCCTTTACCACGAGATGTGCTGTGTGTCATTATTTAATACTTTGTTGTGTGTAGAATTTTGTACACTTTTGTGCTCATTGTATTTTTATACACAGTACTATACCTGCAAACTGTAAGTTAATGATTTTTTAATAACATTCTTTTGCTGTTGTAATTTAATTGAACTTCATACATTAAAAACTTATTAATTGTAATTAGCTCTGGCTTTGTGTGTCGTATTATTTGCTATTATTTTTAAACTTTGGTATCGTCCTTTATTATGGACTGTTTTTAGAACGAGCCATAGACAAAAGATAAAAGATTAAATTCTCCATTTATAACGGTCCGTAATAGAAGGGTTTTCACTTTTTTTAATGCTGGGATTTTCTGAAATGGAAACACGGTAAAATTCTCACAGCCTTGTCCAATAGAGAATATCTGCGTATTACTTAATCTTTTACCTCTGTAACGAAATTTTATTTGTTTATTGTTTACCTGAAATCGATTTCTCCATCGCCATCTTTGTCTAGCCTGGCCACTAGAATCTGGAGCTGATCATGTGTGATAGGAATATTGGTTGCCTGCAATGTGAACAGTTGATCATGTCAGTTATCTAAATAACAGCAAACCTTGATCGTAAGAGAGCATAATTTCTAGATCTATCTCCACATCTGGTGACAGGAAACAAAAAACAAAAAAGATAAAAACAAAAACGGGACCAGTGGCGTAGCTAGGCGCCTATAATTTTTCCGCCCTTTCCCACGAAAGAAAACGCTGCAGTTGGTCGAAAATTCCATCTCTCCATATAAAGAAAACATTGCTCCCCCAAAGGCTGACTACTCTCTCCGCATCCCCTGCCTACGTCACTGGTCTAGGAGAAGGAAACTGAATGCAAACCTCTACTGATTTGCGGCTACAAACACACGAGGCTAATGGAGACGACCCCAACAGAGAATTTCAGAGTCTCGTTGTAGGTATGACACTGACTTACTGAAAATTCAGGCGACTCTTGCGACGCCCCTGGTGCTAAGCTAATAGCATCCCCTTGATGTTCCCGGAGTTCATAATCTGCGTGGAGAAGGAGGATTTGCTGACTAGGAACCATCGTGAATGCCGTAACAGCTTTTCACAACTTTTAGCGAAAACCACGCCATCGTCTCCAAGAGACGGAGTGGGGGGGGGGGGGGCGGCGAGGAGAGAAACGCCCCCTCCCCCAATATATTTCAGATTACCGAATGGTGATATATTTGGTCATAGCTAACTGATCAATGACAGTTTATGTTCAATATGTTTTATGTTCATTTTTATTAGGAAAAGCGCTAATCTTAAGTCGGAAATTAGTCAAACAAAGTAAGGTTAAACCTGAAAAAAAGGAACGCAGCAAAGCAACAAACGTGTCGGCAGGAAGCCTTCGTCAGCGAACAAACAGAAGAAATGAAAAAAAAAATAATAAAAAATAAATAGCACTTAGCTTAGAACTAGTATCCTAGAGGGCAAGTCGACATTGTTAAACGACATTTTACAAAAAAATAAATAAAAAAGAGTAAAGAAATTATATGTGACTAATTGAAAATAAATGGGTAAAATTGTTCAGCGTAATCTCAAATGTTATCAACTTACATAATATAATTTGTGAAGAAAACAGAAATCTAAAACTATTTCCCCCAAACCGATATCTGTACCGGAAAGCTTGGTAACACCATTTTGTTTTCTTATGAGCCATTTAGTGTGGCCACTGTTAATCGGGGGTTCAATTAATTCAAGTCCGTTTTGATTTTTGGATTGTGGCAACAAAACGCTGGATTTCTTCTGGACACATCATACATGTGAATAAGTATATGATGTAACACGGACACCTCAACATCACGATAGTTTGCATCAAGTAAAAGTCTTGCTGTCTTCCCACTGACAAGGTGATAACTACAATGGTTTTAAAAATATTTCTTTTCAAAAAGTGCTTCTCTGTTTAGTCTATAAGGGGGCCATCCATAAGGGAAGGGGGAGGGTGCATGCATAAATGACGTCACTCTATCCCCACTCCCCTCAATCGTCACAAATTTATCACCAAATTTAGACATTCTCATAACACATCGTCACAAATTCGTTACCCCTCCCCCCAACTTTAAATGCATGACGTCATTTATGTTTGGCCCTATACACTGTTTGAATTGAAATTTGTCCAATTAAAAATGGCTTTAAAATAAATTTAATAACAAAAAATAGCTTGCAAAAAAGACGATATTGTATGGCGTTTGGGAAATAATGTTCAAAAAATTAAAAACTTCGCAAAATATGCCTTACTGCAATTCCATGAAGGAACTCTTCAGTAGATATTGTCATGCTTTGATCTTTATCAAAATGTCGTAACAAGTCAATCAAACGATAGCCGGCCTTTTCAACCCATTCTTTCAGTTTGGTGAAAGGATCTGAAAAAAATAATAATATTTTTTATATTTTAAAATGGAGATGGAAGTTAGAGGACTTCCTGGTTCTCTTAGAAGGCATGCACAAAGCTGTGGGTAACAAAAATAATAATAACATTTTAAAAGAAATAATTGGAAAGGCGCCCGTGAAGGCGTAGCAAATCAAAAAAACCGACCCATTGATAATATATAGTTATGTACGAATTGTGATCGATATTACAAAACGTTTTCTGCATACTTCATTATTTTCCTCTTTATAATGACAGCGGCCATTTGACCTTCCGTACATATTTCGACCCCCCCCCCTCCCCCCACTTTGGGGAAATCACATCGCCTCCAGAGGACAGGATTTCTCAGTTTAAGAACCATTGTTTTAATCACGTGGTTCTCAACCTTCCCAATGCAGCGACCAATTAATACAGTTCTTCATGTTGTGGTGACCCCCAACCATAAAATTATTTTCTTTACTACTTCATAAATGTGTGTTTTGCGATGGTCTCAGGTTCTCCGATGTGGGTTGAGACCCACAGGTTAAGAACCGCTGCTTTAAGCGTTCACACATACTCACATAAACACACAAACATACAAATGTACGCACGCACATACATATACATACACACACATGCACAAGCACAGAGTTAATGTAAAGGCTGAAATCATTCATCAGTGGACAAAGAATATAATTAAAAAAACATAAAAAAACCTTTTAGAAAAAGACATTCTATACTCATCATCATAATCATGTCCCTTAGTCCTTGTACCATGGGGGCGCCACAGTTGACATGAAAACTATCTTTCTCTATTCCTCTCGGTCTTCTGCATTACGCATAGCATCGCCTAGTTTTGATCCCGTCCATTCTTTGATGTTCTTTTCCCATCTTTTTCTCTGTCTTCCTCTTCTTCTCTCTCCTCTAGTTGTGCCCTGCATGATTTCTTTGGCGAGCCCTTATTTTCTGGTCACGTTGCCATACCACTCAAGTTTGCGCTTTTTACAGACACCAGGAGGTCACCGTACTGCCCAATTGCTTGACGAATCTTTTCTTTCACTTGTTCATTGGTGATATGGTCTCCATAGCAGATGCCAAGAATGCCTCTGAAACATTTCATCTCCATCGCCTTTATTTTCCTTTCAAGTTCTGCTGTTAATGTCATGGACTCACATGCATATAAGAAAATGGAGAGGATTAATGAGCGCATCAGCCTGATTTTGGTGCTGGGGGCTATATTTTTGTTGTTCCATATTTTCTTGAGCCTCCTTAGTACTGTTGTGGTCTGGGCAATCCTGGCCATCAATTCGGGCTTGGAGCCTTCTTCCGAGACTATTGCTCCGAGGTACTTGAAGCTGCCACCTATCTCTAATCTTTCCTCCCCGACCTTAATTTCAGTGGCAATGCCAGTGATGCTATTCGTCATAATTTTTGTCTTTTTTTGCACTGATTTGCATGCCAAAGAACGATGAAGTCTTGTCGAGACGCTTTACAAGGTTGGCTAGTTCTTCTTCGCTTCCAGCCAGTCCGTCTATGTCATCCGCAAAGCGTAGGTTGGTGATTATTCTGCCACCAATGCTGACTGTCCCTTCCAGTGCATCTGACATAATTCTCTCTAAGAAGATGTTGAACAGGCTTGGGGGGGGGGGAGCAAGCAGCCTTGTCGTACTCCAACCGTGGTCTTGAACCATTCTCCGATGTTATTGTTGAAGAAGACTGCACTGGTGGCCTTATCATAGAGGCTGCATATCATTCTGGTTAGGTTTGTGTTGATGCTGTAGTGCCTCATGGTGGCACATAAAGCAGCATGCCAAACCCTGTCTAATGCCTTCTTGAAATCCACAAAGACGTGGTATAGGTTTTGTGGGTGTTGAGCATATTTCTCACATAGTATTCGGAGGTTTAGGATCTGCTCCGTAGTGCCATATTCTTGCCTGAAGCCCGCCTGTTCTTCAGCAATGATTCTGTCGGCATATGGTCTTAGTCGGTTCAGTATGACCTTGAGCATGACCTTGCTTGGGTGGCTTATTAGGCTAATGGTGCGATAGTTTTGGCATAGCTGTAGGTTACCTTTCTTGGGGAGGGTGATGATGAGAGATTGCGTCCGTGATTGGGTCAGCCATATTTTGTTACAGGGCAGGGATACTATCCACTCCTATGGCCTTTCCTATTTGGAGTGCTTGGACTGCTGCTTCTATTACTTCTGCGTGGAGAATAGGGAAGTTTTCATTTCTCGTTGCCGGGGACATTAAGGACCTCTGGGTCTATCTTTATATTTTCATAATAGAGCTCTGAGCAGTATTCAGTCCATCTTCTCAGGATATCATTTTCCTCGGTCAAACATTTACCATTTTTATCTTGTATGGTAGTACTTCGTCCTTGCTTTGCAGTGGTAAGTTCTTTCACCAACTGGTAAGCCTTTTTGCTATTGTTTTTCTTCAAGCAATTTTCAATGTCGTAGCATTGCTCTTCAATCCAGTTCTTCTTTGCCATTCTCATAGTGACTCAAACCCTTTTTGATGATTTGATTAATTTTCATATATTTATTGGACCCCTCTGTATCTACCATCTTTGTTTTCTTTAACTGCCTCCGTTCATCAGACAGATCGAGGATGTCAGCTGTCACCCATGGTCTTTATGTTGGTCGATGTTTACCAAGGATGTCATGAGCTGTATCGTCACAGCTGTGTTGAAGTTATCAATCAGTGTGTCTATGTCTGAACAGTCGGCATCTATAATGTTAAGCGCTGCAAATTTACCTCCTATCATTTCTTGGAAGCCTTCTGCTACTTTAGGATCCTTCAGCTTTTCAAGGTCAAATTTGATTCTGGTATATCCCTGTTTATTTACCCTCTTTAAGTGCATCCTAAAGGTCATTATGACTAGGTCGTGGTCCCTTCCAATATCAGCTCCTGGGAAGCTGTGAGTCTTGGCCATGTTTATACTAGACCGGAAACGTGTTTGCAACATGATGTAGTCAATCTGATTGTGGTGTTTCCCATTGGAGCTATGCCATGTGGTTTTCCTGGATATTTTATGTGCACCCAGTGTGTTGCCCAACGGAGGAAGTCAACTGCTCCCTTCCCCCGGAGAAAAATGAGTAGGCCTACAACAATAACGAAAATCTACATGCCAATTCAAAAATGTGTCTGACTGTTATTGGAAGACTGCAACCAAATATTGAGGCGTTATAAAATTGTGTTCCATGGATGAAAGTAATGTGTTTTGTAGTTGAGGGTGGGGGGGAGGTAGGCCTAACAATGAGTCTTTTCCCCTGGCGCCCAACACTGTAGCATCCTTGCATTTTGAATTTAGCAACAATTTCTTAGGGTTCTCTCCACAGTCT
Organism: Omphiscola glabra; assembly: GCA_964017045.1. Lineage (NCBI taxonomy): Eukaryota > Metazoa > Mollusca > Gastropoda > Lymnaeidae > Omphiscola > Omphiscola glabra. The sequence continues at coordinate 16,913,824 of OZ024797.1, forward strand.
TCTGCACCCTCAATTTCTGTTCCCTCCTTCCCTTACGCCGATCAATGTACAGGGTGCAATGTAAGTTGGTGCATTACAGTGGGGCGCGCTACAAACTGGATTGAATTCAGTTTATATATGAAACTGGGCACCATAATGCACCCCCACCCCGGATCATACAGTTTAATAGAAACACTGAATTCATGCACACTCCACAATGCACCTCTTGATTTTGAAATAATCAAACATTTTCTGGGGAAGGACTCTCCAGGACCCCACTTCGCTCAAGAGCCTTCGGTGCTCTCGATTTCAAGACTACTTCCCTTAAATAAACAACGGCCGTACGTTGATTTAGTTAGCAAGGATTACGTCTCAGTGTAAAATCAACCCAAAGAAACAAAATTTGATATAGAGCTAGAGTTCACAATGCCCCCCCCTTGTATTTTTTTTTTGCGCCGCCCTGTAGATGACTCCCCCAGATAGAAGGGATTGAAACTCTCAAACCTCTTTGAAAAGCTTCCAATGGGTCTACTTCCACCTTGACAAGAGCCTCAACTTTGTAATCCTCCAAGACTCCGCCATGATAAACCTCTAGCTTCCGCTCTTCTTTGAGTTTTTCTTGTAAGTCCTTGAACTTGACATGGACATGTGTATTCTGTCGTATTAATAAAGACACTTGTCTTATTATTAAAGACACTAAAGTCTTATTTCAGTATTACTAAAACATCCCTTTCTGTAATTTAAAAAGATACTTGATGCTGCTCTGGTTATAAAATGTGTCTTACTCTTAGTACGCCATTTAGGTGGACCTTAGATTTTGAAAGATGAAATCTTACCCCAAGGTTTAGGAGTGCCATATTGGATGCCTCGTTCTTCTCAATACCTTTCAGCAATTCAAAAGCTCCAATGGCCCCAAGACAGTTGTACGACACCTATGACATAGACATAAACATGTAAATTGACACATAATGACATCATCATACACAAAAGGTCACTGAGACCACAGCTAATGCCAAGCATGTTAGTAACACTCCATGCGACCACAGCTTACTACAAGCATGCTAGTTACACCCCGCACGACCACAGCTTACAACAAGAATGCTAGTTACACCCCATACGACCACACCTTACTACAAGCATGCCAATGACACCCCATACGACCACAGCTTACGTCAAGCATGCTGTGACACCCCATACGTCCACAGTTTATGTCAAGCATGCTAGTGACACCCCATACGACCACTGCTTACGTCCAGCATGCTGAGATGATCATTGTGGATCAATCCGTGGGCTAAGACGCTCGTACATTCCCCTGGCAAACGGCAGTAACTTGCATCTAGTCGGAGTAGTGTTCTGTTGACTTTGATTGCCTCCCCTAGAGCCTTCCCGCCGTCCAATCCAAAGCCATTCATTGCCACGGCCATTTCCTTTAGTCCAACATTTTCCTGTGGCATTTAGAGAAAAAATTGTTTAAGCATTAAAGCTGGGGGTAGAGTATTAAAATAACACCGAGGGGGGTGCGGGTTTTGGGGGTGCGGACGGCACCGGCTGACACCCTCCCACGTGAGTCTGACACCAAACTGAATATTTCTAACTGCTCAGAGCTCGCTCCTGATGGTTTATAACTGATGTAAGTTAAATAAATTAGCAGGGTGCCAAAAGAGCAGGGAGAAAAGCCGCGAGAAGGGGGCACCCGCCCCATGCCCCCTCTTCGGAGGGCGCTAAATTCGTAATTTTTTATGCACAATGTGTGTAAAAGATATATTTTTGGATAGAGCGCGCCAAAATTTAGTTTTTTTTTTTAAGAACGCAGATTTTGTTTGCCACAGTTCTACAAGGTGTTACAAGAGCAGGGTGCTTCAGAGCAGAGTTTCATCAGAGCAAGGTGTCACCAGAGCAGGGTGTCATCGGAGCAGCGTGTCTTTAGAGCAGAGTGTCACCAGAGCAGGGTGTCACAAGACCAGGGTGTCGCGAGAGCAGGGTATGGCGAGCGCAGGTTGTCCCGAGAACTGGGAGTCAAATAACTGGCAGACTCATAGGAGGTCTTTGGGGGAAAGTCTAGAGGAGGTGACCTTATGAGTTACTTAACTAGGTGACAGCAACGCCAGTGAAACAGCTGAGTTAGAATTGCGTATAAACACAAACTATTTTAACGGATTTCTTTCTACATCAGATGGCAATCCTAAAAATATTGAACTAATTTTTGTTTTAAAAAGGGTATGCTAGGTAATTGTTGTCATGGTTTAACATGAAATGGAATTTTTAAAAAAGGGTATGCTAGGTATTCGTTGTCATGATTTTAGGTATTTGTTGTCATGGTTTTAGGTATTTGTTGTCATGGTTTAACATGAGATGGAATTTTAAAAAAGGGTATGCTAGGTATTTGTTGTCATGGTTTAACATGAGATGGAATTTAAAAAAAGGGTTATGCTAGGTATTTGTTGTCATGGTTTAACATGAGATGGAACATCATGGATGTGACAAGGATGACTGTGGCTAAATCATGGGAATTAGATCAGTAAGCCAAGATTTCACCATCTGATCTATGGTTGTTAATCGCTCACAGCAAAGTTAAGCTTGTGTCTCACCTTAAGTCCTTCGGCAAGAAGGACGCAGCCTTTGACCTGGAAGTTGTTCCAGCTAAGGTCAAGGTATTCAAGTGTGTCATTGTCGGTCAGAGCATCTTTAAACCACTGTGCTGCGCCATCTTCCAACTTATTGTGGCGAAGATTGAGGTGCCTGAGATTGGAGTTGCTTTTCTGAAAGGAATTGGAGTTTGAATATTTTGTATGTGAAGATTTACAATAATCACAACAACAACAACAACAACAACAAAACAGACGCAAAAGTTATTAGATTGTTATATATTATATTTTGAAAAAAAGTCATTTTGCTATTTACATCAAGTCTGCTCTGTGTTTGGTTTTAAAATGCAAATGAACATTGATCAGGAAATAAAATATAAGGTGCGAGGCATACTGAGAAAATAATCTGTGAGTGAAAGATCACTAGAGCAACTTAAGGTCAGGGCAATGGATAATTACTAGTGCAATATGTACGTACTAGGACAATAGATGGTTATTAGGGCAATGGATGGTTACTAGGGCAACGGATGGTTACTATATATTCCAAAGGATGGAGAATAAGGTAAAGGATGATACTATATAGGACAACAGATTTTTATTAGGGCAATGTATGGTCGCTAGGGCAACGGGTGTTTACTAGTGCAATAGGTATGTTGACCAGGCGGACAGGATCTGGCCAGCGGGCCGTAGTTTGGGGACCACCCACCACCAATATTTTTTAGTTGCAGATATATCTGTAACAGACAATAAAAATCAATACTGATTGATCGGCAGATAATAAAATACGCCGATGACGGTGGCCATCACCAATTGGCCAGTGAACTTAATGAAGCCTTATAGACTTGTATATTTCATCAGATACCCTGGCAACCGGCTATGTTGTCTATTTCGTCAGATACCCTGGCACCCGGCAATGTTGTCTATTTCGTCAGATACCCAGGCACCTGGCTATGTTGTCTATTTCGTCAGATACCCTGGCACCCGGCTATGCTGTCTATTTGTTCAGATACCCAGGCACCTGGCTATGTTGTCTATTTGTTCAGATACCCAGGCACCTGGCTATGTTGTCTATTTGTTCAGATACCCTGGCACCCGGCTATGTTGTCTATTTGTTCAGATACCCTGGCACCTGGCTATGTTGTCTATTTGTTCATATACCCAGGCACCCGGCTATGTTGTCTATTTGTTCAGATACCCTGGCACCCGGCTATTTTGTCTATTTGTTCAGATACCCTGGCACCGGCTATGTTGTCTATTTGTTCAGATACCCAGGCACCTGGCTATGCTGTCTATTTCGTCAGATACCCTGGTACCCGGCTACGTGTCTCGACGAGGACCCCGGCAGGTGTTTTTACAAATTTTGACCGCCATACTTAAAACACACATGAACAGTGGTGTTCATCTGTTGGATAAGGGGCGTCTCTATTTCCCACCCTGCTGTGTACCATAGCATTGACATATCTGGATACACTGTTACTTACTGTTAATAGCTGAAAAAACATCTCTCCAACCTGATCACCTATTTCATTACCTATAGAAGAAAACATGGAGCTATTTATAGGTTGTGTTCCACTCTATGGAGCTGGTTATGGAACTCATTGTTTGTGGTCTATGGAGCTAGTTGTTGAACTCACTGGTTGTGGTCTATGGAGTTAGTGATATAACTCGTTGGTTGTGGTCATTTCTATGGAGTTAGTTATAGAACTTGTTGGTTGTGGTCTATGAATTTAGTGATAGAACTCGTTGCTTGTGGTCATTTCTATGGAGCTAGTTGTTGAACTCACTGGTTGTGATCTATGGAGTTAGTGATATAACTCGTTGGTTGTGGTCATTTCTATGGAGTTAGTAATAGAACTTGTTGGTTGTGGTCTATGGAGTTAGTTATAGAACTTGTTGGTTGTGGTCTATGGAATTAGTGATAGAACTCGTTGCTTGTGGTCTATTCTATGGAGCTAGTTAAGGAACTTGTTGGTTGTGGTGTATGGAGTTAGTGATAGAACTCGTTGGTTGTGGTCTATAAAGCTAGTTATAGAACTTGTTGGTTGTGGTCTATGGAGCTAGTTATATAACTCGTTGGTTGTGGTCTATTCTATGGAGCTAGTTATAGAACTCATTGGTTGTGGTCTATGGATTTAGTTATAGAACTCGTTGGTTGTGGTCTATTAAGCTAGTTATAGAACTCTTTGGTTGTGGTCTATTAAGCTAGTTATAGAACTCACTGGTTGTGGTCTTATTTGTTGAACAAGGAGTTCATGCTGTGCAAGTTTTCATGAAATATTCAAACAAATGTTGTTTATATTCTTACTTAAATGTGAGCAACATCTATTCTATTTATATCCTTATTTTCAAAATAATCACGACCTCACCTGCCCCCTCAAGCCTCATGTACTCACCTGCCAACTCAAGCCTCATGTACTAACCTGCCAACTCAAGCCTCATGTACTAACCTGCCAACTCAAGCCTCATGTACTTACCTGCCAACTCAAGTCTCATGTATTTACCTGCCAACTCAAGCCTCATGTACTTACCTGCCAACTCAAGCCTCATGTACTCACCTGCAAACTCAAGCCTCATGTACTCAAATGCCAACTCAAGCCTCATGTTCTCACCTGCCAACTAAAACCTCATGTACTCACCTGCCAACTCAAGCCTCATGTACTCACCTCCCAACTCAAGCCCCATGTACTCACCTGCCAACTCAAACCGCATGTACTCACCTGCCAACTCAAGCCTCATGTATTCACCTGCCAACTCAAGCCTCATGTACTTACCTGCCAACTCAAGCCTCATGTACTCACCTGCCAACTCAAGCCTCATGTACTCACCTGCCAACTCAAGCCTCATGTACTCACCTGCCAACTCAAGCCTCTGTACTCACCTGCCAACTCAAGCCTTATGTACTCACCTGCCAACTCAAACCTTATGTACTTACCTGCCAACTCAAGCCTCATGTTCTCACCTACCAACTCAAGCCTCATGTACTCACCTGCCAACTCAAGCCTCTGTACTCACCTGCCAACTCAAACCTTATGTACTTATCTGCCAACTCAAGCCTTATGTACTTACCTGCCAACTCAAGCCTTATGTACTTACCTGCCAACTCAAGCCTCATGTACTTACCTGCCAACTCAAGCCTCATGTACTTACCTGCCAACTCAAGCCTCATGTACTTACCTGCCAACTCAAGCCTCATGCACTTACTTACCTGCCAACTCAAGCCTCATGTACTTACCTGCCAACTCAAGCCTCATGTACTTACCTGCCAACTCAAGTCTTATGTACTCACCTGCCAACTCAAGCCTCATGTACTTACCTGCCAACTCAAGCGTTATGTACTTACCTGCCAACTCAAGCCTTATGTATCTACTTACCTGCCAACTCAAGCCCCATGTACTCACCGACCAACTCAAACCTCATGTACTCACCTGCCAAATCAAGCCTTATGTACTCACCTGCCAACTCAAGCCTCATGCACTTATCTGCCAACTCAAGACTTATGTACTTACTTTCCTGCCAACTCAAGCCTCATGTACTTACTTGCCAACTCAAGCCTCATGTACTTACTTACCTGCCAACTCAAGCCTCATGTACTTACCTGCCAACTCAAGCCTCATGTACTTACCTGCCAACTCAAGCCTCATGTACTTACCTGCCAACTCAACCCTCATGTACTTACCTGCCAACCCAAGCCTTATGTACTTACTCACCTGCCAACTCAAGCCTCATGTACTCACCTGCCAACTCAAGCCTCATGTACTTACTTACCTGCCAACTCAAGCCTCATGTACTTACCTGCCAACTCAAGCCTGATGTACTTACTTACCTGCCAACTCAAGCCTCATGTACTTACCTGCCAACTCAAGCCTCATGTACTTACCTGCCAACTCAAGTCTTATGTACTCACCTGCCAACTCAAGCCTCATGTACTCACCTGCCAACTCAAGCCTCATGTACTCACCTGCCAACTCAAGCGTTATGTACTTACCTGCCAACTCAAGCCTTATGTATCTACTTACCTGCCAACTCAAGCCCCATGTACTCACCGACCAACGCAAACCTCATGTACTCACCTGCCAAATCAAGCCTTATGTACTCACCTGTCAAATCAAGCCTCATGTACTTACCTGCCAACTCAAGCCTCATGTACTTACCTGCCAACTCAAGCCTCATGTACTTACCTGCCAACTCAAGCCTCATGTACTTACTTACCTGCCAACTCAAGCCTCATGTACTTACCTGCCAACTTAAGCCTCATGTACTTACCTGCCAACTCAAGCCTCATGTACTCACCTGCCAACTCAAGCCTCGTGTACTCACCTGCCAACTCAAGCCTAAAGTACTCACCTGCCAACTCAAGCCTCATGTACTCACCTACCAACTCAAGCCTCATGTACTCACCTGCCAACTCAAGCCTCTGTACTCACCTGCCAACTCAAGCCTTATGTACTCACCTGCCAACTCAAACCTTATGTACTTACCTGCCAACTCAAGCCTCATGTACTCACCTGCCAACTCAAGCCTAATGTACTCACCTGCCAACTCAAGCCTCATATTCTCACCTACCAACTCAAGCCTCATGTACTCACCTGCCAACTCAAGCCTCTGTACTCACCTGCCAACTCAAACCTTATGTACTTATCTGCCAACTCAAGCCTTATGTACTTACCTGCCAACTCAAGCCTTAAGTACTTACCTGCCAACTCAAGCCTCATGTACTTACCTGCCAACTCAAGCCTCATGTACTTACCTGCCAACTCAAGCCTCATGTACTTACCTGCCAACTCAAGCCTCATGTACTTACCTGCCAACTCAACCCTCATGTACTTACCTGCCAACCCAAGCCTTATGTACTTACTCACCTGCCAACTCAAGCCTCATGTACTCACCTGCCAACTCAAGCCTCATGTACTTACTTACCTGCCAACTCAAGCCTCATGTACTTACTTACCTGCCAACTCAAGCCTCATGTACTCACCTGCCAACTCAAGCCTTTCTATTGTCTTATTTGCCAGCAAAAGTTTACACACAAAACTCGCCCCTTCGTTCTCCATCTTGTTTTCTGATAAGTTCTAAGACAAATTTTGAGAGAATGTTTGACTTGATGATAGTCAATACAAATATACAATCCTGAATTTTAAATGTTTATGTTTATAAATATACAATGATCCGAAATAAAGTTTGCAAGTCAATGACTACCTGCCGGTAATACAATAAGATTGTTAGCTAAATCATGAAAAATGTTGATCCTTTGGCCAATAAACTTAAGTCTTACAACTCTCAGGTTTTCACAAACTTTAGCGCTCGCAGACCCAGGGCAGGCGTTGTGGCGCCTTAAAGAGTGTGACAAAAAGTTTTTATAAGAATATTGGAGGAATAGACTTTTAAATTGTGATCTAACCAATGTTTATTAGTTTAAAAAATATTCATGAAAATTTAACTCAATGCAAAATATCACAAATGTATTCCCTAGAACATGGCCACATTCTGTTTAAAGAAGTAAACCAAATACTTTTCTATCTTTAAAAAAAATGTACAATTTCGGCGTAAAAAACAAGTTATTAACTCCTTCTGCAGTGCAACAATTGAAAGCCTACTAAACTTTAGTAATACCCGGTGCCGGAATTCATTGTCTGACATCAAACACCGATTAAATAGACTAATCAAGAAAGCTAGTAATATATAACACGAACTAAACATCCTTCACTTTTGAAGAACTATTTGAAGAAAATACTGTTGAAAAACTAAAAAGAAAAATGGATGACAGATCCCACCCTCTGCATCACAGATATCAAAGAACACATCCCACACTCTACATCACAGATACTAAAGATCACATCTCACCCTCTACGCTGTAGAAACACTTTACATATCTTGTGTTTAAATTGTTATAATTGTAAAATTTTGTCATGGTTAAAAATATGTATTTATTTTTGTGCTGAAAATGAATATGTACAATGTAATAAAAACATTTCCATTTATTTGGATGAATAAAGAATCTTATCTTATCTTAGAATAGCATTTATTTTTGTAATTCAATTTAAAAGAGAGAAATCCATTTCGGTTTTCGATGTTAAAATTCAATCTTATAAGATGGGTTACCGGAAATTTGATCGAAAGAAATTTCGTCGACGGAAATTTGATCGAATATAGCAAAGTGCGTTCAAATGGAAATTTTACGAAAATGTTAACGTGTGATCTGAATAAAAGATTTGATCAAATTTCCGTCGATCAATTTTCCGTCGACGAAATTTCTTTCGATCAAATTTCCGGATACGTATAAGATGTTGTAGTGGGTGCAAGACTTAGTCAAAGAATTCGTGAGGTGCGGCACATTGGCGTAACAACAGCTTGGCATTGGGGCAGTTGCCAAAGGCGCCGGCCTGCGCCGATTCAAAAGGGCGCTGCTGTTTCTCTAATTTAATTTTTTTTATTTAAATAAAAGGCCAAGGGCGTCAAAAGCCCAGTTACGCTTCTGGGCACATAGACAATGTTTGGAAGCCCTGAACTAGATCATGAAAAGGTACCATGAAATGTGGGAATTGCAATGGTTACGGGAGATCTAAATTAAGTTGGACGACACCACTGACCAGGTGAGTTATGAAAACATTTTCCCTTAAAGCCCAACACAGATAATTGGCGCCTTCCCCTAAGATCCAGTTGCCCTCCAGGTCCATGTGCTCGATGGTGGTATTCATCTGTGGAGATACCAGAGATACAACATATGATACTAGAATAGTGGTATTCATCTGTGGAGATATCAGAGATACAACATATGATACTAGAATAGTGGTATTCATCTGTGGAGATACCAGAGATACAACATATGATACTAGAATAGTGGTATTCATCTGTGGAGATATCAGAGATACAACATATGATACTAGAATAGTGGTATTCATCTGTGGAGATACCAGAGATACAACATATGATACAAGAATAGTGGTATTCATCTGTGGAGATACCAGAGATACAACGTATGATAATAGAATAGTGGTATTCATCTGTGGAGATACCAGAGATACAAAATATGATACTATAATAGTGGTATTGTATCTATGGAGATACCAAAGATACAACATATGATACTAGAATAGTGGTATTCATCTGTGGAGATACCAGAGATACAACATATGATACTAGAATAGTGGTATTCATCTGTGGAGATACCAGAGATACAACATATGATACTAGAATAGTGGTATTCATCTGTGGAGATACCAGAGATACAACATATGATACTAGAATAGTTGTATTCATCTGTGGAGATACCAGAGATACAACATATGATACTATAATAGTGGTATTCATCTGTGGAGATACCAGAGATACAACATATGATACTAGAATAGTGGTATTCATCTGTGGAGATACCAGAGATACAAAATATGATACTATAATAGTGGTATTGTATCTATGGAGATACCAAAGATACAACATATGATACTAGAATAGTGGTATTCATCAATGGAGATACCAGAGATACAACATATGATACTAGAATAGTGGTATTCATCTGTGGAGATACCAGAGATACAACATATGATACTAGAATAGTGGTATTCATCTGTGGAGATACCAGAGATACAACATATGATACTAGAATAGTGGTATTCATCTGTGGAGATATCAGAGATACAACATATGATACTAGAATAGTGGTATTCATCTGTGGAGATACCAGAGATACAACATATGATACAAGAATAGTGGTATTCATCTGTGGAGATACCAGAGATACAACGTATGATAATAGAATAGTGGTATTCATCTGTGGAGATACCAGAGATACAAAATATGATACTATAATAGTGGTATTGTATCTATGGAGATACCAAAGATACAACATATGATACTAGAATAGTGGTATTCATCTGTGGAGATACCAGAGATACAACATATGATACTAGAATAGTGGTATTCATCTGTGGAGATACCAGAGATACAACATATGATACTAGAATAGTGGTATTCATCTGTGGAGATACCAGAGATACAACATATGATACTAGAATAGTGGTATTCATCTATGGAGATACCAGAGATACAACATATTATACTAGAATAGTGGTATTCATCTGTGGAGATAATAGTGAAATATCAGCGTTCAAGGTATGTGATAATAAAGGAATCAACACAAATATATCATACTAAATATGTTAACTTTAGAAATAAATTGCGTGTTTCTAAAGAAATCTAACTTACAAATACATAATACTAAAAAAAAAACCAGAGTTACACATACACTATACACGGTCATTATTTAATATCATTGAAACAAACAGACCTACAAGCTAAATCAGTGGTTTTCAACCTATGAGTCGCGACCCCTTTAGGGGTCGAACGACCCTTATACTGATACAGGAGTCGCCTAAGACCATCGGAAAACACATATTTAAGAAGTAGCAACGAAAATAATTTTATGTTTGGGGGTCACCACACAATGAGGAACTGTATTAAAGACTCGTGGCATTAGGAAGGTTGGGAACCACTGAGCTAAATAGAGAATACGTGTCACAGGAAAGTTTTTACTGCAAACACGTGACTTTCATGCGATAAAACTGCATTTAAAATATAAGATTTAACCACGTGACAACTAAACCATGAAGATGTCATTCGTGGCATGACAATGCTGACATGACCTGCAAGGGAGGGGCCATTGCTTTCATGGCTTCGGGGCCGAGTCCGTGATGCCTCAGTGAAAGTCTGACGTCCTGAATGTGCTCCAGGAAATAACGGACTGGCTTGACCCCGAGTTCTCTGCACACTTGGATGTACTTCCGGTGACCCGTGATATCATGGTCATACTTTTCTGGGTTCAACCACTCTGGCGTGACAAGAAACAAATGATTGGAAATGAACGTTAAATGGAGCACCAAGGAATTGGTGTATAAATAGAATTATAATAATGAGATGTATCACCAGCTCTTTGCATTCCGACTTTAGAGAAATGGTACATATTAGTAGCTTGGGCTTTGTGTGTGTGTGTGTGGGGGGGGGGGGGGCTAAATTAATTATTTTAAAGTACATTTTTATTTTTAAAAGAAAGTTATTTTATGGTAATCATTTGTTTCATTGTTTAAATTAGCTTTAAAAAAAATAAAAAATAAATACAAAATTTAAAATGACTATTTAAAACAATATTACAATCGCTTTCTCCGTTCGTACACATCTTACATAAAAATATTTTAATTGAATAGACTAATACATTGTATTATTTTAAATTAAGGTTTAAGATTAGTTTTAATACGTTTTTTTCAAAAAAAGGGGTGTGTGGGGCGTGTGGTAAATATTTAAAAGATTTATATTCAAAGGGAAAAATGATGACATTTGTATATATATTTTTGTTGATATAACTGAGAATATGTCAAGGCATATCAATTTTTATTTATGTAATGACAGTGTAATTTTATTTCAAAACATTATTTACCAGACACATTACCCATTTCACTTTAAAAAGTCATGATTGTGATTTGTTTATAATCTTATGTAGTTTTAACCATAAATATGAATTCAATTCATTCACAGAAACATAAATACTGGTCCAAATACTTAACGAAAGATTTCGGCTCTTTATAAAACATTGAATGGATTTATGTTGAAAGCAATAATCTATTTGAATTCAATCCCTTCATTGGGGGATATTTAACTACCCCTAAAAATGTTTTTCGCATAAATCGTTTACATGCATTATGTTATCATTTATGTAATTGTACTTGATATACCATTTATGTAATTGTACGTGATATATCATTTATGTCATTGTATGTGATGTACCATTTATGTAATTGTACGTGATATACCATTTATGTCGTTGTATGTGATGTATCATTTATTAAGAAGCTGTTATGTAAATGGGTAAACTTCTGGCGAAAAAACGTTTAATATTTCTTTCATTTTCCCCCTTTAAAAAACATGTTTATCTTTACTGCATACCCAAATAGTTCACAAATACAAAGCACATAGCAACAGCTGCACAATTAATCTCCAAACAAAAACACGCACCCCTTGAAAAAACAGGAAAAAATATTTTTGGAGGTTGGGGGTAGAATGTGGGGCTAAAAATTTGAAAGAATGTGTTATCATTGGCAAGTAGTCTATGTGTCGAGTTTTAGATCGATAGCATGTAGGTAAGTGGGTCAATTAACCTTCCGAATATTTTGCCACAGACACACGACCAAAGGTGAAGTGAATATAATGGATTTAAACACAAAATATTATTGGAAACTTATTTTGCGCACAGCGTTTCTTTAGAACATTTCTGAAATCTAAAAAGTTTTTCGTATAAATCCTTTATATGCATTTTTTACTATTTTAAATTATATGAATAATTTATTGACCCATCCGATTTTACACAGCAGATTCATTATACCACTTGCTCCTTGTTCAAATAAGCCCACAGTATAACAATGACAAGTCCACAGTACAACAATGACAAGTACAAAATTAAATAAATTGAGGGCCAGGAGGTAAATGTATTTAAGAACTATAAACATGTACTTTGAATCACCCATTGGTATCAATGGAAAGTTTTTTTCTCAGAATTTAGATAGATGTAGCTTCCTGTCACTTACAAAAGTTGCCGAACGCTTCCAACAGTGTTCAATCATGGTCAAGGCGTTGTTTCTCAACTAAGTATAGAGTTACCTCACTTCTGAACTAAGTATAGGGTTACCTCACTTCTGAACTAAGTGTAGGGTTACCTCACTTCTGAAGCATCAAATGCATCAAATTTGAAATTTTAATAAACCACGCCATTTGGATTGGTTATATGGGTGTGAAATTTACGTGTGATCTGTTAACCTTTTATGAAATTCTGTTAGACCAAGCACTGGGTGCTCTGTACATATGTAATTTTTTAAAATTTGGTGTCACCACCACCCCCCCCCCGAGATGGTGTCCCCCGTTGCGGTCTGCACCCCCCCCCCCAGCTGTACCATTGGGTGTTGTACTAAGGAATTGTCTAGGATTATAATGGGAAGTAGCACTAGGGTATTGTATTATAACTCGAATTATACTGAGATGTAGCACTAAGTAATTGTATTACAGCTAGAATTATAATGGGATGTAGCACTTTAAGAGATGTATATTATAACAAGAATTATTATCGGATGTAGCAATACGTAATTGTATTATAACTAGAAATATAATGAGATGTAGCACTTAGAAATTTTAAAAGTACTTCACCCACTGTCGTCATCCATCTCTAAGTCTGTGTCGTAATCGGAATCTCTGACGTCATCATCACTTAATCCATTCTCGAATTCGTCGTCTTCCTTGTCCCTGGTGCACTCCTCCTCTTCAGCATTCCTCAAATCCCTAAACGCTCCGCTGTTTGAAGATTCACGGCGCACCATGTCCCCTCGAGTTGCCGCCCTTTCGTCGCCATTCCCATCCCCAGCTCTGTACGCCAGTTCTGAGTTGTTGGACGCAAGCAGGCCGGACCCAGACCCTCGATAACTCGATGACTCTTTCGAGCACTCTGAGCATCCTACTTCCGGCAACGGTCCGTCCTCGTCAAACTGGGTCAGCAAAACGCGTGGTTGTCCATCCATTACAGTAACAACTTGGGAAACCTCAATCTAGAAATCGCCGATGAGTGTGCCACGATCCGGACTCAAAGATGTCTTCTAAATGATCCCCCCACAACTATTCCTTGAATTTGTCCAACAGTAAATTGCAACCACGTGACGAGTGTTACCAATCAGAAACACAGAACTAGTTGTATTGATTGACAGTCATGGTTTAACCCGAATGCTGTGAACAATCAACCACCGCCAGTTCAGGACAAGTTGCGCACATACAATGTATTTTAATTGATAGTATTATTCCAGTGACTTGCTTGGTCCCCGAAGACAAGGTCTTCTTACAACAGTCTGTAACAATGCACCCGAGCCCCGGGGCTTTTTAACGGCAGCACGTTCTTTTGTTCAAGTGCCGCCAAGCTAAAATTTAAACAATGGAGCCGAAGCACTGCTACATACACGGCCACTCTACAGAGTTAGTTATTACAAACTGGTGGTATTTACAAACTAGTGGTGTTACAGACTTAGTTATTACAAACTAGTGGTGTTAAAGAGTTAGTTATTACAAACTAATGGTACTGGTGTTGTGCAGCGTTTATTAAAATAGTTAACACGGCGATAGTTTTAAACCAGTACACAATATTATGTGAACAAACATTCAAGGACTTTTAATTAAACAACCACTAAAAACAAAGCTTGCAGTTTAAATCATTTATAAAATGCAACGTGCCCCCCCCCCCTCTTTTGTCTCACATTTTTTCACGCCCCTGAACTATGATAAAATTCTAATGACACAAACACTTTTACACTTCAGATTTATTTCACCAACTATTTCAGAAAAAAAAAACACTAGAAAATATTACACACCAAACGCAATGGTGTTATATATCTTACAAAAAACCTCATTTAACGCATTTATCGGGAAGTTTAATTTGTGAAATCTGTGACACAATATTTCCATCATATTCCCCATGAAAACAGGAAAAAAATCGATTTTTTTTTTGGGGGGGGGGGGGGTTTGTCATCGACAACGCGTCTTTGTGCCAAGTTTAAGCTGGATAGGTTGACGGGAAGTGAGTCAATCAGCCTTCCGAAGATTTTGCCAGTGCGCCGTCCAGTTCAGCGAAGTTAATGTCAATGATATTACAAAACTCTATAAAAGACACGTCAATGTGTGCATGTATATAAAATTCTATAACAAATATGTCTATATAGGTCAACTAACATTCTTTGGTTCAGTCTATATCGGTCAACTAACATTCAATGGTTCAGTCTATATAGGTCAACTAACTATCAGTGGTTCAGTCTATATAGGTCAACTAACTATCAGTGGTTCAGTCTATATAGGTCAACTAACATTCAGTGGTTCAGTCTATATAGGTCAACTAACATTCAATGGTTCAGTCTATATAGGTCAACTAACATTCAGTGGTTCAGTCTATATAGGTCAACTAACATTCAGTGGTACAATCTATATAGGTCAAATAACATTCAGTGGTTCATTCTATATAGGTCAACTAACATTCAGTGGTTCAGTCTAAATAGGTCAACTAACATTCAATGGTTCAGTCTATATAGGTCAACTAACATTCAGTGGTTCAGTCTATATAGGTCAAATAACATTCAGTGGTTCAGTCTATATAGGTCAACTAACATTCAATGGTTCAGTCTATATAGGTCAACTAATTATTCCAATTATTCCTAAACATTATGTTATAATGACATCTAGCACTATCATTGACTCAAGCTTTGGCTAGTGGGTTGAATGGTGTGACATCTAGCACTATCATTGACTCAAGCTATGGCTAGTGGGTTGAATGGTGTGACATCTAGCACTATCATTGACTCAACCTATGGCTAGTGGGTTAAATGGTGTGACATCTAGCACTATCATTGACTCAAGCTATGGCTAGTGGGTTAAATGGTGTGACATCTAGCACTATCATTGACTCAAGCTATGGCTAGTGGGTTGAATGGTGTGACATCTAGCACTATCATTGACTCAAGCTATGGCTAGTGGGTTGAATGGTGTGACATCTAGCACTATCATTGACTCAAGCTATGGCTAGTGGGTTGAATGGTGTGACATCTAGCACTATCATTGACTCAAGCTATGGCTAGTGGGTTGAATGGTGTGACATCTAGCACTATCATTGACTCAACCTATGGCTAGTGGGTTAAATGGTGTGACATCTAGCACTATCATTGACTCAAGCTATGGCTAGTGGGTTGAATGGTGTGACATCTAGCACTATCATTGACTCAAGCTATGGCTAGTGGGTTGAATGGTGTGACATCTAGCACTATCATTGACTCAAGCTATGGCTAGTGGGTTGAATGGTGTGACATCTAGCACTATCATTGACTCAACCTATGGCTAGTGGGTTAAATGGTGTGACATCTAGCACTATCATTGACTCAAGCTATGGCTAGTGGGTTGAATGGTGTGACATCTAGCACTATCATTGACTCAAGCTATGGCTAGTGGGTTGAATGGTGTGACATCTAGCACTATCATTGACTCAAGCTATGGCTAGTGGGTTGAATGGTGTGACATCTAGCACTATCATTGACTCAAGCTATGGCTAGTGGGTTGAATGGTGTGACATCTAGCACTATCATTGACTCAAGCTATGGCTAGTGGGTTAAATGGTGTGACATCTAGCACTATCATTGACTCAAGCTATGGCTAGTGGGTTAAATGGTGTGACATCTAGCACTATCATTGACTCAAGCTATGGCTAGTGGGTTGAATGGTGTGACATCTAGCACTATCATTGACTCAAGCTATGGCTAGTGGGTTAAATGGTGTGACATCTAGCACTATCATTGACTCAAGCTATGGCTAGTGGGTTGAATGGTGTGACATCTAGCACTATCATTGACTCAAGCTATGGCTAGTGGGTTGAATGGTGTGACATCTAGCACTATCATTGACTCAAGCTATGGCTAGTGGGTTGAATGGTGTGACATCTAGCACTATCATTGACTCAACCTATGGCTAGTGGGTTAAATGGTGTGACATCTAGCACTATCATTGACTCAAGCTATGGCTAGTGGGTTGAATGGTGTGACATCTAGCACTATCATTGACTCAAGCTATGGCTAGTGGGTTGAATGGTGTGACATCAAGCACTATCATTGACTCAAGCTATGGCTAGTGGGTTGAATGGTGTGACATCTAGCACTATCATTGACTCAAGCTATGGCTAGTGGGTTGAATGGTGTGACATCTAGCACTATCATTGACTCAAGCTATGGCTAGTGGGTTAAATGGTGTGACATCTAGCACTATCATTGACTCAAGCTATGGCTAGTGGGTTAAATGGTGTGACATCTAGCACTATCATTGACTCAAGCTATGGCTAGTGGGTTGAATGGTGTGACATCTAGCACTATCATTGACTCAAGCTATGGCTAGTTGGTTGAATGGTGTGACATCTAGCATTATCATTGACTCAAGCTATGGCTAGTGGGTTGAATGGTGTGACATCTAGCACTACCATTGACTCAAGCTATGGCTAGTGGGTTAAATGGTGTGACATCTAGCACTATCATTGACTCAAGCTATGGCTAGTGGGTTAAATGGTGTGACATCTAGCACTATCATTGACTCAAGCTATGGCTAGTGGGTTGAATGGTGTGACATCTAGCACTATCATTGACTCAAGCTATGGCTAGTGGGTTAAATGGTGTGACATCTAGCACTATCATTGACTCAAGCTATGGCTAGTGGGTTGAATGGTGTGACATCTAGCACTATCATTGACTCAAGCTATGGCTAGTGGGTTGAATGGTGTGACATCTAGCACTATCATTGACTCAAGCTATGGCTAGTGGGTTGAATGGTGTGACATCTAGCACTATCATTGACTCAACCTATGGCTAGTGGGTTAAATGGTGTGACATCTAGCACTATCATTGACTCAAGCTATGGCTAGTGGGTTGAATGGTGTGACATCAGCACTATCATTGACTCAAGCTATGGCTAGTGGGTTAAATGGTGTGACATCTAGCACTATCATTGACTCAAGCTATGGCTAGTGGGTTAAATGGTGTGACATCTAGCACTATCATTGACTCAAGCTATGGCTAGTGGGTTGAATGGTGTGACATCTAGCACTATCATTGACTCAAGCTATGGCTAGTGGGTTGAATGGTGTGACATCTAGCACTATCATTGACTCAAGCTATGGCTAGTGGGTTGAATGGTGTGACATCTAGCACTATCATTGACTCAAGCTATGGCTAGTGGGTTGAATGGTGTGACATCTAGCACTATCATTGACTCAAGCTATGGCTAGTGGGTTGAATGGTGTGACATCTAGCACTATCATTGACTCAAGCTATGGCTAGTGGGTTGAATGGTTGGGCGAATACACATTTTTTTGTTTTATTTAATTATTGTGTGTTAATTTTTAAGTTCATGGTGTACAGCGTGGTGAGCCCAGCCCTAGGTTGGGGTACTACGCAAAAACTTCTTATAATAATAATAAAACATGTGTAACGATATACTTCAATTGTGTACCAAGCCCATTTAACATATCCTTGACTTGTATACCTGGCTCATTTATCATGTTCTTTACTTCTATAACCAAACTATTTATCATGACCTTGACTTGTATACCTAGCTCATTTATCATGTTCTTCACTTGTACACCTAGCTCATTTCTCATGATTTGGCCTGTTCACTTAGCCGGTTCATAGGGTTACCGGAAATTTGATCGAAAGAAATTTCGTCGACGGAAAATTGATTGACGGAAATTTGATCGAACGGAAATTTGGTCGAATCTTTTTTTCAGTTCAGACGTTAAAATTTTCGTCAAATTTCTTTTTTAACGCACTATACTATATAGTAAAACAAAATAATGCGTTGAAAAAGAAATTTGGCGCACAATTTTAAAGTATAAACTAAAAAAAAGATTCGATCAAATTTCCGTCGATCAATTTTCCGTCGACGAAATTTCTTTCGATCAAATTTCCGGATACGGGTTCATAGTGTTGTAAGTTGGACTAGTTTTAGTTGATATGTGATACTGTTGTAAGTTGGATTAGTTTTAGTTGATATGTGATAGTGTTGTAAGTTGGATTAGTTTTAGTTGATATGTGACAGTGTTGTAAGTTGGACTAGTTTTAGTTGATATGTGACAGTGTTGTAAGTTGGACTAGTTTTAGTTGATATGTGATAGTGTTGTAAGAGAAAATATATATTTTTATAATCTTTTTTTCCCCACATACTAAGAAAAGGAAATCTTGTGCTAGTGAAAATATAACAAACTTCGGTAGCCATAGGCCAGTGATCGGAAAATCGCATGCGGCTCTTTAGCGAGCCGAGTGCGGCTCGGCCACACATCGTTAGTGAATCCGAAAAACATGGTTGTTGACAGGTTCTTGAAAAGAAATTTGGCTCTCAAATTTTTTTAATCGTCCTGATGCTGAATATTGGCTCTTTTGACTAATCTGTTTGCCGATCACTGCCATAGCTGCGGCAAAAGCTGCTGCCATAGCTGCTGCCATAGCTGCTGCCATAGCACGGCCGGGTTATATCCAAATTCTCGTTACAGTGTTGTTCCACTTGACAGATATTGAATAATGACGTTTTGGCTCCCCCTTTTTAAAGCGCCCATGGTCTTCACCAAATTTGCGCCCCGTTTAGCCAGGTATTGCACATACAATTGTACGCCCCGTTTAGCCAGGTACTGCACACACTATTGCGTTTCCTGTAGATACCGCCCACTACATCCATGTTTACGCAAATCACTATTAAAGCTGCCATATTTATCCACTCCATTTCACACCTTCGCGTATGCCACGACGCCTGTCGCCTTCTTAAGTTCACAATTTCTCCAAGCTCGATCGCCAGATTGGACAGAAAGAAGTCAGGAAATGACACTATCTCCTACAAAAATACCACCACAGTTGTCTCTAGTAACCCCACCCACAGGGAAATCGAAGACGTTTCGCCTCACGTTTTTGACGTATTTTTGATTTAGTGGGAAACCAATAACGAGAACAAGATTTGACAACGGTGGCAGCGGGCTGCCAGTGAACGTGTGAGCAATCACGACTTATCTCACTGAACATCTGCAGGCTGCCAGTGAACGTGTGAGCAATCACGACTTATCTCGCTGAATATCTGTGTAATTACCCACGAAACAAACTATATAAAGAAGACTTGCTTTCCAAAGTACTTCACGCCGACAATAACTGCTCAGTCAAGACATCTTTGCTGATCCCGTTATGAAGGTAACGTATTTTTGTTTGGTCTTTATTTCAGCGTTTGTTTGCGTGTATTGCTTTGTTTTTGTTTTTGTTGTTTTTTCTTTCTTCAATAAATATTTGTTTTTTCTTAAAATTTTTTTTTTTAAGCGTTAACGTTGATTTACAATCATCTTGTCTTTTCCCCTTTCCTCTTCTTTTATTGGGCTCTTCAATTACCATAACACTTTTACACAAACATTAATACACTGACATTATTATACAAACCATAGCACCAAGTTCAACTCTATTTATTCAAATTACAATTACATTCCATGATACCACTAAAATGAATTTTTGTCTGCTCTTAAACGGTTTTCGTATAATTTCGGATTTAAAAATAAATAAATTATGTTTTATAAATTGATTAGCTAAAAACGTTTGCGCTGGATCTGCGGCGTCAATTGAGTTGGTGTCACCCAGTGCGGTCAACTCTTGGCTTCAACCCAGGGTTGGTTTCTCCCAGTGCGATAAACTCTTGGTATACAACCTAGGGTTGGTTTCAACCAGTGCGGTAAACTCTTTGCTTCAACCTAGGGTGCGGGAAACCCATGGCGTCAACATAGAGTTGGTTTCCCCCAATGCGGTTTACTCATGATGTCATCTTCCACATCGACCTCCCATGAGTCTGTCTGCGCAGGTGACAACCTACTCTGATGGCAACCCGTTTTCTTTGTAACCATCTAGGTGCCCCTCCCCCCAGTGTGTCACCTGGTGCTGTTCGCGCCTCTTACGACACCCAGTGACGCTTCTGTACTAAATTACTGCATCGTATCGATCCCACAACTTAACATACCGCTGTTTATCTGTTGATCCACCCACAGCAACACCCTGATACACCCACAGCAACACCCTGATACACCCACAGCAACACCCTGATACACCCACAGCAACACGTCATCAACACAGACACGGCGGGTAGACGGAGCTTGAAACAGTTGGATTGTGGCTCATCTAAGAGCAGGCAAACACGATCTGTGGTCTGTGGCTCATCTAAGAGCAGACAAACACCATCTGTGGTCCCACAGTGCCGACCAACCAGTGTCTAAAAGGAATGAAGCCCCAAGAAAAAAGTCCGGAGATTAATTCTTGTCACCGGTTTGAAAACCCAGCGACGCCCGTGGTGCCAATCTGTAAATGAACATTTGATGTTTCCTTGAGTGCACCAGGCGCGTAGTCTGTACATGAACATTTGATGTTCCCTTGTGTGCACCAGCCGCGTAATCTGTAAATGAACATTTGATGTTTCCTTGGGTGCACCAGCCGCGTAGTCTGTAAATGAACATTTGATGTTTCCCTTGTGTGCACCAGCCGCGTAATCTGTAAATGACCATTTGATGTTCCCTTGTGTGCACCAGCCGCGTAGTCTGTAAATGAACATTTGATGTTTCCTTGGGTGCACCAGCCGCGTAGTCTGTACATGAACATTTGATGTTTTCTTGGGTGCACCAGCCACGTAGTCTGTACATGAACATTTGATGTTTCCTTGGGTGCACCAGCCGCGTAGTCTGTAAATGAACATTTGATGTTTCCCTTGTGTGCACCAGCCGCGTAATCTGTAAATGACCATTTGATGTTCCCTTGTGTGCACCAGCCGCGTAGTCTGTAAATGAACATTTGATGTTTCCTTGGCTGCACCAGCCGCGTAGTCTGTACATGAACATTTGATGTTTTCTTGGGTGCACCAGCCGCGTAGTCTGTACATGAACATTTGATGTTTCCCTGGGTGCACCAGCCGCGTAGTCTGTACATGAACATTTGATGTTTTCTTGGGTGCACCAGGCACGTAGTCTGTAAATGAACATTTGATGTTTTCTTGGATGCACAAGGCACGTAGTCTGTAAATGAACATTTGATGTTTTATTGGGTGCACCAGGCACGTAGTCTGTAAATGAACATTTGATGTTTTCTTGGGTGCACCAGGCACGTAGTCTGTAAATGAGCATTTGATGTTTCCTTGTGTGCATCAGGCACGTAGTCTGTAAATGAACATTTGATGTCCCTTGTGTGCACCAGCCGCGTAGTCTGCAAATGAGCATTTGATGTTTCCCTTGTGTGCACCAGCCGCGTAGTCTGCACATGAACATTTGATGTCCCTTGTGTGCACCAGCCGCGTAGTCTGCAAATGAACATTTGATGTCCCTTGGGTGCACCAGCCGCGTAGTCTGCACATGAACATTTGATGTTCCCTTGTGTGCACCAGCCGCGTAGTCTGTACATGAACATTTGATGTTCCCTTGAGTGCACCAGCCGCGTAGTCTGCACATGAACATTTGATGTTCTCATGTGTGCACCAGCCGCGTAGTCTGCACATGAACATTTGATGTTCCCTTGTGTGCACCAGCCGCGTAGTCTGCAAATGAACATTTGATGTCCCTTGGGTGCACCAGCCGCGTAAGGAAGGGAATCCTCTGACTGGGAAACAGTTATTGTATTCATCAAACCACACCGCACAGTACTGGTGGTTTCGTGAAGTCCAACGAAAACCATTATTGTAAGTTTGTTTGGGTTTTGGCGTCAAAAATAAAAATGACACCCAGTCAGTGGCGTAGCGAGCTTACCTCGCGCCCTATGGGCACAATACCTTTTAAGCGCCCTCCCCCTATTCGAAAATCATACAATATTATATTTAAATATACCATTTGGCGTTCTTTGTGAGTAGCGCCCGGGGCATGATGCCCCCCTTGCCCTCCCCTCGCTACGCCACTGCACCCAGTTCTGTGGCGCCGCTCTAGGACTGCATCTTCGTTGGTGGTGAAAATAGTATTGAACTAAACAAACGAGGACTGCACACACTTCCCGAGAAACCGCTTTCCGTAACTTTCCGTAACTTTCCGTAACTTTCCGCAACTTTCCGTAACTTTGCCTAACTTTCCGCAACTTTCACGTTCTCATTGTTTTCATTTCCTGATTTTAAAAGTAGAAAAAAAGTAAAACATCCTTAATTATGTCATTAATTAGAGTAACTTTTGCTTGTTCTTGTTATTACAGATGAAGCCACTTGTTGTTGCCTTTCTTATTCTCGGTGTAGTTGTCTTGCTGGAGGCGAATCCTATTGACACAGGAAGTGGGGAAATTGGAACCAGAGCCAGCGCTTTAGACGAGAGAGGCCTTTTGGATGGTGTTTTGGGGGGTTTACTAGGAGGAGGAGAAAGTCAAGGAGGTGGCCTTTTGGGTGGTGTACTAGGTGGAGTTCCAGGAGGTGGCATTGTGGATAGTTTACTAGGACCAAGTGGCCTTGTGGGGGGTGTACTAGGACCAAGTGGCCTTGTGGGGGGTTTGCTAGGAGGAGGAGAAGGTCAAGGAGGTGGCCTTTTAGGTGGTTTACTAGGTGGAGGTGGAGGTTCGGGAGGTGGTCTGTTGAATGGTGTGCTAGGAACAACGGGCCTTTTAGGGGGTGTACTAGGTGGTGACCTTCTGGGGGGTTTACTGGGTGGAGGTAAATTGGGTGGTGGCCTTTTGGGTGGTTTACTAGGAGGAGCCAATGGCACGGGGCTACTCGGAGGACCCCTAAATGGGATACTTGGACCAAAGGGACTCGTCGGGAGTTTACTTGGTGGAAGGGGAAACAGCAGTCTCCTCGGTGGCTTGCTTGGTGGAAATGGAGGACTTCTAGGGGGGCTAGTGGGGGAAGATGGTCTCATTGGTTTAGTGAACAAACTCCTTTGTCTTCTTACCCGCCTCGGGCTACAAATCGTTATGGAACTGATCAGCAATCTTAAAATCGATAAAGTATTAGGAATGAACATGTTCTGCAAGGACCCTCGGGGCGGCGACCTTTTGTCCACCATTTTTAAAGATGGCGCCAATGTGCCACTTGCTGAGAAAGTCGTATGCCTAACAAACGCTATTGGCACAGAGCCCACAGTTGAATTACTTCAGAAATTGAACGTAAACAATACGCTTCCATTTTTGAATGCCAATTGTTCTGGGGCCCCCCTATTGAAGCCCAACTCTACCGCTTCGGGCATTCTTACCAAACTACTGGGATCCCTCGATGCGAGCATGTTATCCCAATCACGCCTGAATGCTGTTGTCGAGCTGGCCAAACAACTCGATTCGGCGAAGTTACCAGATGTTACTACAGTCATCGCCCAGCTTTTATGTCTGCTCAAGCAGCTGCGTCTAGATGTTGTTGTAAGCCTCGTCAAAGACATGGGTCTGGATGTTGTTCTGAACATCACCAACACTCACTGCAAGGTCGGACAACCTCTGTTCGGTGACTTGACGCGTGCCACCGGCCTAACGCTACAGGAAGTAATCAGCAGCCTGGGATGTTTGATCAACCGTTTTGGTCTCGCGTACGTTGAAACTCGTATCGCACAAAATCAGCTTTCACTCCTCGTGAAGCTCAACTCCATGTGCAGCGCCCCAGGGGGTGGCGCACTAATCGAGTCTCTACTCAAGGGAGGGCTCAGCATGGAAATCCTGATAAAGATTGGTTGTATATTAAGCGGCCTTAAAATAGAATCCGATGTGCTTGACCTGGTCACGAGACTTGGCGCCGAGAAGCTAATCAAGTTGCAGGAAATCGCTTGCCCCGCTGGTTCTCCACTCTTTAACCTGACTTCCCCTACTGGTAGACTCGTCATTGAACTTGTTCTTCGTTTCGGCACTGGCGCTGCTGCCAGCCTTAACGCATTAGACATACCAAGACTTGACAAAATCATTTCTTCTGTGACGGGTGTCGATTTTAAGACAATCATTGACAAACTTTACTGTTCCATCACACATTTGGGCTTCGTGGCGGCGATATACACATTAGGGTCACTTGGAGTTAGTGGCGCTTTCGGTTTGAGCACCAGTCTTTGTGATGCCGGCAATGGCTTGTCCAGCGACAATGCCCTCAAAATTTTAGTCGAAAACACGGGTCTTGAAACCCTGTTGGGTTTGATCACCCAACTCGGTGTCGACTTTGTGGTGACGCTAGCGAACTTCCTGGTGGTCAATGGTAAATTTCTGGGGGCGGAACTGTTGAAAGAGATCCTCTGCGTCCTTCAGGCCATCGGTGTCCAGGCTTTAGTAGATATCTTCAAACAAACCGACCCCGCTAACTTTCGGGGGGTCTACAATTATTTTTGCCCCAAAGGACAACCCCTCACACTTAGTGCCAATGCTGAGTTTTTTGGCAAAGCTGTCATCGACTGCTGGCCGGACGCCACACAAGAATGCGCAGAGTAAGTTTATGTTCTTGTTCTTCTCTGTTTTCACAAATTCTAACCATTTCACAGATCTTAAATCTTTTGTTGTTGTCATTCTAAAGTTTCTCAAAACAAAAAAAACAAAAACTATTTCTTCATATATTTTTGGGTCGTCGATTTTATTTGCCCAACGACTGGGTCTTCTTGTGGACTTTGAAAGAGAAAATCTTGGAGAAACTGAAATGAATTTTTTTCAAAGACAGTTTAGTAATAACTTGTTGAAAATACAAGGCATATTTTGATTTTGTTCATCTTACGGGAAGCAACTCCACATATCCGATATTTAATAATTTTGCATTCTTGTTACCTCCCATGAAATGTCTTAAAATTCAATATAGAAATAAAATAAGATAGTTTCATTAGACATATTTCGGCACCGGTAAACTTTAATAGAGCCGTGGGTGAAGGCTGTGTGCAAAATCAGAGCTCCTTATGACCTAACGTAGCTCTATATGCTCTAACGTAGTTTGCAAAGATCTTAAACACGAAGACACCAATGCTCAGTTCACGCAACCAAATTTTCGTCAAATTTCTTTTTGAACTCATTAACACAAAAAGGTGCGCTCAAAAAGAAATTTGACAAACATTTCGACCAAAAAATTGATCGTGTGAACTGTGCATACGACCGAATCACAAAACGGTCCATAATACGTTTTATCAAAGCTGATACAAATGTCTCTTTGAAAATAATATAACAGAAATCGTCCACTTCAACAAATGAAAAGGAGGATTCTTATTGAGGATAATAAATTATAGTAAAACAGAAGCTGAGTTTTTGTGGTTTTTGTTCCCCCCTTCTAAAATACTCTCCTCGATCTTCAACAAGCCTGACATTATCAGAATTGAAAGAATGGTTTGAAATATTGTCATACATGTATTTACCAAATGTCTCGTCCACAATCAACAGCTCACTGGAAACTGCTGTCTCGGTGAGCTGTGGCCTTGACTGCCCAGGTACTTGCCAGAGTCTCCCACTCAAAGCGAGTCCCAAAAGCATTTGCTTGTCATATTGCTCGTCTATATGCCAGGGTAAGTGGCTCTTGTCATATTGCTCGTCTATATGCCAGGGTAAGTGGCTCTTGTCATATTGCTCGTCTATATGCCAGGGTAAATGGCTCTTGTCACATTGCTCGCCTTTATGCCAGGGTAAGTGTCTCTTGTCATATTGCTCGTCTATATGCCAGGGTAAGTGGCTCTTGTCATACTGCTCGTCTATATGCCAGGGTAAGTGGCTCTTGTCATATTGCTCGTCTATATGCCAGGGTAAGTGGCTTTGTCATATTGCTCGTCTATATGCCAGGGTAAGTGGCTTTGTCATATTGCTCGTCTATATGCCAGGGTAAGTGGCTCTTATCATACTGCTCGTCTATATGCCAGGGTAAGTGGCTCTTGTCATATTGCTCGTCTATATGCCAGGGTAAGTGGCTCTTATCATACTGCTCGTCTATATGCCAGGGTAAGTGTCAAATAAATGTCAAACTGCCTCTTCAATATACTTTTTTTTTTTAACAAACCAAATCCGTAGAATTTATTTTTTAAACTGAAGCTTTTAACTTAAGTTTCATAAAAAATATTTTTTTAAAAATGCGTGCAAATAGGTGGGCAGATTGTTTATTTGTCTGCTATTAAAAAGAGAGAAGCAGGTTTTTCATAAATGTAGGCTAGTTTTTAAAAAAATAGACCCGTTCTACAGGAAACTGTTAAACAAGTAGCAAACTTAAAGAATGCTTTTGTTTGAACATCACTTGATGAAATGTCCACAATTTGTTGGCACCCGATACATTCTGAATTTTTGTCAAAAGAAATCATCACTCATAAAAAAAAAAATTCATTTGATCTAGCTCAACAGACATGGAGTCGAGTACATTAAAATTATACTTATAGGTATATTCATTATAGCGTGATTTCATCCAATAATTTATAATGAACACTGATCTTAAATTGGAAAGCTAAGCCTTTATGTTGAACTAGAATTCAAAAACAGATGGCACATTTTTGAAACATGCAAGACCTTTATATTGATTCACAGGTATTTTATTACCGTGTTATTAAAGTCTTTGAGCTTGTGAAGTTGCAAAAAATAATTAAATAAAATACCCATATAAGCGAACAACAGGAAGTAAATTTCTGCTTTTAATCACGGGCGGCCAAATCTCGAAACGGTACCGTATTTTATAATCGAATAGTGTAAGCCTCTAACAAGATTAGCCTTAGATATAAGGATCATCAAATAATATCGAGCGTGGAATATCAAATAATATCGAGCGTGGAATATCAAATAATATCGAGCGTGGAATATCAAATAATATCGAGCGTGGAATATCAAATAATATCGAGCGTGGAATATCAAATAATATCGAGCGTGGAATATCAAATAATATCGAGCGTGGAATATCAAATAATATCGAGCGTGGAATATCAAATAATATCGAGCGTGGAATATCAAATAATATCGAGCGTACATTCCACTAATTGCTTTAAGGCTTTAAGTACTGTTCTATTTATAGATGTCATTCACGTGACAATTTACTCTCTATTATGTAAACATATATTTTCGTTTTATTGTTGTGCACTTTTTTCTGGAAGTGGGGGGGGGGGGGGGTGTGTGTGTGGCAGTTGACTTTCTTCGGGGGGGGGGGGAGTGTGTGTGCGGGCAGTGCGTGCTCTTCGAAATGTAGGTAACAATTTACCTTACATTCCCACTTACACCATACACCACAGCTTGTGATGATATTGAGATTTCTAAGAATGTTCGTTCTCCCGTTATTCAATGATTTTGGATAAGTAACAGGGAGAGGATTTCAAATAATTTTTTTTTTCGTTTCAACAGGCGGAAAATAAATGTCAGAATAAAAGAATATAGACCTGCTGCCCACTACACAAGGATTGAACTTGACTTCAACTTGACTTCAGCTTGACTTCGTGTCTCTAAATAGTTGAACACTTTACTTTAACTTTAAAATTAATGAGAACCAATTCTGTTTCTTTCTTTTTTTTTTTTTTAAACTCGTAAATGAAGTAGTTTATTAAAGAATATTGCATCAAAACTTTTTATTGCTTTGGATATTTTTAAAACAATGCAAACACGAGTCAACTTTTCCTCACAACTTTTTACAAAGTGAAAAAAAAATATATAAAAAATTAGTGGTTGCTTAAAGGGCACCAAGTGAAATCACTGACTTGGCAGTGTTTAGAGATGTTCTAGCAGATAACTAGCATAATAATAGGGGGAAATGCTGGTGTCTCAGTAGCCCCTTAAGCAACCACCTGCCCGCCCCGCAACCAGTGATTAGCCCTAAGTGCAACTAGCAAGAAATCGGACTTGTCGATCACATTTAACACATTTCAAAGTTTTTACAGCTTATTCTAACCTTTACATAACCTTATCTTAATGTTAGCAACTCATTCACGCCAAATACTAATGATAAATAACATAATCAACAATTTACCTTAAAATTTCACAAAAAGATGTGTGTTTTTTTCGTGGAATTGTCGCTGTTAACACCGGCTTTTAAGAAGGCAGTAAATGATCCGTAAATGAAAAAAGCTGAACAGTAGACCAAAGGGAGCCTACTGAGTATATCTTTGCTTTGATATATCGCCTATATCGAGAGTTATGGAAAGTGGTTGCCCAAAGGACTGGCTGCACAAGGGGCAATTTACTCTAACAATATTGTAGGTTGTATAGGCGTAAGCGGGGGCAGAGGCGTAACTGGGTTTTTGACGCACTTGGCTAATTTATTTTTTAAATAATAAAAATTTAAAAATTAGAGATTTTGCGGCGCACTTTTGAACTGGCGCAGGCCGGCGCCCTTGGCAACTGCCCCAATGACAAGCCGTTGTTACACCACTGAGCGGGGGGGGGGGGGGGGGGGGTCAAGATTGTCTTGTCTGTAGCAGACGATTTGCTTTTTCATATTATAACATTGCAGTATCTATGTTTCTAACACTGCACCCTTGCCAACATAGATGTTTCTAGCACTGCACCCTAGCCAACATAGATGTTTCTAGCACTGCACCCTAGCCAACATAGATGTTTCTAGTACTGCACCCTTGCCAACATAGATGTTTCTAGCACTGCACCCTTGCCAACATAGATGTTTCTAGCACTGCACCCTTGCCAACATAGATGTTTCTAGCACTGCACCCTAGCCAACATAGATGTTTCTAGTACTGCACCCTTGCCAACATAGATGTTTCTAGCACTGCACCCTAGCCAACATAGATGTTTCTAGCACTGCACCCTTGCCAACATAGATGTTTCTAGCACTGCACCCTTTCCAACATAGATGTTTCTAGCACTGCACCATTGCCAACATAGATGTTTCTAGCAGTGCACCCTTGCCAACATTGATGTTTCTAGCACTGTGCAGCATTTTTGGTGCCTCGCATGAGAAAGCCTTGTTAGCATATAACTACATGTACTGTAAACATCACAAGGAACGATAACGATCATGACGATATTAAATTACAATTTCAAATCATGGTGGCCCTGAACCAGCATTATCACAGATTTGGTTCAAATCATGGCGGCCCTGAACCAGCATTATCACAGATTTGGTTCAAATCATGGCGGCCCTGAACCAGAATTATCACAGATTTGGTTCAAATCATGGCGGCCATGAACCAGCATTATCACAGATTTGTACCGCGAGCTTAAAAATAAAGCAATCGGCCTACTCAACACATCGGCCAAAAAACACGATGTTCACATTTTAAAATATAAAATATATGTTTCATTTAAATGTGGCCTGCCAATAATTTCTTATTTGAGTTTTAGAAGTCTGCGCACATACAGCACGCACAATAAATATGTGAAGTATGCGTGTGGAAAGGAAAGTGATTTATTCTATTTGGGGAATTGTCCATGTGGGGAATTTTCAATGTTGAGGGAGAGATGTTTTTGTATTTCTCAAATTTGTTTTGGTCGAGAATTTTAGTTCGCGGATTTTTAATTGGGGAATTTGGATAGCCGGAATTTGGGGCCCCTCTCGAAAATGATCTCTTAATTCACTTTGAGTTTGAATAAAACTTTCGTGTTTTTTTCACATTTTATTAAAGATTATTCACTGATCCTCAAGAGCCTGAGATCTCAAACTACGGCCCGCGGGTCATATCTGGTCCAAC
This sequence comes from Omphiscola glabra, assembly GCA_964017045.1. NCBI lineage: Eukaryota > Metazoa > Mollusca > Gastropoda > Lymnaeidae > Omphiscola > Omphiscola glabra. The sequence goes on from OZ024797.1 coordinate 16,944,496, forward strand.
TAGCCACCCGTTTGGATAACCACAGAATAATCTGATGAGCGAGTAGCATATTCGAAAGAAATGATGTAAATACCTTTTGTAAAGCAGAAGCTGCTTCATGACTGCGAGCAAGTTTTCAGGTCACCAAGCCAACAACGTGCTTGGGTCTAAGAAAGTCGTAGAGAGAATGTTCATAAAGAATGGATTCTTTCTCTTGCCATAGAGTTGTGTGACATAGAGTTGTGCCATAGAGTTGTGTGCCATCGAGTTGTGCCATAGAGCTGCGTGCCATAGAGTTGCGTGCCATAGAGTTGCGTGCCATAGAGTTGCGTGCCATAGAGTTGTGCCATAGAGCTGCGTGCCATAGAGTTGCCTGCCATAGAGTTGTGTTCCTTAGAGTTGTGTGCCATAGAGTTGCATGCCATAGAGTTGTGTGACATAGAGTTGCGTGCCATAAAGTTGCGTGCCATAGAGTTGTGTACCATAGAGTTGTGTGCCATAGAGTTGTGCCATAGAGTTGTGGGCCATAGAGTTGTGTGCCATAGAGTTGTGTGACCTAGAGTTGCGTGCCATAAAGTTGCGTGCCATAGAGTTGTGTGCCATAGAGTTGTGTGCCATAGAGTTGTGTGCCATAGAGTTGTGTGCCATAGAGTTGTGTGCCATAGAGTTGTGTGCCATGGAGTTGTGTGCCATAGAGTTGTGTGCCATAGAGTTGTGTGCCATAGAGTTGTGTGCCATAGAGTTGTATCCAGAGAAATGAGTCCTTCGTGAACAACAATCACACGATAGATTGAAGAATGTGAGGCATATTGAAAACTTACAAACGTAGTTATTATTTCCTGGCACTGGACGAATGAAGGATAAACATGATTTTGCCCAACATGTTAAGTTCAATAATGGGACAAATTTTTATTTGTAAGCTTGTTGCACTTAAATCATGCAAGAAACAACGGGATAGTGGAGTCGGATCTGAAAGCTGCAATTAGAACTTACAAGAAACAACAGGATAGACCTAACCCGATTACCGCCGACGACATAATTCGTATCTCAACGTCACTGAGTACGAACCAACTGGAACGAGCCAATCACAAACTTACAAAAAATGATTTACCAATATGACACGTCCTTACTTCGACCAAAAATGCTTATATTTTTATTTAAAACTAGAAAAACAATTTCAAAATGATTTTTTTAAACACCCCGAAAACACCCTTCCGCTCGTTGGCTTGATTTGTATGAAGTGGGACAAATTAAACAAAAACATATTGTAGCCGAACTAGGGTTAGGACTGTCTGTAGGTCTATTGTTTAAAGGCTGGCAGGTACAAATTAGCACTGTCTGTAGGCCTACTGTTTAAAGGCTGGCAGGTACGATTTAGCACTGTCTGTAGGCCTACTGTTTAAAGGCTGGGTGGTACGATTTAGCACTGTCTGTAGGCCTACTGTTTAAAGGCTGGCAGGTACGATTTAGCACTGTCTGTAGGCCTACTGTTTAAAGGCTGGCAGGTACGATGTAGGACTGTCTGTAGGAGCATTTAAGATGTAGGACTGTCTGTAGGCCTATTGTTAATGACTTCATATTTTATAGAAAATGAGAAGTTAACTCTTTTTTGTAACACTTGGACCCACCGGTATTTTTTCAACATACCTAGACCCGGTGTAAAAAAAACTGTACCGGTTTTATGGGCTAGCTTCCAAATGTTTTAATTAATTCTTGCTAAGTATTAAATGTTCGAAATATGTTTCAGTTTCTGTCTCTTCGCAAACTGGGATAATCTTTTAAAGTAGAGATGTTTATCTATTGAATAATCTAATAATGCACAACTCAAAATGTAAGGCGGGCCGTAATACTCTATAACAAACTTGTGCGGGCCAAATGATAATAGGACGCGGGGAAAGCCATGAAGAAAATAATAATAATAAAGAATATTTCGTTACTTCGCGGGCCGCCAAGTGGGTGCTGACGGGCCGCATGCGTCCCGCGGGCCGTATGTTGTGCAGGGCTGTAATAATGTTTTAAATATATAGTTTTTTAAAATAGCTTTTTGGCATTCATTTAAATGTATATATATATATATATATATATATTTATATGTAAATATTAGCCCTTTCTTCAAACTATTAAATATTAACCCTTTCTTCAAACTATTAACTATTAGCCCTTTCTTCAAACTTTTAAATATTAACCCTTTCTTCAAACTTTTAAATATTAACCCTTTCTTCAAACTATTAAATATTAACCCTTTCTTTAAACTATTACTTTTGTCACTTTTTGAAGCTGGTAAGAGTTGAAAATGTTTGGGAGCTGTAAATATTTTTTTTTTGTCACGGCCATATTTTTTGTATAAGGATCTTCTTATATATATTAAGGGCCCACGATCAATTTATTGATTATTCTGGCTCCTATTGATATCAAACACAAAACATAACATCGCAAAAAAGAAAAACCAAAAAACATCACTAAAGAGTGAAACAAAACCTTTCAAAAATTCCACTATAAAAACAATGTTTGTTTTGTTGAAGAAAAAAAAATTAAAATAATAATACACCTACTATTTCTCATTTCAAATGCGCTAATAAAATAAAACCATCTTGTATAGGCGAGATAATATAAGGTTTGATAGTGTTCAAACATTGCAATCCTGGTCGTGCTTTGAAAACTTTGCCACTCTACGGAATAAAAACTTTGTTTTTTAAATGTTGCTATCCATCTATGTGCCAGTTAATGGAATGTGATGGTTGTATGGGCTTTCAGATTTTAATTATTAATACTAAGTTTTAATCTCATGGTATTGAAATCTGCCAGAGATGCTCCCGGAAGGACTATGGCCCCAGCTATAAGAATTTGAGATGGTATAATAAAAAATGTATAGGTTTTAAAACCCAGCTTAAGATCACCTGACCTAATTTACAAACGCTATCTTCCTTTCTTGCACACGGGGAGGGGTTGAAAAGGTTTGAAGTGGTGTGGAAAATCACTAAAACTACAACACTAATTATACATGGGCACTCACTTCAGTTATTTGAGAACACCTAATCCAATCAATGTCTTGTGCCGTCCCACAACCAAACAGTCAGTTGTATGCGCCCGTGCCCCTCAAACAGTCTGCTGTACGCGCCCGTACCCCTCAAACAGTCAGCTGTACGCGCCCGTGCCCCTCAAACAGTCAGCTGTACGCGCCCGTGTCCCTCAAACAGTCAGCTGTACGCGCCCGTGCCCCTCAAACAGTCAGCTGTACGCGCCAGTGCCCCTCAAACAGTCAGCTGTACGCGCCCGTGCCCCTCAAACATTCAGCTGTACGCGCCCGTGCCCCTCAAACAGTCAGCTGTACGCGCCCGTGCCCCTCTATAGCTTATGGCCGAATACACTAACATATCAATCAGGAGCTGTGTCTTCAAACATGCCCCGTCGTGTTATTGTACGGTTGTTGTTGTCTTCAAACACGCCCCGTCGTGTTATTGTACGGTTGTTGTTGTCTTCAAACACGCCCCGTCGTGTTATTGTACGTTATTGTTGCCGCTTTTTTCTTTTTTAAACAGCATTTATTTTTAAAGTAGTTAACGAAAGAAATAGTTTAAAAAATTAAGAACATCATGACTATTTTGTAACAACTAAAAATATAATATTTGCATTAATACAATAAGGTCGAGTAACACCTAAATTCGGTTGCGCTCCAATTAATTGTAGAATAGTGCAAAACTAAATTATTTCAAGAGCAAAAATGCACCCTTTATTTTGATTTTATCCAAATATTTTCTGAGTTAGGGCTCAATGAGCCCCCTTCCCCGTCTCTCCCCATGCTTATGCTCGGGAGCCATAGGCGCCCTCGATCTCGGTTTTCCCTCTTCCTCCACACCTTTCAATTTGACATAACGGTTATGAAACTAAGTTGGGACCAAAAGAATACCATATGGAGTTCTAAAAATGGAATGAATTTAGGTTATATATGGCTCAGAGTGCCCTAATGCCTAATTTGTTTGCTGATATATGCCCTGCTCCCATCGCCAACTCCTGAAATGCCCCCTCCAAGATATCCATCATTAACCTTTTTTTTTTCGTTTGTCATAACCCTACTGGTCAATCAGGGATGGCAACCCGAGGCCCGCGGACAGCATGTGGCCCGCCGACTTAAACAATGCGGCTTACATGTGCCTGACTTTTATTATCACCAATTAATTGATTCGTTCTTCAGTCACTTGACAAAGAAATTGCTTCAAAAAATTTAATTTTGAGAAAAGATCAGCAATAAATGTAGCACATTCGTTTCATTTTGTTTTGTTATTTTGCATTTGATTAGGTGCATTAAGAATAGATGAATGATTCTGTACCGGTTCTGGTGCAGCGCTAAATGGTTGTTTATTTGTATTATTTTAATATTAATTAGGTGTAACTGCATGCGGGCCACAACATACTTACTGGCTATCAAAGTGGTCATTGAAGTCGTTAGAGTGCCCCCCCACCCTTTTGTTGTTGCGTTAATATGATTCTAACCGTAGTGTACTGTGTCTTTCAACAGAGGCGTCACTAAGGACCCTTCAATACACAGGACTCAGTTATGTTGTTATGCGCGATGTTGTTGTCAATGTTAGCGATGTTGTTGTCAATGTCAGCGATGTGTTATGAGCGATGTTGTTGTCAATGACAACGATGTTATTGTAAGAAATGTTGTTGTCAATGTCAGAGAAGTTGTTTAAAATGTCAGAGATGTTGTTATGAACGATGTTGTCAATGTCAGTTATGTTGTCAATATCAGTATTGTTGTCAATGTCAGCGAAGTTGTTTAAAATTTCAGAGATGTTGTTATGAGCGATGTTGTCAATGTCATTTATGTTGTCAATATCAGTATTGTTGTCAATGTCAGCGATGTTGTTGTCAATGTCAGCGATGTTGTTAATGTCAGCGATGTTGTTGTCAATGTCAGCGATGTTGTTGTCAATGTCAGCGATGTTGTTAATGTCAGCGATGCTGTTGTCAATGTCAGCGATGTTGTTAATGTCAGCGATGCTGTTGTCAATGTCAGCGATGTTAGTGATGCCGCTTGGTTGGCTTAAGGCCGTCCGGTGTGCACATCAACCTGTCAATAGGGTTCTCAAGTTACCCATGTTGGTCCAACGGACGGTATCAACAACATACAACATCTGTCACGTGACGAGATTCTGATCATTTTTTTACATCTAGAATCTAATTAAGCGGGCTTAGTAACGAACATGAGGATACCATGTCTAACTTGATACAAATAGTTGGCTCTCACTTCACCAAACACAATTATCCGGTATCAATCTTCCAAATAATTAACGATTAATCAAATGATCAAACTTTTCGGCGTAGGAAGATGGGGGTGGAGTGGGAGGTCTGCCAACAACAGCAATTTTGGGGGGAGGGGGGGCGACTCCACTTTTCTGGTATCGTACATCAGTGTTTCCCAAAGTAATGTTAATAAATAGCCCCCAGTTACTGAACCAACCACATTGAAAAAAAATGTATCTTACACCATATCAAAAGCAAACATGGCCCCTTATTCAACACAAATGAATCTTCTTTTGTAAGATTATCAATTAGAGGTAGAAATGGAACCCCCTTTTTAGAGCTTTAGCTCGGGTTCAGCTCGGTTCGGGAACAGCTTTAGCTCGGGTTCAGCTCGGGTTCAGCTCGGTTCGGGGACAGCTTAGGCTCGGCTTCGGCTTGGTTCGGGAACAGCTTAGATTAAAATTCTGTTTCGGTTCGATACCCATCTTTTTACTTTGAATGTTCAGATCTGCCAAAGGCTAGTAAGTTTACCTGTACTACAATAGTCCACACTATGCGTGATTCTTATTGACCTTGGTACCGTATCTATAGCTTAATTTGCGATTCCTACTGACCTTGGTACTGTATCTAGCTTTATGTGT